>JAVTVY010004302.1:0-380118 GCA_036873755.1 Hanleya hanleyi | reverse complement strand
ATCTGAACTTGTCTCAGGCATTGGCAATGAGGAATTCTTTGGGCCTTGATAGATGATATCAAGATATATGATTTTGCAGACTAAGTTTACCTTGGATAAAAATTCAGCGATACTGTATACGGAATATGTAAATTAGTTCAATGGCTATAACAAAAAAAATGTGCTTGTTAAAGTTTGAGGCCATGATTTCCCATTATACATGTATAAACAGAATCAAGCTGATCCAATTACTTTTTAAGATCACATCAACTAAGAATGGTAGTTTTGCTGTGTGGAAAATGATACATGTTCTACATTTTGATACCTACATCATATACTGAACTGTTTCTCGTGTAATAAACTTTCATTCTACACATCATATCGCCATGTGCAATATGAAAGGTATTTTATAAACATTATGTCATTAGCGCAAACAAATCAAAATTGAACCTGTCCTTTAATACACAAATCATGTGTACTCGTGCTCTCATGTTGCAGAACCTAAAACCACCATTGAGTTTGGAGGGAAAGTTCAAACCTGAACACTGGCTGTCATATATGTGGAGGAGTTGAAAGTAAGATACATTCTAATTTTAATTAGCAATTGCTTAAGATGAGTTTGTTATTTATTCAGTGGGTGGCACTGAACAAATGTATAACTACATCAAAGAATGGTTTTCTAAAAACAAACAAAAGACTTTGTTTTTACATGTAGATAATCAAATCTGGAAAGATGTGTAAGCTTATTCTAGAATTTTGATGTGTTTCTAGAAATAAATATATTTTCTTGTAATTTCATAAGACATAAGTGGACAAATACGTAGTCTTTAATATCTAACTAATTACCCCAAAGTTATTTACACTGCTAGCTTTCAGATTTACCTTCAATATTTAATGTATTAGAATCACTAATTCTGATTCTTTAAAAATATTCTAGGACATTAAATGTCATTTTCTTATTGCAAGAAAAATAATCGGTTCATGGGGTAAAAATCTTTAAAATTTATGAGTTAAATTTTCTCATCCCATGGGCAGATTATCTTTCACAAAACAAGAAAATGACAGTTTCAGTCCCAAAATGTGTTGAAGAATTCAATGTAGAAGATCAATATGTAAGCTATCATCACAAGCAAATTTTGGGTAATTTATCTTGGATAGCAAAAGAATCAATTATCATTCATGTAGCATGTTTGTGAAAAAAATGGTTTTACATCCATATTAATTAACATTCATCACTCATTTCACCACATATGGACAATTGTGAAGTAGACATTTAGATGACTTCAGTGAAAAAATAGCTCTTTAAAAGGTAGAACGAAGTATACTTGCTATGTTGATGTGATTCTATGGGTCATTTAAGATTTTTCATATATATCATAACTTACATTTGTTTTGTTTTACAGCTTGAAGATTGAAATACCAGAAGTGAAGAGAAACAGAAATAAAAGACATTTTGAAAATGCAGACCCATGCTCTCTTCAATGTGGACTGGACATATTAACTCTTACATTATGATTTTTTGAGAAACAACAGAGTATTGAATGATACAGGCCTTCATATATGGAATAATACACATCCAAAATATTAAAATAACTGAATCTTTAATATCTGAACTGAGAGGAGTAGGCCTATAACATGGACTGATTGTGAATCAGACGGACTTGATCCGTGGACTGGCTTCCAATGAATGTGGAGTCACATGTTTTTCTCTGCAGTACCATGAACACTGTTATAAATAGATTTTGAAATGTGGGATAGAGAGTACTGGTATGCCATTTGACAGAATATTCTCTAATTTTAGGTGTGTAGCAGTCCATTGCCTCCAAATGCTTTTAAAACCGAACCTTGAAAAACTGAAAGGACTTAAATATTAGGCCCAAAAAATGTGATGCCATGTAATACAACATCCTACGTTTTTTTCTCTCTTAATTATTTTCTTCAGCTTTTTTCCAAATCCACCATTTGTTATGCTGGAAATGACTTCAATAGACAGAATAAAAATTATATGACATGCAAGTGCTTCCCAGTTGTTTATAGGACCTACAGACATTCAAAATGAATTTTATGTTTCCTGTAACCCTACGAACTCATATTTTTTGTGATAAATATAAATCAGCATCACTGTTGTTGCACATTCTCTTCCACAAGACTGAAGTCAATAAATGAGCACATCCTTTCAGTAATAATCATCCACACATGTCCAGTTCAATATCAGTTGTAAAACCACTATAGCGCTAGATGCACCCACTTCAATTATGCATCAAACCAAAGAAGCCAAGGGACATCTCTTTTGAGATTTGATTTGACTGAGTTCGCGCAGATGGTAATAAATATAATTTGGTAATGAATGCAGTCAAATCAAATCTTGACAGAGATTTGCCTGGGTGTGTTTGTCTCGGTATAGGAGAACAGTGGTAACATCATTCACTATATGCCGACATCAAATATATTTTCTCTTCAGTGCGCCTGCATAGTGTTCATTTTTCGCACACTGATTTAAATTGTTAATTTCTGTGAGATGCATCTAGGAAATTTCGTCCGGTGTGCTCGGGAGCAAATAAGCCACAGATGCATCTAATTTGCTGAAGCCTCGTACTGGTGTTAGTTTTAAGAAGATCCACGTGAATATCTAGCGATATTCAACCGGACAAGCTTTAATAAGAGATATTCTTAACTCTTAAATTTGCAATCAACGAATAACTGGCCATTACTAAAGGTGAAATCCGCTTGTCTGATGTATTTTGTTCCCAGGCTTTATTGGTATTGTTCGTATTTGGTAAAAACATTATGTTCCTACGAAGTAGGCTCTCATTTGCAAATTGTCCGGTAATGAGTGAGAGTGAAGTGAGTCCATCCGAATCCTTTCGTCGGCAAAATAAGGAGAACCATTGACATTAGAACCTTGACTTTTGGCATGAAGGTGCATTAGGGGACTGTTACCAGCAATTTCTGAGCTGACCTACTTTTGATGAAAATTTCTGGTGATTTTTGATGAAAATCACCGGTGATTCTGACTTGGGCTGTGCCCATCTTAATTTAGGCAGGATTTCAACTTGGGGTTGGGGCGGGGGAGGGGGAGGTTCCAAGAGTTCAGTTCGCGTCGGGAGTCCTAATTCCGTCCCGTGACGTTTAGTCACACTGCCATGTGATGCATGCAAATACTGCATTTATGGCTGGCCGAAACGGTATGATTAACTTTCAGCCAGTGTAGCATGTATAGTCGGCAATGTTTTCCATAGAGTTGCTTTCTGAATGCTATTAAGCTTCTTTATGAAACCTTGAAAACGAGAACAAAAGTTGGGATTGTTTTTTTTTTTTTTTTTCAATCAAACATTTTGTCTCCAGGTAAAGAAACGTATAATCGCGTTTGCATTCTGCAAAATGTAATCGGCGATCCAACGGCTACATTTGCCAGTACCGGTATGTATTTCAATCTACGCAGTTTCGGTTGCATACGCTCACTTCTGTATTTAACAGTTAAGTCATTTCGGATATCTGAGAAGAAATTGACCTCAGAGATGAGGCAATAATAACCATTTAAGGATAACCATAACCATAAAAAGGATAATATCGGAATAGAACCGAAAATGCTTTCTGTTGATGAATTGCAGTGCCCAATAAATAACAACGGCTGGCAAATTGATCACTTGATTTGGAAGATTCGCCATATCTATATCCGATTTTAATTCTGGTATTTCTTCTATCTTGAGGAGATGTTCATTTCGGAAATATATAGTTTGATGAAGATTTCCTCGTATTTCATGGCGAACACATTACTGAAAAAGATACCCGTGTCGATTCACCGGCGGGGAATTTTCCATGAGATGCCGACAAGTAGATTTGGTCAGGTTCAGTGAAAGTTCATCAATTAATTTTAAATCTGAATACATTCCCCATGTTTCTTGTATTATAGGATCATGAATGTAGCATAGGATCGTGAATATAACACTTCTGCAGAACATAAAAAATCGAGATAATGGTCAAAAACTGTATATTGGCATCGTCTTGGGGAATCAGATTGACTTTCCATGCCTTGTTGGCACACGTTACTCGAATGAACGTGTTTCAGACATTGTAGAAAAACATATATTAAAAATATGATAAACGAATATTTTTATGAGCCTAGAAGTCGAATCAATTCCTTTTTTATTTGTAACCCCATTTGTTTAATCACAGTAATGTCACTTTATTATGACCATGTGTTTGTCTGTAGTATATCCGTGATCATAATACTAATAGTACATCTTTTAGTTTATAAATGGAGATTGCCCTTAAATTCTACAGCAGACAATATAACTTGTGCCTTTTCATTCCCGAATATTCTTTCCGAATACAGTGGAATTCATTTCATGTTTTTCACGTAAGGCTCGCACGTGTGTTATAACATTTACGGATCAACGGCACGAGAGGCATTATGGGATATGACGTCGCCGCCAAGGCGAAGGTCACAGGACCCGGGGCCAGTCTCTATGTATCCCAACGTTATTAATAGAGACGGGTATCCAGTCTAATACCGCAGCTAAACCAGAAATTTCTGCTTTCTTCTAGTAAAGAATCGGACCACTTCCTGTATACAGGTGTGGGGGCTAAGAATGTAGCAAGCTAGACCATTTTTATCCACATTTGCAACTACCTTAAAGATGGACAGACACGCAAAAATCTCAAAATTTTCAAAAGCCACAAAAATGCCCTCAGTTTGTACAGAATAAGCGAAAATGCTTACGTACAATTTGATTTGGCTGAAAGCGTCCGTTTTGTTATATTTTGAGGCGCCTAAACATTCAAAAATAAAACCTTGGCAGTGCCAAGGTTTCTCCGATGAAGAGAGCCACGCGCGCACTTCGTTGCCATGCGGTGAGTGACGTCATATATTTTTGTGTTCGACGGAACTTTTCGAAGCGAGCGCACATGGCGGGAAAACTATAAAGATTGCAACTTTCGTGCGGTTTTCGAGCTCGTTTTCGTTTTATCGTCGAAACTTGGATCACAGGAAATAAGATCGCGCGCCAAGAATGCAGTTTTCAGTCAAGAACACAGTTTTCAACCTAGCGAAGTGTCGTTGTTCGTTTCGTGACTCTTTTCTTGACGGGACGAACGCAGACATGAAAACTTAGCTGGTTACAACCCCATTCCATTGTCAACAGAAAGGAAAATGGAGAACTTCCCCAGTGAAGAACTGTAGACCCAGGTCGAGTATCGGCGACCTAGGCTAGGGGCCTACGGCCACATGTTCAACTGATAAAATCGGGAGAAATGGCACGTCTTTGGAAATGGAAAGGTACGGTAGACTTTTGAGTGGTTCATTTTTGGGGAAACCTTTGAATCAACCGTGTTGAACGGTTTTATTCCCGAGTTTGTCCGGTTTTGTGGGGCTTGGCCTCAATGTGAATGACTATTTATTCGAATCAAACTCAAAAGATGACGGTTGGTTCACAGGGGCTTGTAGCTGGTCGGTTATTAATTATGATATTAATATTTATATATACTCTCCTCCTACTCTAGTTTATATAGAGTAGGAGGAGAGTATATATAAATATTAATATCATAATTAATAACCGACCAGCTACAAGCCCCTGTGGGTTGGTTGTCTCTTGACCCCCGTTCATGGGTGAGATGAGAAATTAGGAAAAAGAGAACTATGGGGAAAAAACTTGATGTGAATTTTATTATTATTTTATTATATTTATTAATTTTCATAACTTATTTAAAGTATACTCGGGCATCAACATACTTTACCGTACAGTGTTCTAAATAGAATAATCCACATGGATGATATTTGAACCACCAGAAATAATCCATGGATTAATTTTAAATTAATGCTAATTTTACTGATTTTTCTTCGGCAGAAATCAATACTGTGTATTAAAATTCCATTCAAAAGTTAACTTTGTACTTATGAGCCGTTGCAATGGCCATGGCTTAGGCTTAAACAAATAAATGTTGCATTTCCTGTAATGGCTCAGGAAAAAATCCATATATATATATATTTTTTGTCACATTTTTTTTACCTAGTATTAACTGAAGATCAGGCCCGTAGCCAGGGGGGTTATTTTGGGTTCGGGAAAACCCACCTTTCGGAAATATTATATATTTTTCTCATATAAATGCCCTTTTCAAACTGAAGCGAACCCCCTATTTGCCCTTTTTCCCATACAGCGAACCCCCTGATGTGCCCTTTTGGAGTGAAGGCGAACCACCCCTCAGTAAATCCTGGCTACGGCCCTGAACATGTCTGCCGAATTATACAAACCAAGTAAAGCAGAAATGGAAATGAACAAAACTGATGTTCAGTATTACGTCAATCATGTCGATAGACAACTTGACAAAAAGGCACATTTTTTCCAGGTAGGTCGGTTCAGGCCCGTAGCCCCTTTCGGAAATATTATATATATTTCTGATATAAATGCCCTTTTCTGATATAAATGCCCTTTTCAAACACTGAAACGAACCCCCTATTTGCCCCTTTTCCCATACAGCAAACCCCCTGATGTGCCCGTTTGGAGTGAAGGCGAACCATCCCTCAGTAAATCCTGGCTATGGCCCTGCGGTTACCATACAATTTTTGTTTTAGTCCTTAGAAACTACATGTACTATCTTTGGGTGCCTCAAACAAAAATGTAGCCGATCCGTATTGCAAATTATTTGTTATTTTTCGGTAGTCGCAATTGCAAGATAGTGTTTTATGCTTTCCAATTTTTGATAAGCATGAAGTTTGTATAAAAATCACTGGCCAGTATGTTGCTGTACATAGTGTTTTCTCATCTTCAAACTCCAATTCCATGTCAAAAATTCAATGAGCAGGTGTCAGGCCTAGGGCAGGCGGATTTTGGAATTCATGATGTAAAATCTTTCCCAAGTATATTATTTCCACTCATTCTTGTCATGCTGATATAACATACCATTTGTATCACATCATCTTCATACATATTAGGTGAATCCATAACACTAGAAAACCATGGACAAAAGCCCTAGTGGACAAAAACCCCATACCATGTTCCCTAGTAAGATTTTTTTTTCAGTAAAACAAGTTATATTTTATTGTTCTTGAACATTGAACCCAATACAAACCACAGCTAAATTATTCTTTCTCCAAAAACCCATTTCATTTTTTAGTTCTATTGTTTCTGGGTTTTGCAAAAGCATCACACATTCTCCTGACCAGGCCTTATATTGTATATTTTTTTTATCATTACAGACATTAGGCAGATTTGGGCAGAGAATAATCTACATGATGGAAGCCGGGATCAAAGTCAATGGGTTATTTGACAGTCCTGAAGCAGACTAATAGAAACATCAACCTGATTAATCAAACTTGACTGCTGGTACAATTATGGTCCCAATATGTGATTCTATTATCTTTCCATGGGAAGTAGATGACCAACCTCAAGGACAGAAGAAGAACCAGCATAAAAATGAACTTTCGGATTTGTGTTGAAGAAGTGAAAACTCAAATCGGCACTGTCCAAGAGTATAACCTACTGTCTCTGATTGGGTAAAAAATGTGGCACAGTGACACACAGGCATTCATTTCTAATCAGTCTTCATATATACAGCATGTATATCTTCTTTAGAGAATATATTTATAGCACATTCCGAAGGAGTGGTGTAAGATGCTTAAATTTAAAAAAAAGACAAATTACAGTGTCATACTAGGTATGATATTGGGCAGCTCATGATCGCTCCAGAAAGTATTGATCATAGAGCATGCGTATTGATGGAGAGCCACGCACAGAAAACCTGCGTGCTACATTGTGGGGCGCTATGATGTGTAGGACAGAAGGCCACAGTCGGTTGACATGAGAATGGTAAAAACAGGGCACCAACATTTATAGATATTGCTGATTGAAGTGCCAACACAATTAGACTGAATTATTTATAGTGGATGAATCCATTGACAGTTGTTATATAATCAGGCCTCTCAGTTGTCCTACTTGTTCCTACTTTTTGAGAAATTGTCCTACTATTCCTACTTTTTGAACATTTGTCCTACTTTTTTGATCAACATAGTTATGTAGCTCTCTTTTCAGTTCTTGGGATAAATAATATATCCATGCCACATAATTTGGCCTCAGTTGACATAGTTATGGATTTTTTCTGTTTCTAAGTTTACAAATGCTGTTAGAAAAATTAGAAGAAATAGGGTAGTTTAGGAGTACACAGAATCTGACTGTAGGTGTACACCAAACCTACACCGAGTAAATATATATATTTTTGAGTCATTCCTAGATTTTCCTATATTTTACTCAAAACCTCCTATATTTCCTATATTTTGAGTTTTTCTCGTGAAAACTTTCACCAACATGACCAATGCTTTGAAAAGAATCGATTTGTCATGAGGAAATACATTTCTGAATTATTTTTTTGCCGGTCTCGCTGTGCTCGGCAACACATTTCAATCTCTTTGTTGAACCAAGCAGCAGAACAGGTATCCTCAATCACCACCAATATGACCACATTCTCAGTGGAACTAATTTGATTGATATCTGAAAACTACAAAGTTTGGAACATACAATGTAGTAGTGAAATGTCCTACACTCCTGTTTTCCTATATTTATGCCCCCCCCTCTAACTAGAGGGGGGGCATATAGCGATCGCTTTGTCCGTCCGTCTGTCCGTCCGAATTTCTTGTCCGGGCAATATCTCGGTTAATATTTGATGGCCAGGATTGAAACTTGCATGGAATGTGGCCAGTGGCTCGTAGTTGTGCAGCGTAGAGTTTTTTCCGTGTTCCGGTATAATTTTCAAGAGTTATGGCCCTTTTTCTGAAATCTCTGTGAATGGGACTTGTCCGGGCTGGATCTTGGTTAATATTGTATGGACAAGTATGAAATTTGCATGATATGTGGTCAGTGACCCACAGTTGTGCAGCGTAAAGTTTCTCCACGTTTCGCTTATATTTTCAAGAGTTATGGCCCTTTGTTCCTGAATTCTCCGTGAATTGGGACTTGCAGGATGTGTGGTCAGTGCCCTGTAGTTGTGCAGCGTGAAGTTTCGCATATATTTTCAAGAGTTATGGCCCTTTTTTCTTCAAATCTTTGTGAATTGGAACTTGTCCGGGCTGGATCTCGGTTAATATTGTATGGACAATTATGAAATTTGCAGGATATGTGGTCAGTGCCCTGTAGTTGTGCAGCGTGAAGTTTCTCCACATTTCGCCTATATTTTCAAGAGTTATGGCCCTTTTTTCTTCAAATCTTTGTGAATTGGGATTTGTAGGGCTGGATCTCGGTTAATATTGTATGAACAAGTATGAAATTTGCATGATATGTGGTCAGGTGTGCAGCGTGAAGTTTCTCTGTTTTTGGTTATATTTTCAAGAGTTATGGCCCTTTGTTTAAACCTAAGTGAATGGGATATATTTATTTGTCCAAGCTGGATCTCAGTCCATAACCGATTTGAACCAGGAAAATGGCTATATTATATGTTATTCTAGATTCCAAAGCAGACAACATAGGTCCTGAAGTATGAAATTGCCCTAAAAACAGTGAATTGGATGCAAAATTCAAAGTTCACTGATCGCTTCATAATTTCACCACAATATACTCCCAAGGAATGTAGGTCTCATAACCAGGTCACATTTTCGGATTTGGCGAAAGCCCTGGCGACCATCTTGCATCGAAGCATCGTATTATCACTTGTTGCTTGATACTTGGAATATGTAGTATGTGAGGCATGGCAAAAAAGTGACTGAAACAGAATTTTTATAATTATCCAAATTAGGCCTCCACCAACCAATAAAGAACAGAACAATGGCGGGGCAGTGTCGGATTAAAGTGGAAGTGGGGGGGCATACAATTGAGCAATCTCTGATTGCTTCCTTCCTGTGTTTATAGAGAAAATTCCTATATTTCTCCTATATTTTTGCAAATTTCCTCCTATATTTTCACTGTGAGCCACTTGCAGGCCTGAATTAGATGTAGTTTAGCTGTAGATTAGGTGTAGTTAAGCCGTATCCAAATATGTAAATTAGTTTAGGTGTACCTCATACACCTCAACTACACCTAAATTACATCTAATCTACACCTAAGTTTTGGTGTACACCTGAAGTCTGTAAGGGTAATGCAAATAAGGGAATTCTACTCGAACCATCAGGGAGTAATCCAGACGGGTTTTGATACCAGTATCTGCGCTCAACCTCACACGCCCAAATACTGACAAACCAATTTGAATATCGGCTAAAATCTAAACCAAAAGTACTTAAAATCAATCTAATGGACGGACTTTTATTATTTATCGCAGTAATAATTGATTATTTCCCGTGTACAGCATGTGCATTGGTTTTGCGCAGAATGTTTTCTTCTGGTTTTGCGTGTTTCCGGTTTCGCATTAGTCGACCGGTGTTCCCCAAAAATGCCTGGATTAGTCCCTGACCATATTCACATGTATTGCTTTTTATACCTACCAAGAGATCAAGGAATAAACAAGGATGCCTCGAGAGACTAAGTTTAGCCCGGATTGGCTTAAGCTGAAAGACAATAATGACCATGTGATAGGCCATTTGTGTTCGCAGAGGACAGAACACACTTCGTGGTGCAATATGTGCCAGAAAACCATTGACACAAATTCCTGAGGAAAGGACCAGTTGTTCCATCGTGCTACTCCTCGGAAGCATAAAGAAGTGGCAATGGCTTCCCTGTTTACATGTTTATTATTAACCCAATGTATCCTATGGATGAATTGTTGAAATAAATTTCTTCTCGTCAGCACATGTATCACTCTGAACCAGGTGCATCAACATTTCTTTCAAATCAATGCTGGGATAATCATTAACCAATCTTCTTTAAATAGGTCATTTAATTCCAAAGTTCTAAGCGTATTTTAGGTGAAAATTCAACATCACCTCATCCCATCTCATCAGTGTTTTCCAGCTGTTTCCTTGAACTTTGGAATTTGCATATGAACTTCGGTGTATGCTTTAACCTGCAAAACCTTGCGACCCTGTCTGCGACTAAACATTGAGACTTTCTTCATCACAAGCACCATGAGCAGAAAGGCTGGGCAATTCTATTTGAACAGTTTAGGTGTTTTTACTATCAAGAGTTATATTTGTAATGTCTATGGAGAATTGAAGAAGTTAAATTTTGAAAATTATCCGTCATATCTTTGGTGTTTGACTGTTTTCCAATGTTTTAATTATAGCAGTCTCTTGTCATATTATTATACAACTTTGATATGGGCGAGAATTTTTTTTAAAATATGTTCTATTATTACTGCTTTAAATCGAAAGAAATGCTTGTCAAGGTGAGGTTGCATTGCAAGGATGGATGCCAGAACAGAGGCCTTAATTAAAATTGGGGTGCACACTGTGCATATGATCAATTAATTGAATTGAATTTCTGACCTTTTGATTCCTCAGACAGACTGAGTGATGATGGCATGTAGTTGTCAGTGTGGTTGTGAATAAGTGTTCATATTTTCGCTAAAATACGGTATTTTATTGCGGTTCTCACGATGAAAGTCTAACGATCATGTGTTGTTGTGTGATTTATGGTTGTAACTAACTTCAGCCTTCATCGAACAAATTGTTGTTTTATTTTTGATAGTTTCTGACTTCTCAGAGCTTCAGACTATTCCCAAGATACAACGTTAATGTTGTGCCCAATTAGAGAGGCAAAAAAAAAAAAAAATTAAATATATTTTTCCTGTTTTCAATTATTTTTAGGATGACACTTTCTCAGTAAAGCACAAATACTAGTGCTGGATGGGTCGGTCCCATGCGAGACTCAAACCCGCGTCCTCAGAGTTTGGCACCGAATCGCCAGCAGTAAATGCAAGCAGCCTAGACCACTCGGCCACCTCAGGAAGTTCGGAGATCGGAGTCTAGACTACGTACATTTACTACCCCTCTATGTAATGGCACAGCTCCTAAAGCCGATAATATATATATACTAATGCCATTCAGAAAGTAGTTAACATTTATATCCAATTATTTTTAGGATGACACTTTCTCAGTAAAGCACAAATACTAGTGCTGGATATTTTTCCTGCATTGAGAATCAATGTTCATGGAGATTCCTCATCAATTAAGTTTCATATTTGACTAAAAGCCTCCTATTTTGCAAGAATTTGGGGTCTTGAATATTCTCACTAATTTGGGCGCATTTTCCAGCCGAAAAAAAATTTGCTGCGCCAAATAGAGGGTGTGCCCAAATCAGCATAATCTAAAAGCCCTAGCTGCTTCTTGATAGCGTAATCAGAAACCTGTACATGTAGTAACAGTTGTTGTTTTTTAGCCCACCATCACCAGATGGTGGGCTGTTCAAATCGCTTTTGTCCGTGGTCCGTCGTCCGTCCGTAAACAATTTCTTGTTATCGCGATTTCTCAGGAACTACTTTATGGATCTTTCTCAAATTTGGTACACAGGTTCCCCTTGGGGTCTAGTTGTGCAAGATAACTTTTCTGGTCCGATTCGAAAATCCAATATGGCCACAAGGCGGCCATCTTGGATTTTCCCATGAAACCTTGTTATCGCGATTTCTCAGGAACTACTTTATGGATCTTTCTCAAATTTGGTACACAGGTTCCCCTTGGGGTCTAGTTGTGCAAGATACCTTTTCTGGTACGATTCGAAAATCCAATATGACCACCAGGCAGCCATCTTGGATTCCCCCATGAAACATTGTTATCGTGATTTCTCAGCAAGTACTGCATGGATCTTTCTCAAATTTGGTACACAGGTTCCCCTTGGGGTCTAGCTGTGCAAGATACCTATTGTGATTTGATTCGAAAGTCCAATATGGCCACCAGGTGGCCATCTTGGATTTCCCCATGAAATTTTGTTATCATGAATTCTCAGGAAATTACTGCATGGATCTTTGTCAAATTGGGTACACAGGTTCCCCTTTATGGCAAGCCGTTTCAGTATTTAATCGGTTATTCCACATATGTTGAAAACTTTTGCACATATGTCAAAAAGTTTTACACATATGTCTAAACCTTTTCAACATATGTCTAAAAGTGCGAATTTATTCCACATATGTGTAAAAGTTTTATACATATGTTGAAAACTTTTTGACGTGTGCAAAACTTTTCAACATATGTGGAATAGTTCATTTATTTAACATATGTGTAATACTTTTCAACATATGTGTAATACTTTTCAACATATGTCTAAAACTTTTACACATATGTCTAAAAGTTTTACACATATGTCTAAAAGTTTTCGACATATGTTGAAAAAAAGGTTTTTACACATATGTCTAAAACTTTTACACATATGTATAAAACTTTTCAACATAAGTGAAATAGTTATTTTATTTCACATATGTGCAAAACTTTTCCACATATGTCTAAAAGTTGCGACATCTGCCGTAGGCATCGACTGCTCCCTGGTATAATTTTGGCGCCTTTTCCTCCTGCAAACAAAGGAACAATCTTTCCACAATGATAACATATTCAGTAAGGTTGACCTTGAAATGGCTGTAACAGACTTGAGTTCGTGTGTTAATTTATCTGTGACCTAGCTGATTACTCCTACACTACCGTATTTTGATCCTGTATGTCAGATGTCTTGTTAATTCAGGCTTTGTTCCTACCCCAGCCCCGTTCTCCTCTTTCGTTTGAAGTTCGCATACTCTGTACCACATATAGCTACCAAAAACAGGGGCTTGTTGTTGGTCAGTTAATAATTTAGGATCTTAATTTTTATACATCCTCTCCTCGTACTCATATTTATGGAGCAGGATGAGAGTATATAAGAATATTAATATCATAATTAATAACTGACCAACAACAAGCCCCTGTGTTATACCGCAGTTTGTACGATCTGCTTTAGCTATAGGAGTAGAAGTGCGTTTTGGGACGATGATCATGCATGGACCTTGAATCTAAGATAATATAGTACTATTATTATTATAAGCTTCCGTGTCCTCACTGTAGTTCCACATGTCTCGCATGGTCGGAGAGACGAAAAACAAACCCCGAAGGGACAGCGCCATTTTAAAATGGTCGTTAGATAACAAACATTCACAAGAGATTATACCACAGGGAGCAGTCCATTTCCTTTCCATTAACTCTCCTGGCATTTATTTAACATATGTACAAAACTTTTGCACATATGTGGAAAAACACTTTATTTGACATATGTGGAAAAGTTTTGCACATATGTACAAAAGTTTTCAACATATGTGAAATAGTTAATTTATTTTACATATGTGTAAAACTTTTCAACATATGTGTAAAACTTTTCAACATATGTGTAAAACTTTTCAACATATGTGTAAAACTTTTGCACATATGTCTAAAAGCTGTTTTTTAAACATATGTGGAATTCTTTTGTATATATGTGCAAAACTTTTCAACACATGTGGAATAACCGATTAAATACTGAAACGGCTTGCCATACCCCTTGTGATCCAGTTGTACAAGATACCTTTTTTGGTCCATTTCGAAAATCCAATATGGTCGCATCTTGAATTTCACATGAAACTCAGAAAATTACTGCATGGATCATTTAGTGTTCAGGGGGGACAACACAAGTTAGAAACTCATCTATTGCAATTCTTTAGTAAAAATTTCTTTCAGCTACTTTCGCTAGTTACAGCCAGATGAGCTACAGTGCCGTGGCACTATCTTTATTGTGCCATCTGATTTCCAAAAGTCCAGGGAATAAAAAATTTGACCCAACGATAAACTATAAGATAATGTGACCCAACGATAAACTATAAGATAATTTGACCCAACGATAAACATAAGATTAGATAATGTTACGCTAGTTCCACAGTGACATCTTCTCTTCCATTACTGTGGGCATGAAACGACAATGCAATTGATTGAATATGGAGTGGATTGGCTTGATGATTTTGAGGTTACTGTGATAACACAAATTTGTGACACACACACATGGACAGACAGCTTTTCTATCAAGCTCTAAATAGGGTTGTCTCGACCCCTTATGCTATGTCGATGGACCCTGCCTTTACATATAGCCCTGTACCAAAACATCATTTCACGAAACCTGAATCTTACCAGCCAAACATCTTTATCAACATACTAAGATATTTAATTTTTCAGATGAGAATGTGCTTGACAATTTGATTCCGAAAAACAAACATTGCCGTTTTTTTTTCAAACAAACGATCATTAGCTTTGATGTAATGTTGTTCTTGTTTTGAAGAGGTGAAAAGTTATTTAACTATTCACTGATTGTTTGTTTTCTTCTGTTTACCGATTCCCCCAAATTCGCTAGTTGTTTAACTTTGGTTATTTCAAGTTGTTGCGATACAGAGCCATTCGGATAATCTCAAACTTTCAATCTCTGTCAAAGGCTACATGGCTTTGTGAAGACCCAGTGTGTGGGGAACGGCAGGGGCATTTTATTTTTCGCCCTCAGTAAGTGACTAAAGGCAGGGTTAAGTGACATGGCATAAGGGGAGATAACCCTGTTGGAGGTTGCAATTCTATATTCTTCGATCGGGGTCCAATGGCAAAACATGCTTGCTGCCCTGTTTTGTTCATTTCTGAGGCCATGATTTTTTCTTGTATCAGAAATGTGACATCTCAAACCAAAATTATATTGCCACACAATTATATATAGGAATTTTAATTATTAGAAAGAACCGGGTATGGTTTTGGTTTCAGGTGTCCTACTGTTACAAGAGAAAATCTTCCCTAGGAATGCCTTAAGACCAAAATAGGCCATCGAGCACATGTTGATATATCATATCTCCAATTTAATGCAATGGCCATTGCAATTATTTCAAAGCTGAGATTTCAAATGTCTTGAAAATATCAAGAAAATAATATAATTTTACAGATATTTGAATGGGGGAAAAAATGACTTTATTTACCATGACAATCACAACAAAGGAGTTTTTCTTATGTAAATGTCACATATCCTTTCAATTTTAAGACTTGAATGCCATATCGCTGCTCGTTTGGTATAAAGGGCTTACACCCCAACAGCCATGAATTTCATATGGTATATTGCCTGGACAAAATCAGCTTGCATACATCATTCTACCTGGTCAAGCATGTCAAGTTCTCATTTAGTGAAACGTTATGACATAAACAAGTACATACACAGGAAGTAATGTCATGTCGGTTAACTTCCGTTTATGGTAATCCATTAATAATCCCCTATCAATATTCAATCACCCTCCAGTGCATGTCCATGTCTCACAATTCAACCTGTTCAGGTGATGGTGCATGACCATCATTTTGAGATATCATTCATAAACTTTGCTGTCATGGGTCACTGTACTGTGAATGACGGACGAAATTGTAAGGATGGAAAAGAAATGGGGCACATGTCCAGCAGCTGGGGTGGATCGGTACATCGTCACCGTCTTCTAATATGGTGACTGGTTGATATGTCAATCGTATGATAACATCACATGCAGGGCACAAAACACTACGGTAGATACTTCATGTAGGAAGCTATTGTCAGAGTCTTTGTGCAGCTGAAAAGTCTCGAGTCTACACATATTGTTGTTCCCAGGCTATTGTACACATTGTCTCGTGATTCTTTCATAGAGTATGAACCATCACTTACAGTCTGTTCAGAAGTTTTCATCAGTCTGCAACAGAAAATGTACATTTTAGTAAGAGAATATAACTTGCACAAAACATGATCCCAATAGTCTATTAAAAGTACATCTAAACACAATTTTTTCAAGTTTATATGAAATCATTCAGGATTGTTTATATTGGCGATCAATCAAACTGTACTTTTATCTTTGGATTCAAGTTTCTTTTCAGCTGCTACATGTATATTGTGAATGTGAGTCAGGGTAGCAACTATAAAATTATAACCGCTACATATTTGCATTTAGAAGGTCCTGTTTTCTTCTTTCTGGTCAACTTTGTGACATTTTGTGGTCAAATGGGTACCATAACTTTTAAGAGTTATTGCTTGGCTAAGTTCGAATTTTTATAACTTCACCCACTTGTCCCAGACACTAGAGGAAGAGACTAAAAGAAGAAATATGACTAAACCATAATTTTATATTTAGGGGCCTAAATTATTTTAGCCAGGTAGACTGTCAATCTGAATTAACCCAGCTTAAATATAACACCCAACCGGAGTGTCAAATTGATCTGCAAGTGGTAAGTGATTTAGCCCAATATACAGTCAACAGAAATAAGGGAAAGTGAAAAATATTGAAAGTATTTTAATATCTTCAATTGTTACGAGCAAAATATTGGTCCGGAATTATTGTTTGACACTTGTAGATCAAGTTGACTGTGCATTTAGGATCATTGAATGACCAATTCCCACTATAGTTCAAGTTAATTCTGGACAACGCTGTCTTGTCCTTTGTCGGCGACAAACACTGGTGCACAGAATGTGGGCCACCATGATCTTCGGGTTGTTTTCTTTATCTCTCCCCTATGTTTATAATACGGAGCAGGTTTTTCAACTATTGATAACTGATGTAAATACATGTATGATAATATGGATAAAATATTCCCATCATTCCAAGAAAGGACCAACAAGCTTATACATTCATGATAACCCTGCCAACCTCGGGTCGAAAATATATGTACATGTATACCAGTTATCATCAGTTGAAAAACTTGCTCCATGTTATAAACATCTATAGGGGAGAGAACAAGAGAACAATCCGAAGCTCATGGCCCACATGTTGTGCACCAGTGTTGCCTACACCGGGGCCAGACAGCATTGTCCAGGATTAACTTGAACTAGTATAATGGGAATTGGCCACTAACAGAGTTAAACCAATTAACAATACAGCTACATGTAACTGAAATAATTTACAAAATAAATGTAAATATGAATCTTCATATTTCTTCTATCAATGACCATACTCCAAGCCATTGGAAAGAAAGCACACAAACAACTCACTGATCTGAGAAAATTTGATTAGTCAGCTTTTTGGGTATGAAGAGCTCAATGGCAGCATCATACAAGAAGAAAAGGGGAGATGAGAGTGATGCTGTACATCCTGTGTAGGACCATATCCTGTCCCAAAGAGGAACAACAATCATTGACAACAGCATGCCTGACTGGCACTGTTTACCACCTTGTTCTATAATATATGCTGCTATTACACTTAAAACACTTCTGAATCTGATTACACTAATTGCAATACCCGAGTAAATGCATAAAGTTAAATTCTACTATCAATCTTCATGTTTAATCATTTTACATGACCCTGTAGTGCCTGACTTAGGTGGCAGTTTTTTGGAGTGTTTTAGTCTCTAGTGATAAACTGACATACACGTAAATGTCCACCTTAAAGATGAACCCAAATGAAAAATCAAATTTTGGTGTTGATTTCATCAAAACATGCCCAGTAGTTGCCAAGATATATCACCGCTGAAAGATTTCTTACGGTAATTCCCCTAATAATTTGATCACTGGAAACATTCTTCAAGGCACCAGCTACAAAGTGTCCCATTTTGTCATTATATTCTATCTGAATAAAGAATGGGAATGCTACTTTTTCTCTGTGTTTGAATAACAGAGTTGAAAAGTGAACTTCCTGTGATTGAATTATTAGGGGAATCGTAGATGCGAATGACCTCTGATGAGGTCACACAGTGAACTGGAAATAAACAGACTGACAATGATAACTATTTTTATTTTATTTGTACTTAGGATCCATCTTCAGCCTTTGACAACAGAAAAAATGTGTTAACTCAGCCAAAACTCTGACAGTTGTTATACAATACATAGCCGGTTTTTTAACATAATCCTATCCTAGGCTTACTCCTCTACATCTACTATTCTAATGATGCAAGCTATATTTACCTACCCCATAATTTTAAATGCTGATGCAACATGCAGCACGTTCTCTTCTTGGAATCCTACTGGACCTCTCCCAAGTGTTACTATAACAGAGCCATAAGACATGTACATGTAAAATAACTATAACAGAGCCATAAGACATGTACATGTAAAATGAACATGTACCTCAATTATATTCCATTATTATTTAATGTTTGTTTATTGTGAATTTGTATTATAAGTATGGAGTTATTAGTTACTGATAAATGTATACACTCAATATTATGTAACACATGTTATAACTAGGATTTAATGCTATGAGTTTACTTTTGTAATAAGATTTTATGATAACAGTTCTATTAGTTCATAGCTCTTGAAAGTTGACATTTAATTAGTGTTGTTAGACCATTTCTGACCAGCTGGTGCAAAGACAGGAGCCAGGTGTCAATTGTAGTCAGACTGTCATTTTAGTCTCAGATAATCCTTGTTGTTATTAGGTAAGAGTCCCTACTGTTAATTGAGATGTCATACTGAATGAACAGGATAGCTGGCAGACATGACAGGACGTTAGGATTACTTGAACAATTGTTGAAAGTGTGTTATGATTGTTAAGAATGTCTACATGTACCTGTGGATTTCACTAAAACTATAATGTATATAAATATGTATGCAGTAGGAAACCAAGTCAGTTCGCTTTTAGAATTCATCTTGGCATGCGACTTTGCAGCGCCAAGGCAGTTCATAGATGTAGGTTATATAGGTAACACTTGTAAATGTAGATTGCTATATGTACTAACATATAGTTTCTGTAATAACTGGAAGTGCTGTATAATTGTGTTAATTGGAATTAATATTACGTCAAGGTTAGATAATTAAATTAGGGTAAATAAAGCTAGGTTGTGTTATACTTAACATGGACTATGACTTACTTATTAATGTGATAACCAGTGAGCCAACTAGGTTATAGATGATGGAGATACCCGGCCTGTAATCTTCTAAGATTGACAGACTTTCTCAGTACAAACTGCTCTTAGCTCCCCAAACTAAGAGATTTCATATCGGAATATATATGATGACATTGGAATATTCAACGAATGGTGAACACCCAAAGGAAAAACAACAGAAGAATGATTAGACGAAGATGACATAATTCAAGCCGCCTTTGATGACTGACAGAACCAGCTAAGAAGCCGGAGTACCAAGAAAGAGTGACAAACACTAAGAGTAAGTATAATCGCCATATGATTTACTAACTAGCTTGTTTTATCTATCTTGTCTTGGAAATTCAAACTGATTTAACCTTAAACAGTAAAATGGCCAGCTGGAAGTGCAACAAACACAACTGTCAAAAAGTTGGTAGAGCTTACAATAGCATACATTGTCAAGTGAGACCTAACATTTCTCTCACAACACCCCTTGAGAAAAGCTCAGTGCATATCAAGGTTGGCAAGTTAAAAACACATGCTTTAGTCGACACAGGGGCAAGCATCTCTTGCATTTCACAACGGTGTTTGCAGAAAGCCTACCCAAATGCAGTCGTTAATACATGTAATTTACGAGCCATTACAGGTGTTTGTGGTGAAGTTCATTCTGTATTAGGCGTAGTGAATTTACCAATTCAATTTGAAGATCTTGAAGAGCTCAATGGAGAATTTTATGTATTTAAAACATTACACAAAGATGTAATTTTAGGAGAGGATTTCCTAAGGAAATATGATGCAAACATTGATTTTAAAAGGAACAAACTATTGCTTTGCAATGGTCAGTTTAACATTTCCATGGCGACTGAAACAAACAACAAAACATATGGACATAAAGAATCTGGGAGTGCCAAAACAACAGACATTATTCTGGTTAAACCAAAGCGTGAAATAAATTTTCCTGTATATGTACCTGAAGCAGGTGATGGGAATTTGATCTTATTGGAGCCGATAGAGTCACTTTCAGCAAAATATAGTATTGCAGGTGCGCGCACTGTCGCAAAAGTTAAAAACAAAATGGCTATTTACAAAGTAATGAACCCATCCAACCTTCCTGTCTATATCGAGAAGCATGCAACAATTGCCACATTTCACGTAGTTACACCAGACTCTATTACAGCAATGAAACAAGAGAATACGTCAAACAACTCCGCTGATGTAAATTTCATGGAAGGAGACACGAAAAGTGATGCTTATTATGCTAACTTAGCACGAGACCTAGGAATAACACTAGACGATTCCATACTTACACCCAAGCAAAAGGAGTCATTTTTAGCATTTCTTGGTCGTAACCGTGATGTTTTTGCCAAAGATATGAGTGAATTAGGCAAAGCTAGTGCTCATTATCACAGAATTTTCACTAAAACGGAAAAACCAATTTATTCACGTCCATACAGGCAAAGCCCCCAGACAAAACAGCGATGTGATGAATTAGTGAAAGAAATGCTGGAAAATAACATAGTTGAACCATCACTATCTGAATGGTCATCCCCTGTAGTGCTTGTGAAAAAGAAAAATGGGAAATATAGATTTGCAGTAGACTATCGCAAGCTGAATGCGATCACAGAACCAATTTCTTTTCCCCTCCCATTGTTATCAGATGCTATCGACTCTGTAGCGCAAGCAAAGTCTAAAATATTTTCTGTTCTTGACCTGGCAAGTGGTTTTTGGCAAATTCCACTACATGATGACACAAAACCAAAGACCGCGTTTACGACGGATCAGGGAAGGTTCCAATTCCGAGTTCTTCCGTTCGGAATGAGAAATTCGCCCGCGAGCTTCAGTCTCATGATGTCACAGGTCCTTGCCGGCCTCACTTATCTTCACACCCTATGCTATATAGATGATATTCTCTGCCATTCAAACACATTAGATGAACACATGGTCCATCTTGGACAAATTTTCTCTCGCTTACGGGAAGCAAATCTTAAATTACAACCGCCAAAATGTGCATTTGCACAGCGGCAAGTTCCATATCTAGGACACGTGCTAAGTGATCAAGGTATTCATGTGGATGAAGCCAAAGTTCATGCTGTTAAATCATTTCCCAGACCAAAATCACAGAAAGAGGTTCGAAGTTTCCTAGGTTTATGCAATTACTATCGCAAATTTGTACAAAATTATGCTTCAATAGCATCCCCCATGAATCAACTTCTTCAGAAAGACGTTAAATTCAAATGGACCGATGACACTGAAAATTCATTCAAAGCACTCAAACAAGCACTTGTCACAGCCCCTATATTAGCATATCCAGATTTCCAAAAAGAATTCATTATTTCAACAGATGCGTCTGATAGTGCAATAGGATATGTTTTAGGACAAAAAGATGAAAAAGGCAATGAACATGCTATAGCCTTTGGCGGACGATCCCTGCGCGGTAGTGAAAAGACATGGCATATCTCAGAGAAAGAAGGTCTTGGATTAGTCGAATCAGTTCGTGCCTTTCGTCCATACATCGCAAATGGTCACTTTCGTGTTTTCACTGACCACATTGCCCTCACTTGGTTAAACAACATAAAAGCTAACAAAGGTAGATTAGGCAGGTGGGCTCTCGAGCTTCAAGAGTACAATTTCACAATTCAGTACAAGCCAGGAGCTAAAAACGGAAATGCTGATGGGTTGTCTAGAAGAGAATATGAAGCAACTACAACTGAAAGTACAGAAGAAACCATTGTGAGTAGTATAGAAACCACATATTTATCCAATACAGAGAATCAGAATGAGCCAATTGAGGCAACTCTAACATATAAGGAACCGAAACATGCTCATTTAGCAACTATATGTCCAAAAGATACAATTGTTGTGGCACAAGTCAATACTGAAATTGTAATTTCAAATCCATTTCTGGAGGGCATACAACGTGAGTGTCCTGACTTAGCCCCGATCTTTGCCTACAAAGAAAATGGTGATCTTCCGGATGATCCAAAACAGAGTCGTCGCTTAGTTGCGGAAGCATATCATTATGTGATTGAGGACGGAATTCTGTATCATTTCTTTAATACAAAAAATAAAAAGGCTGCCGATTCTTATACCAAACAGATAGCTGTTCCTAGAGGTAATCGCAAAGATATACTCCAAGCCTATCATGATTCAGTGCTAGGAGGTTGCCACCAAGGTCAAGAAAGAATGTATGCTGCTATAAGGTCCAAATATCATTGGGATAAAATGTACACAGATGTGTGTACCTATGTACGTACATGCACGACATGTCAACAAATCAAAACAAATGTTCATGATAGGCCTGCACCACTTAAACCCTTGCCATATGAACGTGCTTTCTCGCGGCTTCATATTGACATACTCGGCCCACTTCCAAAAACTCCGGATGGTTCCAAATATCTGCTCCTCGTAGTGGATTCTTACAGCAAATGGCCAGAATGTTTTCCTATGAAAACCCAGGAGGCCACTGAAGTTGCATCCATTTTATACAGAGAGATTCTTACACGTTATGGGTCACCAGACAAATTAGTCAGCGATCGCGGTGCTCAATTCATGTCCAAACTCATAGCAGCCATGACAGAATTATTCAACATCAAACATGCTAAAACTAGTTCATATCATCCTGCAACAAATGCTACATGTGAAAGAATGAATCGCGTCATTGAGCAGGGTCTAAGAGCCTACATCAAGGAAGACCAAACTGATTGGCCAGATCATATACCAGGTATTATGATGGCATACCGCATGACCCCAGCCACTCAATCAACTGGCTTATCTCCTTATCAAATGCTGTTTGGTAGACAGATGAGAACACCAATAGATACCTCTCTAATTCCAAAAGAAACACTGTCAAAGGATCATAGAACATACTTGTCAAAAATTCTAGACAATCTGGCTGAGTATAGAAAAATTGCAGATGAAAATTTGAAAAAAGCCCAAACAAAATACAAAACTTATTATGATAGAAGAACAAAGGAACCAACATTCGAGCCAGCACAAAAGGTATGGTTATATTGTACCAAAAAGACTGTGGGCCGATCTCCCAAACTAGCAAAAAAGTGGCAAGGACCATCTTATGTCGTATTGGTTGGACAAAACTACACATACAAATTACGCAAATGTAGTGACGATAAAGAAGTGAAATCAATGATTCATGCAAACCGTCTCAAAAAGTTTCATGACCCAGCAGACAGGCCAAACTATGAGCCTGAAAATTTACCACAAACAAATGATGAACTCAATCCAGAAGAAATAGAGTCAGAAAATGATGAAAACGAGACAAATACCAATGACAAACGGAACAATGTAACAAAAGAAACAAAAGACCATCATGTCCCAAAAACAAAAGTAGCACTTAAAAACAATGAACAGGCAAAAACAAGAGTAACACCCAAAACCATTCAACATCCTAAAGGTACCGGTACAATGCCAAGCTCAAGTACAAATCAAGATCCCAACTCGGGAACAACACCAAACAAATTCCTACCAAGTGAAATTGACAAAATCCTAGCATCAAAACGTTACAATGGACGAATGTGCTACAGGATTAAATGGGTAGATAAGAATAGAGGCTCCACCTGGGAGCATGATACAAGTCTCCCAGATGAGCTGCGTCGACAATATCATGCTGACAAAACATTGTCTGGTAAGAAGAGGCGTAAACCTTTAGCCCAGAACAAATTCTTTACAAAATAATCTCAGGGAAATGTAGCTTTTATTAACATGAAAAATAATGACAAGCAGAGCAAACAGCCGGATGGCAGGGTTGTTATTATTCACTTCATTGAAGAAATTGAGTACAGGATAGACAAGTACTATGTCAAAGCACGATACTGGCGATCATCTCAAACGGTCAGAGAAACAGGCTGGTTTCCCCTAAACCAAGTTCCATGGTTGGCAATAGAGCACTTCATGAAGGAAATTTGGGATAAAACAGGTTACCATATCACAGGTCACGGCCCTTCATGGGATTTTCCTTACCTATTTCATATAAAACTAGGTCCCAAAAACAAAATGTTTTTCAAAAATGTGATTGCAAAGAAGGCCATCTGGTACAATGAACAGAATGTAAATTCTAATAGTGTAGCAAACTTTGATCAAGATTTGAGCCATCATAACAGTACTCTGCGATGGGAGAAATCTGTATACCCCTAATTATCATGTAAGATATGAAAGCCTTGGGACTAGCCTGGGACTTGTCATCCCTGATTAGTTGTAAGGTGGTTCCGACATATGGCTTGACAAACCATATTCGAGTACCAAAAGGAATGTGTAAATAATTTAGTTACTACTTAGAAGTTGTTGCATTATATGTTGATGTATTGATGTACTTTATTATAATTCACACTAACATGACTAACTTATATTATGTTGTGAAAGCTCCAAGGATCTTGGGAATGTAGGATTTGCACTTTATACTCACATGTATGTATGTATGTATATGGATACATGAATATTATCTACATGTATATTTATTCTTTCCTAGAAAATAATTCTTTAATATGACTTAAAATTTATGTGAATCATTCATGTTGACAATGTACACTTACGGATTTTCAAATTATAAAAGTATTGTTTCTCTGTTGTGCTCTTTTACTGAGGCACCGGTTGAAAATCAAGTGCTAGGGTCAGACTTGTCTGCAGCAAGTCTTCCCATCAAACTTTTTCAGCCTGGGTTTCAAGTGAAACACAACATTACATTTTTCATTTTTGATTTTCAGGCATTATATTTAATTATCCAACATGAATTCTTTCTCAATTTCATTCAATTATGTTCTTTACAATAGATCACTGGTGTCAGAATAAGTATTGCCAGAGCCTATCTCTCATTACACAGTGATCAGTGTCCTTATTATGCATTTGGAATATAGTATCTAAACAAGAATATATATGTACATAGTCCTCAATATAACCCATGTATGTAAGTATGTAAATGATGTAATGATACATGTAACAAAATTATAAAAAAGAAAAAAAAAATGAAGATTGACTAAATAATCACTCTTGAATAATAATGAATATCTTTGTGCCAACTCTTTCTATACAAATATATCTTAAACATTGCTAACTCTCTGCATTTCACATCTGAGTGTTTCAGCTGTATGGTGTCCACAGACAGAAGTGACCCAAGAAAGCCAAGAGCAAAAGCTCCCCATATTCCAGACAAGTATCAGCAACCTCACCCACAGTTCAACATTGCACAGGAATCTTCAACTTCAATCAACATCACACAAGAACTTCTAAAAACTCCACCAAACATCGATTAAAATGACTACCACAGACAATTTATTACAGTTTCGGGACGAAACTTATTCGGGGACGGAGGGAACTATAACAGAGCCATAAGACATGTACATGTAAAATAACTATAACAGAGCCATAAGACATGTACATGTAAAATGAACATGTACCTCAATTATATTCCATTATTATTTAATGTTTGTTTATTGTGAATTTGTATTATAAGTATGGAGTTATTAGTTACTGATAAATGTATACACTCAATATTATGTAACACATGTTATAACTAGGATTTAATGCTATGAGTTTACTTTTGTAATAAGATTTTATGATAACAGTTCTATTAGTTCATAGCTCTTGAAAGTTGACATTTAATTAGTGTTGTTAGACCATTTCTGACCAGCTGGTGCAAAGACAGGAGCCAGGTGTCAATTGTAGTCAGACTGTCATTTTAGTCTCAGATAATCCTTGTTGTTATTAGGTAAGAGTCCCTACTGTTAATTGAGATGTCATACTGAATGAACAGGATAGCTGGCAGACATGACAGGACGTTAGGATTACTTGAACAATTGTTGAAAGTGTGTTATGATTGTTAAGAATGTCTACATGTACCTGTGGATTTCACTAAAACTATAATGTATATAAATATGTATGCAGTAGGAAACCAAGTCAGTTCGCTTTTAGAATTCATCTTGGCATGCGACTTTGCAGCGCCAAGGCAGTTCATAGATGTAGGTTATATAGGTAACACTTGTAAATGTAGATTGCTATATGTACTAACATATAGTTTCTGTAATAACTGGAAGTGCTGTATAATTGTGTTAATTGGAATTAATATTACGTCAAGGTTAGATAATTAAATTAGGGTAAATAAAGCTAGGTTGTGTTATACTTAACATGGACTATGACTTACTTATTAATGTGATAACCAGTGAGCCAACTAGGTTATATTACTACATGTACTACCTACAGAAAGGTCATCTTCACATAAGGGGGAAAAAGAAAACAGAGAAGTTTTAATCTGTTGTAATCAAGGCAGAGTTGTGCTGTCAATTTATTGTTAGAAGAACTAACCAAGAAAAGAAAGGAAATTCAAAATAGGTGAATGAGTCCAAATTCCAGATCCATTGATGGTGTAAATTAGAAATATTGTGCCATAACACATTTATTGATATGCAGTACATGTACACTATTGACTCCATTTGAATTTTTTTGTCAAGGTCACATTATCTTCATTGTCGGTTGAACAGTCCCGGAGGGGGACTTGGGGATTTGCTACATCCGTCATTCAGTCATTCCGCCGCACTTTCCTTGTGATTGCAATAACTCAAAAACTATTGACATCAAACAGTGGGTTGGTATGAATGAGAGGATGGCTGAGATTGTTTTTCAGCAACCTGCATAATCCAATATGGCCACAGAGGCCTTGACCCTACCCAGCCATGCTACCTAAGCTTGTGACTGCAATAACTGAAAAAAACATTATGTTCGATTGACATCAAACTTGAACAGTGGGTTGGTATGAGTGAGAGGATGACTGGTATAGTTTTTCGGCAACCTGCGTAATCCAATATGGCTGCCATGGCCGCCGAGACCTTGACTCTATTCATCCATGCTACCTAACCTTGTGACTACAATAACTCAAAAAACAAGAGCTCAAGGGGCTTCAATATACGCCCGTACATCCGGAATTACACTGGTCCAAATTACAAGGCTGTTTAATGGCCTTGATCCTGATTGGTAGCTAGCAATCCCAGAGAAAAGTCTACAATTTTGTGCTTTTGAGAATGTAACATATAACATCTTGTATTGAATGATAGAACTAAAATGGGCTTGACTCTTGGTAACTAGGTGACCTTGAAATAAGGGTCAAGAGCTCATACATCCCACACTGAAATCGACAATAGTCGAAAGCAAGAAAATAGTAGTTTTCCTTCAAGTAGATTCCTTTCAGGTGAGAAAATTTTTCATTAAGGAAGAAAAATGTGAAAAAACTGATTGAGTATCCTTTGTTCTTGAGTTAGTAAACCGGTATAAGGTTCATAAAGGACCCTTCGCCCAGTTAATTTAGTAAATGTATGATTTATATTTCACAACAGTTTAACAATTTCATAATTTTGGGGTCACTGTGACCTTGACCTTTGACCTTGACCTACATTTTGGTACGTGACACATGTCCCCTTGATGTATCTGACACAAAAAAAGTTATTTTTAATAATTTCCTGATTTTGGGGTCACAATGACCTTGACCTAATTTTTGGTATGTGACACTTCATTTCCCCCTATTGAATCCACTCACAAAAAAATGAGAAATTCTGAATAATTTCCGGATTTTTCGGTCACACTGACCTCTATAACCTCGACCTACATGTGGTATGCAACACATCGTTCCCCCCCTAGAGAATCCACTCGCCAAAAATTGGAACTGTAGATAGAAAACTTGTCACTGATCAATGATTTCGTGATTTTTAGGCCACAGTGACCTTTGACCTCTGATCTCGACCTCAATTTCGGTACGCGACACATCGTCTACACCAACTGTATCCACTCACAAAAAATTGCAACTGTGGATAGAAAACGTTCACAGATATAGACCGGACATGAACACTTCAGTGATTTCCTGTTTTCCAGGCCAGTGACCTCTGACCTCGACCTTCATTTTGGTATGCGACACATCGCTTCCCCGTAGGGTATCCACTCACTAAAAATTGGAAAGTGGGTTAAAATGAGTGAGAGGATGAATGGGATTGTTTTTTTGGCAATCTGCCTAATCCAATATGGCCAACATGGCCTTGAACCCTGTTCAGCCATGCTATAAGCTTGTGACTGCAATAACTCCAAAACAATTTGTCTGATTTACATCAAACTTGGACACTGGATTGTTATGACTAAGAGGGTGGTTGGTGTGTTTTTCTGCAATCTGCATAATCCAATATGGTCGCCATGGCCTTGACCCCTATTGAACCATGCTACATAAGCTTGTGACGTACTGCAGTAACTAAATACAAAGCTGCACATCTGAAAACCCCTTGGCTCTGGGCGCCAGCCATTCATCATGTATTCAATTTGAATCGTACTACTTTGAAGACGCCAGGAACTCCAGTGACAAATATACAGATTAATAATTTGAAAAAGAACCAGCCTGTCAATCAAGTTGCTCGGCCCAATGAAAATGCTTCAAGTTTGAACTGCTTTTATTTGATCCGATTTGAAGTGAATGTAGGCGTGCATGAATGTCTAGACTGAAACAACATCACATGGTTCAGTCTCCGAGCCTGGAGAAGGAATCATCCAGATGTTCCATCCCAGGATTTGATCCTCAGTGTAGGGAAGTCTATAGCTTTAATGTTTCAAGAGATATTGTGCTGACAGAATTTAAAATACTTACGCTATAATTCAATCTTGTTTTATTGCTAGCTGCACATAAAGACATTAGGATAAGTTATAATAGATAGTGTGATAACAGGCCAAGTTCAGTCAAAAAAATGAACAAGCAGGTACATCTGTTATGATTATCAAAATATATGAAGAAGATTCATACAGGAGTAGATATTGCGATATTGATCTATGTATTGATACCGGATGGGCCAGAAATTAGAATAGCCTGACATTTTCTGGTGATTATTAAATTTCCGGAATATATATATATTTTTTTATCTACGATAGTGGTTCGATTTTTCCAGGATCACAGAGTTGTTCTTGCATCTGACAATGTATTACGTCATCTACCCGGATGCGACATGGTTTATGAAAGGCAACTTTCGTACCCCCAATCAGTTTCTTCACCTGTACGTCATCCGTAGTTAGACATTTTTACCTTCCAAAATATCTCAATGATATTTCCTTTTTTGTGTTTTTTCGTCTTCTAATTCTACTACCAAAAAAACAACATTTTCCCCGTTTTTTTATATTTTTTAATTATAATTCATTAAAAAAAAAATTCAGTCACGTTTGTTAAAATTTTCCTTTACGTGTATTTGTCTGATATTCTCCAATCAAAATATATACTTGTGGGCTGGTGTCCACTTTTGGAATAAGCCCATTGGGCAGGTTGGGGAAAATACCTTGATCGAGGTATTATACCTTTATCGGGGTATTATACTTCGATCGAGGTATAGGCCTATACCTCGATTGGGGTATAGGGCTATGTCAACTTCAGTTTTTGTCAATTTATGGAAAATGTGGACATCCACACATACCCTGGACTGTATGGATCTTTCAACAACATCTGTGGCTTCATTGTTCCACGATTTTCACAGCAACTTATTGCTTCGTTTTTTGCGACTAATCAATCAAATTAGCCACTCTAATATTTCAAAAATGGCTTCAAATGACATATTCGGTGAAATTTATTATGTAAATGAAAATGGCATGTGATGGCATACTTCCATCTCAAAGTCATATCCATGTTGCATGAATGTAGATGCATTGACTGATGAATAAATTTGATTAAATTGTCTGATGCAATGCACAATCTCCTAGCAGGCATACACATGGCAGGGTCATAATACCCAGAGCAGAGGTCTGTTTTTTATGTGCACATGCTAGCAGTTTAGATTATGTATCGGTCAGTTAAACTTGATTTATTAACTAGGCATTGCCTCTCAGATCCTGCAATTTGCGCATGACCTTGGTATGGAAGTATGCCACCCCATGCTTTTCTCATTTACAGAATAAATTTCACCGAATATGTCATTTGTAGCCATGTTTCATTTTTGAAATATTGAAGTGGCTAATTTGAGTGATTAGTCGCATAAAACGAAGCAATACGTTGCCGTGAAAATCATGGAATAATGAAGGAATGGATGCTGTTGAAAGATTCATGCAGTCCGGCATGTGTGTGAATGTCCACATTTTCCATAAATATATAAAAACTGAAGTTGACATAGCCCTATACCCCAATCAAGGTATAGGCTAATACCTCGATCAAGGTATAATACCCCGATCAAGGTATAATACCTCGATCAAGGTATTTTCCCCAACCTGTTGGGCTCGTGTTCATAAGCTGATAAGGGCTCCTAGCTGTGTTCTGGATCAATTTGTCAGTGTTTTTTTTTTAATTCCACCAGACCAAGTGGTTATTCATAGAGCAAATTTTTCGATGAACCAAGTGTACAAGTCTTACAGAGGGGCTAATCGCCACGTTTGAGACGGCAGGCACAGTTATTTTTCCAGACTACAACAGTAGTTTTTGTCTATAAATCATAGTTGGAGCTTCCTATGACCCTTCACGCCAGACGACGGATAATTTCTGAGAGATTGTCTGGCTAGGTTGTTGATAGGATTCACATAGTACGATTGAAGCATTGGAAGGTATATTTTTCCAGTTGCTATACCCCCCCCTCCCCCAAAACAAAAAAAAAACAAGAAAAAAAAACAATGAAAACTCTGTACTTAAACTACTTACCGGTACCATGCATGCTTATCTCTCGCATCATGGTGAATGACACTCGTCCGTATTCTTTTTGCCGAGTCAGAAATAATCAAAGATACTCGGGGAAGTTTACAATTCGACTCCGGAATGCAGAGATTCTTCCGTGAAAATTTTGCGCACGTTTGTCTTCGTCGCATCTGTACCAGCGCGCGTAGCAGTACAAGCGCGAAATTGGTACCCGCGAATAAAAAGTCCCGGTTGAAGCGATGTAAAGGAAACACACATTTTGTGACGTAATCTGCCCTGCAGACGGCCATCGTCAGCAAATGTTTGCTGACGCCGGTTCCTCTCCTATTTTACTCCCAAACTCGGACAATTCGATATCTCTTCACACCAAAATTACACCATTATCTCACAAATTTACCAAAGAGTTAATTAGGCCAAAAAAACACGTAGGTTAGAATTCTGAATTTTGCGTGTCTGCACATTTGCAACTACCTTAACGCTACAGAATAGGAAATGAGAAGGGACACTAATCCCCAAGACATTCTTAGCCATCACACTGGTACCGGTACATATAACATCTTTGTGTCTATTAGTATAATTATCATTTGTCATTTGATTGGTAAGCAAATCCATCATCTTTAATCCTGTTGTATAAAACCTAGCACTTTATATAGTACGGTACCTGTACCAAAGCCAAGTACAAAAACCTTGCACTTTACACAGTACCCGTACCAAAGACAAGTACAAAAACCTAGCACTTTATATAGTACCTGTACCAAAGCCAAGTACAAAAACCTAGCACTTTATATAGTACATGTACCAAAGCCAAGTACAAAAACCTAGCACTTTATATAGTACCCGTACCACAGTTCACCAAGAACCCATTTATCCTCAAGTTAACTTATGACGGGTATCAATATTAGATCGAATTCCCTTTGTAACTGATCTTGCTATGGTGGCCGATAAGGGACATCGCTGCATTGTTTCAGGTATGTGGTTTGGTAACACGAAGGCAGGATGCGAAGCGCGAAGGCAGGATGCGAAGTGCGAAGTCAAACACGAAGGCAGGATGCGAAGTGCGAAGGCAGGATGCGAAGCGCGAAGTCCAAACACGACTTCGCGCTTCGCATCCTGCCTTCGTGTTTGGACTTCGCGCTTCGCATCCTGCCTTCGTGTTTGACTTCGCACTTCGCATCCTGCCTTCGTGTTTGACTTCGCGCTTCGCATCCTGCCTTCGTATTACCAAACCACATACCTGAAACAATGCAGCGATGTCCCTTATCGGCCACCATACTTTGCCGTACTAGAGGCGTCGTATCGGACATCCGGCTGATAGCGATTTGTCACGGTCTAACAGCAGTTCAGCAGAGTCTAGAACAATTTTTATCCCAAAACTGACCAGTACTATACAGATCTTAGCAGTGCTTCTCAGTTGCCGCGAAGAACCATTGCAAAGTTTTTTCAGGAAATGTTGTTATATGAATATGTACAGTAACTGTTTGGTATCTATAGCCCTTTCCGAAAAGTGTCTGATCTCCCCTTGAATAAGTGCCGCTCTCTAAGGTTTGAAGTATGAAAAGCTTCTTCCGGGAAGTAATCGCCTCGGTTTCACTTTTACCGAAGGTGCCCGCAGTTATCTTGAATAATGTATTGATGAACTATTCCACAGTATAAAAAAACTACTCTGTTTATATTTTTACATGAACCAATACATCATGTGTACATTAGAATTACTTAGACTAATTGTGAGGGTCTTTGGACACGAACACCCCCAAAGTGGAACAAGGGAGAACCCGTTCCTAATTGAGATAAAAGTAACTCAATGATTCAATACATATACTGCTCAGTAGATCATGGTCAACAGCTGGTCATAACTATATTTCCAAACAGAAATGTGAAGCTACAGAATACTGCACAGTACTGATCAGCCTCGGGATTGTCTGCGTAGTGATCTGATGAGAATAGAAAGTAGTCCCTTTAACTTTTGAATATCACATTTAGACTCCTTCCATGAGAGGAAACAATCGTCCAATTATCTTTTCCATACGTTTCGGAAAGCTGTGGACCATATTTATTATCCACGGCATCAAATATTTTTTCTTCTACACACGCTAATTTCATTGTAGCGTAAGTGGGGGCCATTTGGATTCCCATTGCTGTGCCGAGAATTGTAAAAAATACATGTTGTTGAAATGCAACATGTTGTTTTCTAAGATGAATTCTGCGCTGTCTAGTAAGAACTCCGTATTCAATTTGCGTTCTAAAAGCTCGGATGTTCATCGATCCAGTATTCGATAGCCTCTAGCCCTAATTCAAGCTGTATACTGGTATAAAGTGACGTGACATCAAAACTGACAAGTATAGTATCTGACGGTACATTTTCTGGTAAACAGTTAAGGAAACCTTGATCACATCTTACATAACTACTGATTTGTTTCGTGTATATGGTTTCAAAAGTATGTCTATCAGATTACTTATTCTATGTGTGGGACATGCCGGACCGGCAACAATATGCCTGTAATTGGAATCTTCTGTTGACAACGGTGACATATTGAGCGTTTTGTTGTTTAACAGCTGTTTTAACAATAAGGAATTTGTGAATTTTATGTAATCCATTACTAGTTTTAAAATAAAAATTCGTAATATACTGTTGTTCAGATTTGGTTAGGAATGGCTATATTTAGGGCTAAATTGTGTAGTATGGAGAAGATTTGTTTGTCGTTGTTATCCGATAGGTGACTGTAAATGTTTTTATTGAGAAGCATTAAATTGATTTTGTTCCTTTAATAATCCGAATCCATTATCCATTATCCATTACCACATAAGCTCCCTTATCAGCTTCCTTAAGAAGAAAATTGGTATCGTTTTGTAATTTTGGGAGTGCTTTTCGCCGTTTGAGATCTAGATTATCTTTTAATACATGAATTTCCCTACCAAGTTGATGAACCCCTTTGTGAATATTAGGAGATACATACTGAGAATACATCTTCTCAAATATATAGGCATATACAGTAGAATTATTTGATAACCAAGCATGTACTTCCCGTTATATGCGCAACTCATAGGGGATCGTTACCGTTGTTAATTGGTTTGTTAGGTTGGTTATACGGGGGAGGGGGGGGGGGGCGGTCGAGGTAGGAAATCCATTTATTTACCCATAAATGGATTCCCTACCGCGACTCCACCCTATAATCAACCTAATTAACCAATTAACAACGGTAAGGAGCCCCTGTGGCGCAACTTTCCTGGAGGAACGAACTACTGTGGGTATAAATGAAGTTCAATAAGATTATTGTATCGCAGATTGCATATCGGAGGCTTAATTGAAAGATAAAAATCATATCACATACGCTTAATTTTGTTTTAAATCTACACTTCTGTGGGGGAGGCAGGGAAAACTAAGTTTCAGTGCCTAAAGTTTCGGGGGGGGGGGCTAACTTTGATTGTTTTGTGCAATTGGTCATTGAGGTGAGTCATAAAATCTCCAAATTGATTCACACACACATATTTGTCCCATTGATATTGTGAACGTTCTATATTTTCCAGGCACAGGTCCGCCATCCTCTAGAATATTAAGTCGACTCAAGTATTGATAAGCAACAATTCATCAAACTTGGTATCATGGAATTGCCTTCAGTGTTGATGCTCCTCATTCTTTCCGGATTGGGAGTCAGTAATGCGAATGATTTACAAGTTAACACTACTTCCGGTGTGGTCGAAGGAACTACCATGCAGGTGCAAATGTACAACAATGACACGAAACAAGTGAGTGTATTCTTGGGAATACCGTATGCAGAGCCACCTACCGGAAGTCTAAGATTACAACTTCCGCAGACCAAAGTACGCATGACCGGTGTATTTAATGCTTCTAACTTTGGCCCCATTTGCCCACAGAATACCGCTTGGCTACGCGGATTATTACCATTTTTTCCACCCTCAGCTCTGGCCGTGAAGGAATCTTGCTTGGTTCTGAATATTTACGTTCCCGAATCAGAAAATAGCAGCACACCGTTGGCAGTCATGGTGTGGATACACGGAGGAGCGTATAACACTGGTACTGCAAATATCTATGACGGGAAACTTTTGTCAGCCACAGGCGGAGTAATAGTTGTTGCTATGAACTACCGCCTGGGGGCGCTAGGATTCTTGACAACAGAAGATGGGGATGATTATGGAAACTATGGCATGTGGGACCAAATTACAGCGCTAGTATGGGTGAAGAATAACATCGCAGAGTTTGGAGGAGATTCGTCTAGAATAACAATCTTTGGTGAATCGGCTGGGGCATCGAGTGTGTCGCTACTGTCTCTGTCCACTGTGACGACCGCGAAACTGTTCCAGAGAGTGATCGCCGAGAGTGGCTCGGCCTTAGTCCCTTGGGCTATTATAGAGAATCCTGGGACTTGGGCAAAAATCTACGCCTTTTATACGAAATGTCCAGAATCACCGAAAGAACTGCTGGAATGTTTGAGGAGCAAATCAGTTGATGATATCATCACGGCGCAGACATCGATGGGGGTTACCTCCCCTGCTCCCGAAGGGACGTTACAATTTGGTCCCTGGATAGATATATTACTTTTGCAACATAGCCCGGCGGAGATAACGGTCAATTTAACCAATTCTACGGCAGCAAGAGACTGTGGAAAATTAGATCACATGATAGGTACTAACAGTCAAGAAGGAGCCATGTTTTATAACATACAGATGGAGTATTACAGAGATAAATTGCACTTGAATGATAGCATTAATGGCATACCAGAAAGTCTATTTCGTGACTTGCTGAACAACGTGGTTCGATCATACGGTAAGGTTAACTACACTGATGCTCTTTACACTGTAATGCAATACCGATACACGGACTTCAATGGTCCATACAATGGTATGAATAGGGCCATACAGTTCATAGAAAGCCTTTCCGATAGCGAGTTCTACGCAGGAATTGTGCCCTTCGCCCGCTTCCTTGCTCGCCAACAAAATATTACCGGGTCCACCAGTCCAAAAGGCAAAACATATTTCTACTACTTCGATCACAGAGGAAGTTGGGAGTCGCACGAACCATGGCGAACTGGAGCTGACCACGGGGATGAGATCAGGTTTGTGTTCGGTCAACCCTTATTGCGAGGGTTTCAGAGCACTGGACAAGAAAAAGCCCTTACCGCTTCAATCATGACCTACTGGAGTAACTTCGCCAAAACTGGGTATGTATATATATATATTCATTGCATTTTTTGTTTGTGATATTTATCAGTTGATACGAACCTCCCACGTCTATACCGTACCAGATGTTCATAAAACACAGATAGATGAACCTCTGACCGTACCCAATCTTAACTCTATCTGGCCTGGACGATTTGGGACCTGTTCCCCTCCTCCGCACCTCTAAGCATTTTTTCTAACTCCTTGACTTAGGGGGCTGAAACTTACCACACTATATCCTTGGTCTAAGCTCCACAAAAAAAGTAAAAAATTCAAGCTGGCCATCATGTTGACGTCATAGTAATTTTCAAAAAAGTCATTTTTCGATTTTTTTATTTATGTGTTTTCTTCGCAAAAACTGCATGATAAATTAGTAAATAATAATCTGATGTGAAATAAAATAGCTTTTTCCCACTTTTCCTCGCAGAAAAGCTGGAATTTTCAAGAAAAATGGCGAAACATCAGTTTCATTGTACCTCACATGGTCGCCATTTTGAATTTATCTCGTCGTTACCTTAGTCGTATATGTCGCTATAGGATCGGGCTGACTTCAAATGAATTTGGTGTTCAGTTCGCCCATCTCAGGAATATTTAATAAGGTTATGACAACGCTGCCGCATTTGGACTATTGCAGTTGTAGTCTGTGTGGGGAGGGGAGAGGGGGTAGGATCGCCGTCTCCATTTGATATCAGGTTGATATCAAAGACCAGTATATATATCTACGCCGCCACACTGGCTAGACTACGGCATCATCAAAGGATATCCCTCCAAATTAAAGTATGATTCTGCTGATCCAAGCTACTATGAATAGATATCGGGATTGGCCGACGCTCACGTCAATGCAGACCGGTTAGATCCTACATCGATGTATCCAAATGTGGAGAAGAAAGGATATAATTTTAATTAGATTGATAACGTACCTCAGTCTATCGAAGAAGAATACCGAGAAAAAGTCTCTGCATCCTAGAGTGCCGAGATAAGATCCATATTACTTCTCACTTTGAAGACAAGTAGTGTGATTTGGTCATCGATGTAAGGTACTCCGTACAGATTTATCTGCCAGGAACAAGATTCATCGCCTATCGTGTGCCTGGAAGGATATTACCTCACTGTAGGGTTAAATATCTCACTGATGGAATGTATTTTGAATAACATGAAGGTTGTGATAGTAGTGGGAAAAAGATAGCCATAGATCATAATTAGGGTGGAGAGTGTGGAGTAGGATGAGGAGCGGTGTAGGAGAATGAGGAACAGGAGCAGGATCGTGAGTAGTATACAATGCGTATTTAAACGTACATTTGGACGAGTGCGCAGGTGTTTCTGTGCAGGTATGATGTCACTTCCGGCCTGCGTGAATCGGGCGTGACCTGGGTATGTCTGACTGTATCGAATGATAGGAATGCATGTACTGACTTGTTGTATCTGGGGTTTCTCCATCACTGGGAGGTCACGTGATCACTATAGCTCAAGGTCATTTGAATGATAGGAATGCATGTACTGACCTGTTCATTCATCCGGGACATGTTTACATCCGAGATCATACATGTAGTGTATTCATCCAGGACCTTTTGCCATCGGGGTTTCCCAGTGGGTTGTTACAGCCGGGTATTTATGGTTGACCTATATCCGGGTCCTCGGGGTTATTTGTGTATGATTGAATAATAGCAATGCCTATAGTGAGCTGTATGTGTTTTTTCAATCATCCGGGTCTGTACAGCCGGGGACTTATATCCGGGACCATACGGGTTCTTGTACATCATAGCAATGCCTGTAGGGAGCTGTATGTGGTGGTTTTCCATTCATCCGGGTCTGTACAGCCGGGGACTTACACCCGGGACCATACGGGTTCTTGTGTATCCGGGTACCTCTATGTAGGTGTATAAAAGTCGGCATTTTCATGGGATTGCTTCATTTATTGGCCTGTCTACCTGACCGGACCAGCCTGAGCCTACCTGCCCAGCCTGAGCCTACCTGAGGAGAGGAGCTACCTGACCAGCCTGCCTTCCTGACGAGAGGAGCTAATACCAGTGGAGCCTGTCTACCTGCCTGACCAGGTGTGACCGATAGCATGAGACGTGGAGAAGATTTTTCAGGGAATCCAGGAGCGCCTCCGGCTGAAGCCTTACCCGAAGACCAGCGTGCGAGTGGGTTGTACCGACGTCACTGGAATGCGATACACCATTGTTTTCGCCGTCACCGTCGCCTATTGGATTTGTATAATTTCCGGTTGGAGGACCTCACGCATCTTCCTACCTACGCCGAGAGCATTTTTACAGACCAAACTACAGCTTTCAAGTTGAATATCACATTCGGGTACATCTTACGGCACAAAGAGACGGACCTGTTACGGTATTATTATCCCAGTAATAATACCTATGTGTTTGACCAACCGTTCGCGCTGACGGATGCTATTTCTCTGGAGCCACTTATCGACCAATTCACTACGTTGGATCCTTTGGAATGGACCCGTTTGCAACGTCCCAACACCAAATGGCTTGTAGAAATGTTGACGAACGTGACATTTTTCGTGACCAAATTGAGAGATCATCTCATCGGCGCTCCTGTTATTCTTCCGCCTTGGCTGCTCCGTCAAAAAGGCATGTATGCGTTAACGCGAGGCGTCCATGGGCCCTACAAAGACCGGACATGTCTGTTTCGGTGTTTGGCCGTTCATTTGGACCAGTGTGATCCCCGGGCTTGTGATAGATGGGCAAATATCTATTGGGAATAGTATCTAGAGGCACAAGACATAGACCCGCGGCAGTTCCGGGGAGTCCCATTCAAGTATTTGGATGTCGTGGAATCGCTTTTCCACGTGAATATCTTTGTATACCGTTTACTACCGAAGGAGGATGACGGTGACCCGTTTGTGGCTGAATTGGTTCATCGCTCAACAGAACGGTATGCCTCTACGATGAAAGTCAATGTCTTCGACAACGGCGGGGTGAGTCATTTTTCCCTGATCTACGATATGAGCCTGTACGCCCAGTCCTACAGTTGTTCTCAATGTCATCGGGTGTTTCATCGCTCCACCGACTTACATCGGCACGAGAAGAGTTTTGACAACACTGTGAAACGGAAATTTCCTGGTGGTGTGTACCATAACACCCCTACTATTTTCGAAGAGCTGGCTGATGAGGGGATTGTCATACCACTAGAGGATCGTTATTTTCCATACCGGGCGTGTTACGATTTCGAGGCGATTCTGGAACCCATGGACATTTTCTCAGCCAAAACGCAGTGGACGCAGCGCCATATTCCCCTGATTGTCAGCATTTCCACCAACATGGCCGGCTATGACGCTGCGACCGTATGTTTCGTGTCCACCGGGGACTCCCATGAGTTGATTACCCGGATGATGGTATATTTAGAGAAAGTCAGTGCGGCCAGTGCAGAATTATTGGTATCCAAGTTCCAGGACGTACTGGACCAACTCGACGATCGTATTCCTACAACCGGTGTGTCCTTCAGCGACGATGAAGAGTCGGAGACGGAGTCGGAGCTGCAGATGCAGGACATTCAGCAGCAGGATGTACCCTTACCTAAGCCGTACGCGGAGAAATTGAAAGCCCGATTCCAACAATACCTAGGCCAGTAACCCATCCTCGGCTTCAAGTGGGGTCGATACGATCTCAACATGGTGAAGCAATTTCTCTACCCTTACTTGGCTCAGTCCAATTCCATCAAGTCCGTCATCAAAAAGATCAATAATCATATGGCTCTCACCACCACGTCACTCCATTTCCTGGATGTGCGCAACTACCTAGCTCCCAATTATAGCTATGATCAGTGGGTGAAGGCCTATGACCGTGCACAAACCAAAGGGAGGTCCCCTTACACCTATATGTCGACGCTCGACCGCTTGGAGGAAACACAGTTGCCATCACGGGACGCTTTCTTCGACGCTCTGAAGCAGGTGGAATGTTCGGAAGAAACGTACCGGGAACTACGGCAGGTATGGAACGACCAACACATGCAGACCTTGCGGGATTTCCTGGTGTATTATAACAGCTTAGATGTCGTTCCATTCCTCGAAGCTGCCGAGAAATGGCCCAACTCTTTCGGGATCAAATGCACGTCGACATATTCAAGGAGTGCTTGAGTTTACCGGGTCTTGCTCTTCGCCATCTTTTTCAAGATTGTTCCACCTACTTCTCGGTGATACAGCAAAAAGACGAGGACATGTATGATTGTTTCAAACAGAACATCGTCGGCGGGCCCAGCCATATTTTTCATCGCTACCACGAGAAGGACGTCACAACGCTTCGAGGTGGGAAACCCTGTGCCAAAATCATTGGATTCGATGCCAATGCCCTCTATCTGTGGTCCCTCGCCCAGCCCATGCCAAGCGGGCATTATACGCGCTGGTTGGGGGAAGGCCAGCATTTCCTACCTCAACGTACGCCCTACAAACATCTCGCTGACCAGTGGTTGGACTGGGAAGCCTATCGACGAGGAATTTGTATACGACATTAAACCAACGCCACAGAGAAGCGGATGGGAGATCGCCGACTCCCCGTCAATGGGTTTGCCCTTGTACATGGAACACCTACCGTATTCCAATTTTACGGTGCTACTGGCACGGCCACCAATGTCATTTCAGCGCATGCTTCAACGAACGACGCGGGAAATCGGCAGAAGAACTGCGGGAAGAAGTGGTGGAGAATGGTGATTACGTCAGAGTTGGGGTACCAGCTCATCGAAATGTGGGAGTGTGAATTTCACACCATGTGTCAGAACCTCCCACACTTAAGCCGCTTCATTAAAGCGCGAGAGTACCCCCTCAGTCGCCGGCGACTCCTGACCCTGCCACAGATTGTCGACGCCGTTCGTTCCGGGGACCTCTACTGCTTTGTGGAATGCGACCTGCATGTTCCCGACAATCTGAAGTCCCGATTCGCCCAGTGCCCGCCCATCTTCAAAAACACGCTGGTGAGTCGGGATAACATTGGAGACACCATGGATGCCTATGCTGAGCAACCCGAGTGCCTGCCTCGACCTCGTCGCATGTTGATTGGGAGCATGTGGGGAAAGAAATCTTGCTGGGTACCCCTCTACTACAGTGGCACATGAGCCACGGCCTCCAAGTGACGCGAGTGTACCAAGTCATACAGTATTACCGAACGCCTGTTTTGCGGGGCATGCCGACATCGTGACGTCTGCCCGTCGTCAAGGAGATAAAGATCCCAGTAAGGCCATTATCGGTGAATCCTGGAAACTGACGGGCAATGTCTACTATGGAAAAACGGTCACTAACCAAGATAAGCACGTCAACGTGAATATCTGCACTACTCCACAAGCGCGCAAAAAGATCTCCCCTCTGTTTCGGTCCGTCGACGTCATCGATGACGATACGTATGAAGTCACTTCAGCCAAAAAGACCACGCGTTACAACCTACCGCTCCAAATTGGATGTATGGTATACCAGGTGGCTTATACGATTTCATGGGTGTGTATAGGTTTACCAGAAGACTATTCTGTGAAGTCATGTGACGCAGTCAGTATGTCGGCACCTCTTCCCTCTTCCCTTATATGTGTTGTAATATCAATCCATCAGATTGGCAATTGATGGAGATGGACACGGATTCTGCCTATATGGCCGTCTCTAATGCGGATTGGGAGTCACTCATCAAACTCGAACTACGCGCGCAGTATGAGGCGGAACGGGACCAGTGGCTACCAAGAAAAGACCATTACCAGTACGACAAGCGGACTACGGGCTTATTCAAGTTAGAGTGGAGTGGTGATGGCATGATTGCCCTGTCGTCCAAGACGTACTATTGTTACGGTGGAGACGAAAACATTAAGTTCAGCTGCAAAGGGGTCAACCGGCGCGACCCGGCCATTAACGACCTGGACGTGCTCCAAAGCCAGGCCAGTGCGAGTGGCACTAACAGAGGATTCCGGGTCGTCGACCACCAGATGCGGACGTACATTCAGCAACGGAATGCCTTCACTTTCTTTCACCCGAAACGGAAAGTCCTTCCCGATGGCGTCAGTACCACCTACCTGGACTTGTGAAACTATGACTTTTGATATACTTCTCATGATACAACGAATTAAAACTATAACTGTAAAAATAGCGTACACTATAACTGTAAAAGTCAGGATGGCCGAGTGGTCTAAGGCGCCAGTTAAAAGTGCTGGTCTGCGCAATGCAGCTCGTGGGTTCGAATCTTACTCCTGACAGTTTTTACACATCTACTGTATTGTTGACATTCTTTGTACATATTCTATACATTCTTGCTCACCTGAATAAAAAAGTCAAAACGTCACTTGTGTTTTCATGAATTTTTTATTGAACATCAATGAACGTCAGAACAACAGCATCAGAACAACAATGAGAACACCGCGCGGGGAAAATTAAGACAACCAGAGAAATGGAGCATGAACATTAAAACGAGAGGCAGCCCAGTCGTACACTATGACATCGCGGTCTTCGGCTTGAGAATAATCACCAAACAGCTGTCCGATTGTTTGCATAGAATGTCCTTTACATGTGTGAGGTAAAACACACAGTACTGTCCGCATACACTACTCAAGGGTCCTTGTAATCTTTTAGTATTCCAGCGCCAGACTGCAGTAGATTCGTCCATGAACTGGGTCAAATCTGGATGAACGGGTGCAAGTCCGTAGGAATCAAAGTATTCTCCTTGGCCCAATGCGTCCACGTATACAGCCACCCACTGTTCACCCGGTCGAGTGCGAGGGTCTGTATTCAGGATGTAGGCCGCAGGGGTGGATGGGGTAGTGGGAAAGGCATTGCGTGGAAACGCATCTCGAAAGGGTACCCGAGGATCCCGTTGGAGTACGGTAATGAGCTGCTCTGTATCCATGATCCTAGCTGGCGTAGTCACACAGGACGTTTCTTTGCTGATCCACTGTGATGACGTTATCAAACTCGGCGTAGCAAATCACGTTAATCACGTTCCATGTGACTCACCAACGCCCCCGGTTGCAATTCCACAGTACGGACAAACAGGATTGCATCTTCTATGGTGATCTTGTAATTGAGGGCATCTCCGCCTGCCATCAAGGCGAAGGTGGGTGGGGAACGGTTCAACTTGATCTTGATGTATTGATGTATACACCGTTCATCAGGTAGCGGTCTTGCAGGAACAGGTCGGCGTGCAGTCGGCCCATCATATCGACGGACCTGCTACCGGCTGTTAACCTCTTGCGTTGCGTGAACCCCGTATTTACAATGGCGGTGGTATCCATTCACCGGGCGTATCCCTGTAGTACAGTGGGGCTGACACGTGTGTTTTTTTGGCATCTTCTCTGTACGACAACAGCGTCTCGATGTAGGCTCGGTACTGGTACGTATTGGTGGACGTACTGATGAGTTTATCGTTCAGACTGATATCCTACTGTTGGAACATCGAGTGCAGCCAGAGATTCACCGGGGCTACGGCCACATCGTTGTCGATGTCCGACCCGTCTCCTTTGACGATGCTCTCGAGTATGTTACCCAACCCTTGACCTCGTTGCATGCGTGCACCGCTAAAGACTGGAAGGCCACCTCCCGTTTGTTTCTTGTAATAGTCTGCATAGCTGGCCGTATGGCACTGGTATGGCACGTACATTATACGAAGTGGGGAGAACGTGCTTGTCTGAAATGAAGTGTCAGCACCACTTTCCCTCGTTCGAATGACACCGGGCGTCCCTTGTCATCTCTTATATTCACCGTAGAGTCCGTACATACCCACTTTCATATCCACCTTCATATCCATCATGATGTGGCCTTTGTGGGCGGTGGGGCCAGCGAACGTCTGTAAATCGAAACCCAGCATTTGCTGTAGGGCAGGACTGATTTCCACACCCACGTTGGAGCTGAGAGTGAGACACGCCTTGTTGTTGTGTGCCTTGTGATCGAAGTCCACATGATTGATGAAGGGAAAGGTTTGGACAGGTTTTGACGTATTCGTGACCGTCCGTAGAGACTTATAATGCATCAGTGTTCTCAGCTCCTGTTTGAACTCCTTGGGGTATCGTATTGGCCTTCGGGTAGGGTCAGGTGGGTTACTTTGCCTTCGTAGGTCACCTCGTACCACACTTCCTTGTCTCGCACGTTGTACCACGAGTAAGGGTATTGGATATCCACGAGTCCACATTCCCAGCGTCCAGGTAAATGCAACGGTTGCGGTAACTGGGTCACGTACTTGGCCGAGGGGTTGTCAGGAAACACATCGAGCGAACTGTTATTGGGCAACCTGAGGTAAAATATGACTACTGACTCACTCAGTGACACGCATCCATTTTTATAGACTTCCCTTATAGGGGCTCCCAAGGGCCGAGAGGTTCCTGCCGAGGTTTGGAGGGACGTCTGGACCGGCGTGGTAGAGTTCGAGGTGAGGTTCGAAGTGAACGTGGAGAGCCTCGTATGCCTCGTGGAGAGCCTCTGTTGCAGTGGGGTACCATAGACCGGGCATGTGACCGTGAGGGAGTTTTGGGGGGTGTTAGAGGTGTCAAGGGTGAGGGTTCCTGCCCCGGTTTCTGTCGACGTATCCGCTGCTTCCACAGCCAGCGTTGAGAATTCCCCACCAGTGCTCGAGGGACGTGTGTGTCTTCCAACTCTTGAGCAAAGGCTTCCCAACCCGGTGGATAAGAGTGTTTGCGAGAGCGCACCGTATCGTTGATATGGGACGCCGACACCACTCGATTTCGAATGAGCAGTTCCCCCTGGTCGGTCCAGCCCATATCAGGATTCTGTTTCACTCGGTCCAACAATAAACGGGCCTTGATCTTGAACGCCTTAGGGACACTGGCCAACACTTCATCTTCGAGCTGAGGTGATGATGATGAGGGTGATGAAGGTGGTGGTGATGTTGGACCACCCCTATATTGATCCATAAACGTCTTGTAGCGGTTCAGCGTCTGGTGGTAGAGTTGAATTTTCTCGTGATCGGGCAGTCGGCGTTGAAGTATGCTATTCATCTTTTCATCGAGGGACTGAAGTTGTTGTACCGTGGCAGGGACAGGGTAGGGTGATTGCAAGCTTTGTAACAGCCGAGGTTCGACCAGCATCATTTTTTTCGTATGTTCCATGACGTTAGCGTGCTCCACCCAAGATGGTCCCTACTAGTGGTCCCAGTACGGAGGCTGCTAATGGTGCGAGTAGTGCCCCGAGAAATCCACATTTCTGTAACACCTGTTTCTTTTTCTTTAACCTTATCTGGCCTGGGCTTTTTGGGACCTGTCCAGGCCTGGGGAGGCCCCTAATTATTTTTCTTACCCCTTGAGCTAAGAGGCTGAAACTTATCACACTATACCCTTGGGTGAAGCTCTACCAGAAAATACAAAAAACTCCAAGATGGCCGCTTTGATGACGTCACAGTGACGTCATTTTCAAAAATGGCATTTTTTGGTCGATTTTTCGGTCAGATTTTCCGAAATTTTTATTTTTGCAATTTCTCTGCAAAAACTGCATGATAAATTAGTAAATATTAATGTAATGTGAAATAAAATAGTTTTTGGCCACTTTTCATTGCGGAAAAGCAGAAATTTTGAAGAAATATGACAAAAACATCACTTTTGTGGGACCCCAGGTGGCCGCCATCTTGGATTTACCCATGATACTCTGCTCGGGGGGTTATACAAATAGTTTCAAAATGACCCCAATACGATAAACTATAAAGTCACGGAGTGTCAGCTCTCCATTTTTTGTCGTTCCGGAGATAGCGTAGAAAGTTAGGTAGGGTGGGCCATAATGGCCCCCCCAGGCCAGGTAAGGTCAAACTCGTCTTCTTCACTAGCGTTCGGAGACCCGTCTTGTGCCGTTGCAATTTTCCTTTCTGCAGAGGACTGAGTGGAACATTCCCTTTTAACACATTATGAGCGACTTCACACAAGCACCGTACCAATGCCGCGTCCGCCCCGCACACCAGGGCCCGGACCACCTCCGGTGGCGCGCTGCGTAACATGCGGAGCGCCGGCGCGTGCTTCCGTATTCGCGCAGACAAGATGAGGAATTGAATGCTAGGGTGTTCTGTCTTGTTCTTTTATTTGGGCTTGTACACCGTCTGGAACTCTCCGGGAAAAATCTGGGTCCGCAATCGAAGTGCCGAGGGGGTCCCTTGTTTCAAGTCGATGAGCAGGTAGCCATTGGCCTCCTGGGTGGCATCTTCAAAGGCTTCCCGAACAGAGGCAGTGTTTTTAGGGTACATCTGTTTCGCCAGGTGCATAATTTGTGACGCATCTCTGGGATTTTTGAACAACACCACATACTGGGCATTCAAACTGATGTACCTGTGCTCTTTGTTCTTACTGAAGAGATTTAGAACGATGTAGATGATTCTCAGCCGGCGATGGTGATTGCCTTTGGTAAAGAGCTGGGTCACCCGACTATCCGTTTCGGCCATCAGATCATCCACGACCACCAACGTGTCCGGGGCCAAGTGCTCCTCTGGGGGTAACCCTTCCACCAAGGTGAGTCCAGATATCCGGGCCATAGTCTCGTACGGAGGCTGCCAAGCTCCATAACACCAAAGGATGCGGGCCACGGGAGGAGAAATGAGGGCTGACCCGTGTTGGATGAGACGTTGAACGAAGTGTGTTTTTCCCTAGCCGGCCAGTCCAGCGATGAGACACGTGAAAGGATTCTGCCACCGTGGATCCATTTTCCACCACACTAGTTATTTGGTGGTGTTTTTGACCGAGCGTTCAGAGGCCAACCACTGTCATGGATCCCACCGGGGATCGTAGTCCTGGGGGTACCGTTGCCGTGGTAATCGTGGTACAACACCCACTACACTTGTCGGAGTCCTATGGTGCCGTGGTTTTGCCCTGGTAGTAGGTGCGGTCGTCGTCGTCGGTGGTACCCTGCTGATGGTAGGAATAGACGGAGTAGTAGTGGTGGTGGTGGTGGTGGTATGTGCCCCAGAGTTGAATAGACCCTCGTGATGTTCCGCCGAGTAGTGGTAGGTGCCTCCAGGATGGTTACTTTAGTGATGTCCCGCAGAGTAGTGGTAGGTGCCTCCAGGATGGTGGTGTTGTTGGTGGTGTTGTTGTTGTTGATAGCGTATTGACGTTGGGGCACCAGGATGGGACGTGTGGGTGAGATGGATGATAGGTTGAAACAGGATATCAGGTACGCCAAGTCGTAGAAAACACCTTCAAACAAGACACCCAGAAGCACACGACAGTACCGACTTGTCGTTTTCGAGTGCGCAGCAGTAAGGGAAGCTGTGCACTATCCATGGTACAGCCCTAGACTGAACGCTGTAGGAGACGTGAGGTAGAATTTATAGCCGTTTCATATCACGGGCTGAGACCCAGGAATTAAACGAACTTGGCCAGCCTTGCCATTTGACGAAAACATATGGGATGCCACGTTGACGTTCCGTTTTCAAAATCTCCTTCATCGTGTGGTAGTCTTTCTGTGTTTTTACGACCGGTTGTAATTCCGCTTCGTAAAACGTGCCTTGCAATGTTTCTCCTTGTAGATCTTTCAGTTGATATACGTGTGGGTTTCGGGGACTATGGCGAACAATGACAAAGTGCTCAGCACTCCAGTTGATCAAGTAACTTTTCTCAAATTGACCTTTGACTTTACTGATCCGTTCCACATCTCCTCGTTTGTAACGGGGTGAAGTTATAGGACTAGGTTCTATCGAGTACAGCGTACGGCGCACTTGATGTTCGTTGCGTTCCGTCACATCGACGGGAGCCCGCTGGATACTGCGATGATAGGCTCGATTGTACCCTCGGACCAGTTGAGGTAGCACATCGATGTATCGTCGGGTGTTTTTGGCTGTAAAATACTTGTACATCCGTCCTTTAAAGGTCCGATTGAACCGTTCCACCGCAGAGGCTTTGGTCTCATTGTACGTATGGAAGAAAAACACCTTCTGTTTCTTGAGAAAGTCTTGAAAGTGTCGGTTGAGAAATTTTGTGCCTTCATCCGTTTACAAATAGAGGGGTTTGCGATTCTCCCCTGTTTTGGTCCGGATGGGTACCACCCACGCGTACTTGGACAAAAATATCGATACAGGCCAACATGTACCGATGCCCATCATTGTGGGCAGCAAATCGACTCATATGGACCAAATCCGTCTGCCATTGTACGTCTATTCCTCCTACGATAACTCGGTTACGGCGAAAACGCCGTCGGGCTGCTCGATGTAAGCTATAAGTGTCTATGGCGCTACGTTTCGTAACTTGTGTCTAATTCTGCTTAACCCGGGGCTACGGGTGGTATGAACCCATGTACTTCAAGAACCTCATGGTACTCATATGAACAGTCACAATCAAAGCGTGACTGAGATACATCATTCTTAGATGACGACTTTACACCGAATATTATGGATTAAGAATACTGATCAGCGATACGGATTTGATATTTTTGGAACATCATGATGTCTTGCCGGCATCATTGAAAACTGTTGACCGCTTCTCTCTTGCAGGAAACAAGCCTACGTTTATGTATACTATGATTGTCTTTTTGAATTAGGTGCTAATACTGTTATATGGAAAATGGAATAGGTCTTTGGATTATGGACGCGGATATTCTCTAATGGACGACGGCTGGATTATGAATGACGGACTAGACGCTTGTAATTTTAACCTGTGTAGGCCTGGATTCTGCTGGTGGACAAGTTGTCCCCGAGGCCGGGCCCCTGCACACCCAACACTCATAATGGATACAAAAGAAAGAAAAAATATGAAGACAGACCCGAGGAACCTTAGTGCAGGTTTCTCGGCCGAGTATCTAATAGTTCGAAATGCACTAAGACCTTTTTCAATCCTAATGACAGATATATTTCTGACAGCAAAGCAAGGCCACGACATCAAACCTTGTAATATTGCGCTTGATGATTCTTTAGCACCGAATTCTGCATGTAATAATTTCAAAATTTCTAAGTGTGGACATCGTGGATGTCTCGCGTGTCCACTCTTTAATACTTCAGCTTCATTTAGTTCCGCGTTAACTGGTAACTCATATTCTGTTAACTCGTATGTTGATCTTAGTTGTTCTACTACAAACTGTATTTATTTAGTTTCCTGTAAGAAGTGTGGTCAACAGTATGTTGGCAAGACCACCCAAAGACTCCATCTTAGGGTGAACGGTCACAGAAATCCGTTAGGAAAAAGCAATTGCTTATAGGTAAGCATTTTTCTGGACCCGACCATGGCTGGGATAACTTTAGTATTCAGATCATAGACGTCGTCTATCCATCTACTAAGGATTCCCCCTTTGGATTTGAGAGAAAAATCCGAGAGCGGGAATTATTCTGGATGCTAGAACTTGGGTCAGTGTTTCCGTTTGGTTTAAATGATAATGTCAGTGGGTTCGGCAATGCTACAAACCGCCGTTCAAATATATCCAACATTACCCAACTATTTAAACCCCATCAACGGAGACATCGCAGCCATGGTTGGCGAAAGTTTAATAGTTCGATGATTCACGATCATATCACTTTAAATTACTTAGTGGGTTTAACTAAGACACCCAATAGTATACATAGCTTACGTACAGTTCTGTATGCGTTACCTCTGAGAGCTTTAGATCAAATAGCCAGAGATATACAACAATCTGCGTCTTCAGGAAATATAATACCACCAAAAATCATTAAAGTATGTCAAGATATAGCGTATTTTCGGCTGTATCGTCCAGTGAACATAATCGAAACATCTCAAGATCGACTTTTCTTGAAACTCAACTATTCAGATAAAGGACTGGACATCATTAATTTACCTCGAATCCTGAATGATCCAGAGGTACGCAACACTGTACTATTTTAAGTTCACAGAACCTCCTTGCATTTCATATAAGTATACTAAATCTAGCCACCAAAATATTCAATTACTCCAATGCTGTCCAGGAGTTTGACTGGAACTTATACACGTCAGGAGGCTATAGTTGTGATTGTGAATCGTCGAACTTTATCTATACACCATGCAAACATGTTGTGACTGGTGACCTTGATGTGGTGAGTGATAAGGATCTGAAATTACTCCTGATGAAAGGACCTAAATATAGAGAGCCAAGAAGAATAAATCTGAAGGCCGACCAGAAGATAGTCCTGTCTGCATTGGAACAGTACGTTATTGATTGGTCTAAGCGAGAAAAAGTTGAACCTACAGTACTCGCTGATTGGCTGGACCTCACCAAGAGCAAGGTCGTTGAAACAATCCGTCATATTGACAGAAGTACTCTTCCCTAAGCAAAACAAGTACTGAGAAACCTCAATTCGCAAGAAGTTCTAGCAAATCTCCAGAGTAAATTCGTCATAGTCCCAGCAGACAAAGCTCCTAATAATATAATATTCATATGTAAATATTACTATTACCAGGTGCTGGTTAAAGAATTGAGTGTAGACATATCTTCATCAAATACGTCTACTTACTCCCAAACTGCGTTTACTCTGGAAGATTTATTTAACAATCACAAAGAGTTTCTCAGGGAAAGAGGTATTTGTCTTCCAACCAATCATAACGACATACCAAAACTATACTGGACTCCCAAAATGCATAAATCACCATACAGAGCTAGATTCATAGCTGGTTCTAGAAGCTGCACCACCAAGCTTCTTTCAACCCTGTTGACGAGGGCCCTTCAAGAGGTAAAAACATTTTGGGAAAGGTATTGCGCCATTATTCCTAAGAACTCTGGCGTTGAATGTATGTGGATATTGAAAAACTCAAAATGTCTTACGGAAGAACTTGATGCTAAAGGTCACATACCGGACAGACATGTATCCACATGGGATTTCTCGACTCTCTATACTACAATCCCTCATCAGGATCTTATTGACCGTCTAAGTTCATTAATAGTATCTGTGTTCAAGAAAACTGATCGTAGATATATTAATGTCGGAAGCCAGAAAGCATTCTTTAGCTCTACTACATACAAGAGATATCATTCATGGGATGTTCTTTGTTTATAGAATTGCTTGAATTTCTCATTAAAAATATCTATGTGAAATTTGGCAACACAATATATCAGCAGCATATAGGTATTCCAATGGGTACTAATTGTGCACCCCTGTTGGCTGACCTGTATCTGTTCTCTTATGAATATGACTATATGCAGGCGCTTTCAAAAACCGATCCATTCAAAGCCCGTTCCTTCTCATTCACCAAACGCTATATAGACGATCTTCTCGCTGTGGATAATCGCTATATAAATGACGCAGTGAAGGATATATATCCACCTTCACTGGATTTGAAGGAAACTACAGATAGTCCTACAGGCACATCATATTTAGATCTATATCTCTATAAAAATGAAGCGGGCATTCTCTCTCGTCGATTTTATGACAAGAGAGATGATTACAATTTCGACATCGTAAACTATCCCTTTCTGGACAGTACTATTCCAGTGGGACCTGCATGTGGCGTATACATATCTCGCTTAGTAGCATTTGCTAGATCCTGTGTTAAATGTGACGATGTTAATCAACGTCACAAAACATTGGTGCAGAAACTTAAAAAACAGGGCTATTCCACCAAGCGGCTACACTCAAAGTTTCTCAAATTTGGCGATACATGTCGCATGCTGATAGCAAAATACGAACGTAGCGTGCAAGATCTATGGCGCTACGTTTCGTAACTTGTGTCTAATTCCGCTTAGCCTGGGGCTAGGGGCCGTATGAACCCATGTACTTCAAGAACCTCATGGTACTCATTTGAACAGTCACAATCAAAGCGTGACTGAGATACATCATTCTTAGATGACGACTTTACAACGAATATTATGGATTAAGAATACTGATCAGCGATACGGATTTGATATTTTTGAAACATCATGATGTCTTGCCGGCATCATTGAAAACTGTTGACCGCTTCTCTCTTGCAGGAAACAAGCCTATGTTTATGTATACTATGATTGTCTTTTTGAATTAGGTGCTAATACTGTTATATGGAAAATGGAATAGGTCTTTGGATTATGGACGCGGATATTCTCTAATGGACGACGGCTGGATTATGAATGACGGACTAGACGCTTGTAATTTAACCATTCCCGAACTTCAGCTCGACTGATGCATTGGGACCGCGCAGCTCGATCGAGCGCTGCTACAGCGCCATAAGGGGCTGGACTGACTGGGCTGGAATACAAATCCGTTAACACCTTGTCCACATGTTTTGTCTTGGTCCGACCCTTGCCCCACCGGGTTCCGCTGTTCTCTGTTCGCTTCATGGCGAGACACTGCCACTCTAGACTGTGTGGACCCTATAGATATAGTACCTCATCGACAATGGGGACTACTTGTCCATAGATCAGGGTCCGGGGTAAAATGACCACCTTTCAGACAGGTGAGTCGAGCAAAAAAAGAACCGCGGAAAATGTAGACCTGGTGACATAGGTGAATGAAGTCGCCGTCCAGTTCACCAAACAACACCCGTTTGAATTTGGTCCATCGTCCTCGTGACAAAGAGACATGCGATTCGGATGTACACTTCGTTCGGTTATCGATGAGGTCCACTCGTTTGGGATACAACAATAGGGTGCAGACATCGGGAAAGCACAGGATCTTCTGCTGCTAACTCTTTAGTTTCAAGGTGCAGTAAGTCATCGACCTCGTGGAGTACAGCTTTGAGCCATAGTGACGGACGAAGTGTGATATGGGCACCGCCACGCTGTTCCAACCGGGGGAAAAAAGAATCACCACTACTTCGTATGTACACACCGACTCCCACGTGCATGAAATCGACTGGCTCTTTTCCCTGTAACAACCGTGTCAATACAGTCCAGCCTGATAGCGATAACAAAAATTCACCTCTTCTTCGACGAGCTCCAGGTGATCATCATTGACGATGAGGTAGACGTTCCGTGTCAGTTGGAACAACGCAAGCTCTGTTCCGCAAGCTGCCATGTTGATAAATGAAAAGAAACGGCTAGAGAGGCCTCTCTATATAGAGCAGTACATCGTGCGCTTCGTTGCCAGGTCAATAGGGCTCGAAATGCGCTTTATACTACTACATGTGAGTCAATATACTAGCTTTTGCGCATTGCGCCGCAAGGTCAATAGGGCTCGAAATGCGCTTTTATACTACTACATGTGAAGACTAATATACGTTTGGTATAATTAGCCTAGTCCGTGTCCGTACACGTTATAGATTTTTTCGTTCTCCCCTACCTTCGAGAAAGTCCGTGATCATTGGGTGGTGTAATGTTATTTGTATAGGAATTCATTTAACCCAGGATTTTGCTATACGCACCTTGGTCAAAAAAATGCGATTCTGGCGTTCACCCAGCAAGGATGCAGCCACACATTTGGACCAATGAACGCCCATTATTTCAACCAATGGCTAAGCCTGAAAAAGAGCCAATGAGTGGGCTAAGCCGGTTTTAGACAGTCAGTCGACATCATCCTGTGTTATTGTATAGGACTTCATTTTAACCTAGGAAATTGCTATTGAAAACCTGGTAGGATTCTGGCGTAATGTGGGACCGGGTGCAGCCGCTGCATTTGGACCAATGAACATCCGTTATTTCAACCAATAAATTTGCCCGAAGAAGAGCCAATCGGTCCGCTCCGCGTCTTTTACACAGCCAAAGGACCGCTGCATTGAGTACAAAACCCATGAGAGACGCGTGGGGACATCACATTCTATGACAATCTTTCAAGCTGAGAAGACCGTATTATCACAGGCAAGAACTGGTAAGGGCTGTCAAAGCCTTTTGGCTGGAGGAAATCAAAAGATGGACGAGGGAGAACACGAACATAACGCCACTCTCCTGGGCCGACCTCCACCACCTCATCATCAGGGCGCCAACGTATTTAAAGGGCGAGGACTGGCTGGACACCCTCGAGGATGTGCTACAACAACAACAACAGCCCCAGCCAGTCCAACCCGAATTTATCTCGTTGGACGCCCTAGAAGAAGAACGTCAGGCAGCTCGTCAACAACACCAGGCAGCTCCCCGACAACAACACCAGCCGGAGTCCCAACAACACCACCCGGGGCCTACTACTCCGTGAGCTTGATGGGGTAGACAGGAGAATCCCATCCCCTGAGTAAACAGGGTGAAAAAATCACTCCAACGCCCCTTTTCAGGGCCAACCCAGTCCTTCGAAAGGGGAATTTCTAACGTTGCACATTCAAATTAACATCAGGACCTACATATGTCAATTTCCTCTCCTCTATATTCTATGATTACCAATCTCCACCTCCTCAAAAATCACCAAACAAAGGCTCTTTTCTGAGCCAACCCAATCCTCCGAAAGAGGACTTCTAACGTTGCACAATGAAATAGCACCAGGCCATACAGATGTCAATCTCCTCTCCACCATATTCTATGATCATTACCAATGTCCACCACCTCACAAAATATACATATTCAACATGACGCGTATGCTAATTTACGGACGTGTGGGCAGAGACAATTAATTTTATTTACACTCGGCTTTTTCCGGGTATACTCGGTGTATCTATTAGATTAGTATATTATTACTCTGTAACTCGCATTCATACTAATAGTGTGTGGGTTGTTTTTACCTGGGTGCAAGGTGGTGTTAGTAGGAAGTTTCCATTCACTAGATGTTATTTACCTAGGTGTATGCATGTAGTGGAATGGTCAAGTTTTTTGTGCTTTTTTATTTAGAAAGTCCCTCTTTCGGGAGTAATTGGGTGGCCCTGATAAGGGCCGGATGGGTTGTAATGATTACAACGATTGGAGCAGTTCTTCCTTCCTCTTGGCGCATAGTGGATATTTCAGCGGGACAAGTGCACACGGAACGGGCCTGCAAACCTCCCGAATTTTTTAGGGTGACATTATAACGTTGTAAGGGAGAAACCTAATGTGTTTTTAGAGACGTAAGCCTGTTTATTTCAAATTTACCGTAATTTTGACACATTCATGCAGGTGAAATTCGGCCTTTGAAACCGAGAAAATATATTTATGAAGCCGTTAGCCCTGTGAATTTTTCAGGATTACAATATAACCTGCCAAGGTATAAATTTAAAGTTGGTTTAGACCTCAACTCTCGTTTATTGAAAATTTAGCCCGCTTCCAAATCTTGCAGAAAGTACAGGCCATTTTGTCGTTCTGGCCGAGACGGCGTTCAGACCGAAGCGGTCTCGCCGGCGTCCGCGCGCAGGCATTCGGGTCCTCTACGGTAGAGTATGAAAAGCGGGCTCGCTCTCGTCTGCTACACACACTCATTTTAACCACATCATGGCTGATGCTAGACGTGCACTCTTCAGCGCGTTCAACACGTTCAGCACGGGAGAGTCTGACGAAGCTTTGAGGGAGCTAAGCGACCAAGCATTGAGCGAGAATGCTGAAGCTGTGAAAGACCGAGCCAGGGCGCATGGACAACAAGATTCTAGACTAATGACCACGCTCACTCGGGTGCTCACTCGGGAGACTGCGGAAGAATTGAGGGAGCGAGTCAGACAACAAGATATAGAGATAGACGATACTCTGGACGCCGACGATGATGATGATACAGACATAGAAGAGAAGAAAAAGAAGAAGATATACAGGCGTCACGTCCTCCACAAATGGGGTGGTTAAACACTCGCAGCATGGGTCCACCAGCAACTACAGCTTCGCCTCCCACAACGACGGCTACCACAACGACGGCTACCACAAGGGATGTCACAACACCACCACCCGAGGTGACCCGGTTGGCGGGGCTAAGACAACAACTTCAAGAAGTGGAAAAGGAGAAGGATGTACTGCAAGGACGACTGGATAAAGAGATAAGGAAATCCATATGCACCATCTGCCACGACGATGAGACGGTGTACGCCTTTTTCCCGTGTGGACACCTAGCCATATATGGTACATGTCTTCTAAGCTTCTTAACCAATGCGGAGTGCTGCCACTGCCCAGGCACAAGAGACTTTCATGTGACTTTACGGTGCCCTGTGTGTCGGGGAAACGTATGTAGAGTCAAAAGAATCTTCCGGCCGTGAACTCACGGCCTGATGGCCAACCCTCTCTACTTCCTAACGGGCCTTATCAGGGCCAACCAATACTCCAGAAAGAGGAGCTTTCTAACTAAAAAGCACAACATGAGTTCCCACACCTTCCCCCTGCATAGAGTAAACACTGACACACATTAGTTGACTTTCTAATATTTATTAACAACACAGTAGAATGAACATACGGTTTTCACCACGGTAGGCTCTACGTGTTAAATTTTCTAACCATGACGGTAAAATGAACATAGAATATAAGAGTACGATAATGTCTGAATGTTCAATATTTAGCCAACAAGACTCGTTTAAAGTCTTTCTTCTCCTGGTGCACGTATATGAAGGCAGCAATCTGCTCACGTGGAATTCTCGGTGGACAGGCAGCTTCCAATGCCTCCGCGATTTCCGTCTCGTTGATGTCGTGTAGCGCCTCAGTCATCAGCGCGTCTGACGGTGCCATGATGTCCAGACACGTATGCATGTTTAACAGACCGTTGTTCTGACAGCCTGCACATTGTTCGATACGCAAGTGTAGAATGCGAGGTCTAAGATGATACAGGAAGGTTTCGATGTACTTCAGACAGCTGGTCAGACAAGGCTTCACGAATTTCGGCTGTCAGGCTTTGAAGTTTACGCCACGTATGTATTTGTAGGGTGACTTCCTCAGGTAAGGGAATACGCGTATCTTTCTTCAACTTCCATTTACGAATTTGCACCAGCAGAATGTTGTTGAACATAGAACAGGTGAGGAACACGTCGTCGCCCACATAAAATTTCGCTTGGTCGCTCCGCTGTTCCTCAATGACCGCAACGATGGCATAATAAATTCGCTGTACTCTTGTCCATGTCTCAAAGGTCAAGGCGATATGCTTAGGTGGTTTGTCGTCCCAGGCTGATGCATTTAAGTGGACTTGCTCATCTTTCACGGTTACAGTTAAATGGGGAGTGAGCTTCCAAGTGCTCATCTGGGCCGCCTGGTAGGCCTGCTGGATGATGTCATTCACCTGCTGCACAGACATGGGGAGTAGCATCTCTTCCCCCGCCTGCTGAGGCACTTGCTGAGGCACTGGCTGAGGCATTTTTAAAGGTGTTAGTTGGAGACGGGCACGTTTAGCAGGTGGACCGGACTCTTCCTGGGCACGTTTGGTACCTGTACTCTCTTCGGGGATGTCTATGACTAAGGTGTGTTCCTCGGATTGAAGTAGAGACGCTATTCCTTCATTCCCCGTCTCTCGAAGTGCCTCCACGAAGGCCTGACATGCCAAAGGACCTCGGCGCGTTAGAGTGTCGATGAGAGCTCGAGCCGTATTGGTGTTTTGCGCCATGATTTGTTCTTCCATGTATTTAGTGATTATGTTCCCCACCAGAAGCAGATCACATAGTTCGGCCACATTCATCATCTCATCAATGATCTGGACACGGTGCTGCAGAAGCTTAGCTCGGTGAGATGAGTCCATGGCTGTTGGCTCAGGTAGGTGCTGTTCAGGAGGTAAGAGGCAGGTCTTCAGGCTCCACTGGTATTAGCTCCTCTCGTCAGGTAGGCAGGCTGGTCAGGTAGCTCCTCTCCTCAGGTGGGCTCAAGGTGGTCAGGTAGGATCAGGCTGGTCCGGTCAGGTAGGCAGGCCATTGAATGAAGCAATCCCATGAAAATGCCGACTTTTATACACCTACATAGAAGTACCCGGATATACAAGAACCCATATGGTCCCGGATGTAAGTCCCCGGATGTACAAACCCGGATGAATGGAAAAACCCCACATACAGCTCACTACAGGCATTGCTATGATGTACAAGAACCCGTATGGTCCCGGATGTACAATACCCCGTATAGTCCCGGATGTAAGTCCCCGGCTGTAAAAGGATGAATGGAAAACCCCCACATACAGCTTACTACAGGCATTGCTATTATTCAATAATACACAAATAACCACGAGGACCCGGATATACATCAACCATAAATATCCAGCTCTAACAACCCACTGGGAAACCCCGATGGGAAAAGGTCCCGGATGAATACACTACATGTACAAGTACTCGGATGGCCCAGGATGTAAACAAGTCCCCGGATGAATGAACAGGTCAATACATGCATTCCTATCATTCAAATGACCTTGAACTATAGTGATCACGTGACCTCCCTGTGATGGAAAAACCCCAGATACAAGTCAGTACATGCATTCCTATCCTTCGATATAGTCAGATATACCCAGGTCACCCCCGATTCACGCAAACCGGAAGCGACGTCATACCTGCGCAGAAACACCTGCGCACTCGTCCAAATGTACGTTTAAATAGGAGAAACAGAAAGAGGAACAGAAACACGAAGAGGATTCAGGTGTAGGATTGTAAAACCGTTTCGGAGATCAGGATCGGGTTCTAGGATTGAGAAATTTGACCAGTCAGAATCGTGTATACGATCGCCATGTTTGTTCACGCGCCTATAATTTGTAAAAAATCGTCTGACATGTTTGATCACGTGACTATTTGTAAAAAAAATAGCCGACCATATCTGATCACTTGAAAGCGTGGAAACGAAGATGTAGATATGTAGACGTGGATATGGAGATGTGGATATTATATCTACATATATTATATTTTTTGCAAGAATATTGTTCATTTACATACATGTAATTCTCAAGATTATTATTGCTATTATTCTCACATGAATAAAGACTGTGCCGGTTTGTACTCTCCATATAAGATATCTGCGGAGATCTTTGTGGATTCTTCAGGACTTTACGGAGATCGAAGCTGACTCGGGAATCAGAGCGCTCTTCTACACTCTCTTTGACTCTCCCCAATTCTTCGGTAGTGAATATATATACCTACTTCTTGTTTGATGACGTCGATCTGACTTTCGATCGCCTTCCAATTCCAGATATTTTTGAATATATGATTCCTTAGCGTAAATAGGGATGTACATGTAAGCTTACTAAGCGAGAGATTGAACTCCGAGCTTCCGAACTATTGAGAGTTCCTATATTAATAGCTATATCCTACCAGAAGTAAATTTATATCCTTGAAACTCTAGCTAAGAATTATTTTCCTTATAGATGTTCGTAATATTCATTAAGTATAACACTACAAATGTATATGGCTATAAGAAGAGGATGGAAAAAGTTTGATTCCTCCCATTTCTTCATATGTTAATAGGAGCCTCCCTAACTCAATCACTCACTCCATCACTCGCTCACTTCCTCACTCACTCATTCCCTTACTTTTGATGTGCGCAAGTAAACTTTAGATGTGTGAAGTAAATAGATAATTATACAAGAAAGTTTATTGTAAACATTTAAGTAATGAATAAATTGGGGGTACCCCTACTAAAATTTAAAACAAAAGAATGGAATTGCCTGGCTTTATAAGGGTTACCTCCCCTGAATCATTGACTAAACTGTCGTGTAGTCAGATATGATGGACTTTACAGATAGAATAGTCGCGTGAACAAACATGGCGGTCGTATTTATTATTCTAATTTGTCAAATTTCTCACCCTTATCATGGTTCCGAACGAATTTTAAAACTCCTCCTTCTACTCCTGCTTGTACTCTTTCTGCTTCTGTTCCTCCTCGTCCTTCCGCTCTTGCTCCTCCTCGTCCTTCTGCTCCTGCTTCTCTTCATCCTTCTGCTCCTGCTCATCTCGTCCTGCTCCTGCTCATCATCGTACTTCTCCTTCTCTTCCTTCTGCTCCTCCTCGTCCTTCCGCTGCTTCTCCTCCTCGTCCTTCTGCTCCAGATCATCGTCCTTCTGCTCCTGCTCTTTCTTGTCCATCTGCTCCTCGTCTTTCCGCTCCTGCTCGTCCTTTTGCTCCTGTTCCTCCTTGTCCTTCCACTGTTGCTCCTCATCCTTTCGCTCCTGCTCCTCTTCCTTCTGCTCCTGCTCCTCGTCCTTGGCTCCTACTCCTCCTCGCCGTTCTGCCCCTGCTCCTCCTCGTCCTTCTGCTCCTGATCCTCCTCGTTCTTCCGCTCCTGCTCTTCGTCCTTCTGCTCCTGCTTCTCCTCGTTCTGCTCCTGTTCCTGTTCCTACTCGTCCTCCCGCTCGTATTCGTCGTTTTTCGACTCCTGCTTCTCCTCGTCCTGCTCCTCCTCATTCATCCGCTCCTGCCCCTCTTCCTTCTGCTCCTGCTCCTCGTCCTTTGGCTCCTACTCCTTCTGGCCCTTCTGCCCCTGCTCCTCCTCGTCCTTCTGCTCCTGATCCTCCTCGTGCTTTCGCTCCTTCTCCTCGTCGCTCTGCTCCTGCTTTTGCTTCTCCTCTTTCTACTCCTGTTCCTGCTCGTCCTCGTCCTCGTCCTCCTGTTCTTCATTCTTTGACTCCTGCTTCTTCTCGTCCTGCTCGTCCTCGTTCTTCCGCTCCAGCTCCTCGTCGTCCTTCCGCTCCAGCTCCTCGTCTTTCGAATTCTGCTTCTGCTCCTCGTGCTTCTGCTGCTGCTCTTCCTCGTCTTTCTGCTTCTGCTCCTCCTCGTCCTTCGACTCCTGCTTCTCTTCGTCCTGCTCCTCTTGCTTCTCTTCGTCCGGCTCCTGTTCTCGTTCTAACGTTCCTGCTCCTCATCGTCCTTCCGCTCCTGCTCCTCGTCCTTCGACTTCTGCTTCTCCTCGTTCTGCTTCTGCTGCTGCTTCTGCGCCTGCTCCTTCTCGTCCTTCCGCTCCTGTTCGTCGTCCTGCTCCACCTGCTTCTCGTCCTGCTCCTGCTTCTCCCGTCCTTCCGCTCCTGCTTCTCCCCGTCCTTTCGCTCCTGTTCCTCATCGTCTTTCCGCTCCTGCTCCTCGTCCTTCTGCTCCTGCTTCTCCTCGTTCTGCGCCGGCTTCTGTTCGCCCTCGTCCTTCCGCTTCTGCTCGTCGTCCTTTGACTCCTGGCTCTTCTCGTCCTGCTCCTGCTTCTCCTCGTCCTTCCGCTCCTGTTCCTCCTCGTCTTTCCGCTCCTGCTCCACCTCGTCCTTCTGGCCCTGTTCCTCCTCGTCCTTCTGCTCCTGCTCCCCTTCCTTCTGCTCCTGCTCCTCGTCGCCCTTCGGTTCCTGCTCGTCCTCGTCTTTCTGCCCCTCCTCCTCCTCGTCATTCTGCTCCTGATTCTCATCGTCGTTCCGCTCAAATTCATTTCAGCTGAGACTCTGTCTTTGCACTACTTGTGAGAGATGCCAAGTCACATTAATACTTTTAAGTGGAACGTGAAACTTTGTTTATAACACGCTGAATGTAGCCAATGTGACCAATATATCTTTTTTTTATTTTCAGAAATCCTAATTTACCGGATGACCCGTTGAATTCTGAAGAGTGGCCACCGTACACTACGGAAAACGAATTCTTTATTCACCTAGCAGTTAACACCACATCAGGTGATGGTATGATCGGATCGAACCTCAAACCCGATCGCGTAGCATTTTGGACTGATTTCATTCCCAAGTTTAATGGTGCGTTGCCACCAATCAGCACGTGTAAACCAGTAACGGTGGCTCCACCTAGCGGCAAAGCATCCCGTGTTACCGGCTCCTGTTTACTTATATTAATGATCAATTTTCTGGTTACACATAGCCAATAAAAACCAGAAATCTCACAATGTTTTATGATTGAAAAAAACAGGAAAGCTGAGAAATCAAAACTAAACATGGAGAAACGGGCCGTCTAGTAAAACAGCCACCATCGTAACCATGATCATCGATGACGATGGCTGGCTACCAGTTGAGAATAACGTTTGTATTCAATCACTATAATACGAACCGTTCCTCAGTGAAGATAAAATGGAAGCAGTGAATTTTTCCCGAACAAACAAATAAGACACAATCTTATACACTGTCAGAACTCTATCCAAGGAACATCTGACCCCCACCAATGCACGTACATGTTAGCGACACGATGTACCAATTCCATTCAATTCAACTTTATTGCGGCTTCTGTATGGATTACATAGACTAGGGGAAGGTAACTCCCGACGTAAAACAATAAAGAAAATTCAGAGAAACATGTAGAGAACTCCCGACTAATGATAGATGTGGGTATTCCTCATCTGAACCATAAATAACAGATACATTGTGTGTATTAGGCCATATCTGACCCATTAAACCAGATGTAGTGTAGAATTTGCTTTGTCCCATTCAATATACTGCACACAAAGTGTGACATGCCGAACTCATGAACCTGGCAGTGTGACATATGCCTAAATCGGAACAAGTGAACCAGGCAGTGTGACTTATGCCACATCCGAACCAATGAACCAGGCAGTGTGACATATGCCACATCCGAACCAATGAACCAGGCAGTGTGACTTATGCCTCATCGGAACCAATGAACCAGCCAGTGTGACATATGCCACATCCGAACCAATGAACCAGGCAGTTTGACATATGCCTCATCCGAACCAATGAACCAGGCAGTGTGACATATGCCTCATCCGAACCAATGAACCAGGCAGTGTGACATATGCCTCATCTGAACCAATGAACCAGGCAGTGTGACTTATGCCTCATCGGAACCAATGAACCAGGCAGTGTGACATATGCCACATCCGAACCAATGAACCAGGCAGTGTGACTTATGCCTCATCGGAACCAGTGAACCAGGCAGTGTGACATATTCCTCAACTAAACCAATGAACCAATGAATGTGACATATGCCTCTTCCGAATCAATGATCGAGGCAGTGTGAGATATGCCCCCTCCGAACCACTGAATCAGGCAGTGTGACATATGCCTCATCCGAATCAATGAACCAGGCAGTGTGACATGCCTCATCCGAATCAATGAGCGAGGCAGTATGACAAATGAGCTAGGCAGTATGACATATGCCTCATCCGAATCAATGAGCGAGGCAGTATGACATATGCCTCATCCGAACCAGTGAACCAGACAATGTGACATATGCCTCATCCGAACCAATGAGCGAGGCAGTATGAGATATGCCTCATCCGAACCAATGAACCAGGCAGTGTGACATATGCCTCCTCCGAACCAATGAACCAGGCAGTGAGACATATGCCTCATCCGAATGAATGAGCGAGGCAGTGTGACATATGCCTCATCCGAACCAATGAACCAGGCAGTGTGACATATGCCTCATCCGAACCAATGATCGACGCAGTGTGACATATGCCTCATCCGAACCAATGAACGAGGCAGCGTGACATATGCCTCATCCGAACCAATGATCGATGCAGTGTGACATATGCCTTATCCGAACCAATGAACGAGGCAGCGTGACGTATGCCTCATCCGAACCAACGAACCAGGCACTGTGACATGCCTCATCTGAATCAATCAGCGAGACAGTGTGACATATGCCTCATCCGAACCAATGAACCAGGCAGTGTGACATATGCGTCATCTGAATCAATGAGCGAGGCAGTATGACATATGCCTCATCCGAACCAATGAACCAGACAATGTGACATATGTCTCATCCGAATCAATGAGCGAGGCAGTGTGAGATATGTCCCCTCCGAACCACTGAATCAGGCTGTGTGACATATTCCTCATCCGAACCAGTGAACCAGGTAATGGGACATATGCCTCATCCGAACCAATGAGCGAGGCAGTATGACATATGCCTCATCCGAACCAACGAACCAGGCAGTGTGACATATGCCTCGTCCGAACCAATGAACCAGGCAGTGTGACATATGCCTCATCCGAATGAATGAGCGAGGCAGTGTGACATATGCCTCATCCAAACCAATGAACCAGGCAGTGTGACATATGCCTCATCCGAACCAATTATCGATGCAGTGTGACATATGCCTCATTCGAACCAATGAACGAGGCAGCGTGACGTATGCCCTCATCCGAACCAATGAACCAGGCAGTGTGACATATGCGTTATCTGAATCAATGAGCGAGGCAGTTTAACATATGCCTCATCCGAATCAATGAGCTAGGCAGTGTGACATATGCTTCATGCGAACCAATGAACCAGGCAGTGTGACATATTCCTCAACTAAACCAATGAACCTGGTAGTGTGACATATGCCTCCTCCGAACCGAAAAAGAAGAAGCACAGGGAGGAATATCCCGCTTTCGATCCCATAAACAAATACACAATGTGAAGTAAGGATGATCCTACCCAGAAAAGCACACAATGGAAAAGATCCAATGGAATATGCCTTAGTCGGCTGATCCATAATTCAAACCAGATACGTAGGTTTGAATTTACTTCAGACATGTTAAAAAACCCCAAACGCATCATTGATCCGACGTACTCGATCAACTAGTGTGGAGTATGCCTCAATCGGCCTAATAAAGCAGACGCATAGTGTGAGATATGCCTGATCTGATCCATCGAACCAGACGCATAATGTGGAATACACCTCATCCGTACCAATAAACCAGACACATCCTTTGGAATATACTTCATCCGACCTAACGAACCAGACTTGTCGTGTGGAATACACCTTATCCGACCCAATAAACCGGACACATAATGTGGGCTCTCGGTCGACACAAGACACATTATTAGGAAATGTGTTTTATCAGAACCAAGAAGCAGATACATAGGGTGTAATATACCTTCCGATCAACAAACCCAGATGCATACTGTGGAGGATTATGTAACACAATTAACTGTGTGAAAAACATCTCCTCCATTGCAACAAACCAGTCTGGTGCAAATAACGGCAGGATAAACTGACCCAACGCTTCAGAATATTTTTCATAACTGTAATTGCTTGTAAACTGGCTGCACACATGAAATGTACGGCATGTTCTACAGAGAAACAAAATAAAGCATTATAGAAGAAAAAAATATGTTTGTGTTAACTGATTTCACCTATCACTGATTGTATCAATCGAATAATTCGTTGCCGTTGCACTGTTATTGACTACCCTTACAGATATATATAGGCTGTATTCACCACAACAAAGTTATTTATTACCAGCTACAACAGATTCCATCAGATAGAAATAAACTACACTCGAATACGAGTAAACACAAATCAAATCACTCTTAAAACTCTCTTTGGTTCGATTATATAATCCACTTTGATGATTTATCTCCAACTTTACTCATAACAAACAGCTAGCCCGAAAACATCGGCTAAGGAGTCTATTTTTTTGGTTGTTGTGACTGAATCGGATTCCTTAGCCCGAATCACTGATAGGGCCCGAAATGGAAAGAACTAAATAAGACGTGAGTAGTGTATAAAGCGTAAATTGGGGCTCATTTATGCAAATTTGTGGCGGTCACGTGGCGGCCCTCGTCCAATCAGAAGCGAGTATTTCAAATCATCGATGACCTTTCTCACCTCCAACACAGAAGAGTTCCAATCTAGGGGGAGGTAACTCTGGGTCACTATAGTTCCGGCAAAGGGCCCCTGGGCATGTATTCTTCCGCGGTGATGCGGTCTGGCGGTGATGCGGTCGCGGAAGAAAGCTTCCGCGGAGAAAAAGTAGTTCCTAGACTTGAAATACGCTACATGGTCCGATTGGGTCGAGTGAGGTATCAAAGTGAAGCATTCGTGAAGGGGCATCTGATGGGCTGGGTGTGGGGTTGACATATCGGCATTCTGCGCATGCGCGGTGGCCCAAGGGTATGAAAATAGACGTTTTGGAGCTAGGGGAGTTACTAATGGTCCAATGGGGTCGAGTGAGGTATCAAAGTGAAGCATTCGTGAAGGGGCATCTGATGGGCTCGGTGTGGGGTTGACATATCGGCATTCTGCGCATGCGCGGTGGCCCAAGCGTATGGAAATAGACGTTTTGCAGCTAGGGGAGCCACTAATGGTCCAATGGGGTCATATGAGGTATCAAAGTGAAGCATTCATGAAGGGGCATCTGATGGGCTGGTTAAGGGGTTGAAATATCGGCATTCTGCGCATGCGCGGTGGCCCAAGGGTATGAAAATAGACGTTTTGGGAGCTAGGGGAGCCCCTAATGGTCCAACGGGGTCGAGTGAGGTATCCATGTGAAGCCTATGTGAAGGGACATCCAGTCATGGGTAGGTGCATGTAAAAATTTTCCTGAAAAAAAAACCGGAACACGGACTTTATCGAAAAATCCGGGAAAATGCCTATATGGGGGGTATATAGGTCGCCGGGCTTAACGGGGCTTGCCTATCAATAGAGTTATCTCCCCCTAGTTCCAGGGTGGATGTATGTAAAATTTTTGCTGAAAAAATACGGAACATGGACTTTATCCTAAATTACGGGAAAATGGCTATATGGGGTATGGGGGGTATAGGACCATCCTGGGAAACCTACTTCTCGACATTTGCGGTATAGGTTGTGGGGTCTCGTTTTCTTAGTCTCGTCATTTAGAACACGATAGGAAGTGTCGCGGAGCGAAACGGTGAAATTTTTGAAAAAGTCACCAGACCCATATAGTCCCATACTGGGGGTATAGGACCAATGTTTGTCCCACTGGGAAACCTACTTCTATACATTTGCGGTATGGTTGTTTAGATTTGTTTTCTTAGTCTCGTCAAGACAAACATGATAGGAAGTGTCGCGGAGCGAATCGGTGAAATTTTTGATAAAAGTCACTGAGACCCATATAGACCCATATAGTCCCATACTGGGGGTATAGCACCAATGTTTGTCCCACTGGGAAACCCACTTCTAGACATTTGCGGTATGGTTGTTTGGATTTGTTTTCTTAGTCTCGTCATTTAGAACACGATAGGAAGTGTCCCGGCACGAAATGGTGAAATTTTTGAAAAAAGTCACCGAGGCCTGGGTAGGCTCATATAGACCCATATACTGGGATATAAGCCCAATGTATGTATAAATCCATACGGGGTGGACATGCTGGAGTCTAGGTGAGTCCCTGGTGGTCCAATGGTGTCGTATGAGGTCTTATTTTGAAGCTCTCATGCAGGAGCAATGGTTCGTACGTTGTCAATAGTCTGCGCAGGCGCAGCCTGGCCGTAGTAGAGAAAGCAGGCATTTTGGGGTGTGTGTGTGGGTGTGGTTGGGTTAGGGATGGGCTATTCACGGTTCGAATGGGTCGTGTGAGGTATCCATGTGAAGCCTAGGTAATGGAGCCTCTGATGGCGTGGATGTGGGGTAGACATAGGGCCATTCTGCGCATGCGCGGTAGCCCAAGGGTATGGACATAGACGTGTTTGGGGTCTAGGTGGGCCCCTCATGGGCCTATTGTGTCGAGTGCGGTATCCATGTGAAGCCTAGGTGGGGCAGCATCCACCTGGACTAACATTCACGTGGTTTGGTGGGTCTGCATGACGTCACTTCCGGTTTGGGTGAATGCTCAAACACGACCGCCAACTTTCTCGGCCCCGGCCCGCCCCGGCCCTCCGGCCGCAGCGCGCGCGCGCGGGTTCTCCGGAAGTGCGCGTCATCACCGGCAGTGCGCGGAAGCCTGTCGGATCAAAAGGTCAAAGAAAAGGGGATTGTAAATTAACCTGGGAAGGATGGGCAGTTCCATTTGGACCAATCAGCGATTTAAAAATACATAGAACTTATAGTAATAAACTTAATCTATACGTGTTGGACGAGTCTTCACTCACCGTCTTCCTTTACACGCACCTCAATGAAATGCCTGCTCCAAACCTAGACCAAAACACGTACTTGGTCTGTGGGCTGATTTCATTGGCTCTCTATTTTACTATAGTGCTCTTGCATTCTAACATTGATGGGTTACATTTTGGCCCCATCCTACACCACTGATTTCAGTTTGACTGAATCTCCACATTGGGCATTTATGCATTATGAATACAACACACAAGACAGGGTTTTTTGGTGAGATCTCATTTTTTTATTCAGTGAACAACAACAACGTGAGAACAACCACGTGAAAACTGAAGCCCAGAACAAGGGGCTTGTACATTGAAAGAACTGAAGCCCAAAACAGCGGGCTTGTACATTGAAAGAACTGAAGCCCAGAACAGGGGGCTTGTAAACTTAAGCCCAGAACAGCGGGCGTGTGTACATTGAAAGAATTCAAGTCGAGTACATCGCGGTCCTCGGCCTTGGGGTACTCGTCAAACATCTGTACGATGGTAGATAAGGGTCTTCTCCGGCATCGATGGTACAGGTAAAACAAGCAATATTGTCCGCACACGCTACTGGTCAGGCTTTGCAACGTTTCGCTGTTCCAACACCACGTCTCTGTGCCTTGATCCATGAAGTCTGTTAAATCGGGATGGAGGGGTGGCAGGCCGTACGGGTCAAAGTATTCGCCCTGCTGTTCTGTCAAGTACACGCCCACCCAATGTTCACCGGGCCGATCCATCGGGTCCGTGTTGAGAACGTAAGCAGCAGGATACATACGGTCTAATGGGAACACATCTCGGGCGAACACCCCTTGAAACACCATACGTGTCTCTGGGTCATTCACCAGCACGGTGGTTATCTGGTCTGTATCCATGTTAGGTGGAGAAGTCACACAGGACGTTGCGCGCCTTGTCCACTTGAATGATGTTGTCAAACTCGGCGTAGCAGATCACATTGACGGTGCTCCGGAGGGCTCGTTGAAAGTGGATTTCCAACCGTAAATTGCCTTGCTTGGCCAGGGCCAGCTGATGGTCGTTCTCTAAGGTGGGGGTCAAATCGAAACAGAACAACGTGTATCCGTTCCCGTAGTCCTCCCGACTGATGAAATTCCCTTCGTCCTGGTTGATTTGACCGGTGGCTGTAAACAGGCTCTGATAGGCTCGAATGAAATTCGCGCGCCCAAAGTTCGGTGTTAAGGCCGTGGCTGGCACCTGTTGTCCATCCACATGCAGGGCCACAAAATTGATGCCGAAATGTTTAAAGTCAAACGGATTCTCTGGGTAGGCTCCACTGAAACTGGTATTTTCCACACAGGCCAGGATCAATCGCTTGGGTAGTTCCCCCAGGAACAGGTTTTCTTTGTTGGCGCTCATATTTCCAGCAGACACAGAGAACACTTTGGTTTGTACACGTCGGATAGGGTACTGGGCTGGTTTTGTTTCCAAGGCTTTCATGTGTCCCAATTGAACGGCTGGATTCGGTTTCACTTTTCGGACATACAGGACTGCGTCTTCGATGACAATCTTATAGTCAGCTGCATGCGCCTCTACGTTAGTGGCCATCAAGGCGAAGGTCGGAGGCGCCCGTATCAGTCGGATTTTGATGGGGATCTTGTTCAAGAGGTATCGGTCTTGCATGAACATGTCTGCGTGCAGTCGACCTATGAGATCCACCGAGACGCCGTTCGCGGTCAAAGCCTTCCATTTGCTATATCCCGTATTGTCGTTCTCTGCGCCCATGTGCTCGGTTCTGTCCTGGTAGAATAAAGCGGCTGTCAGTTGAGATTTTTTAGCCTCTCGTCCATGCGACAACAGCGTCTCGATGTAGGCTCGATAGGGGTACGTGTTGGTCGAGTCACTGATGAGTTTGTCGCTGAGAAAAATATCCACCTGTTGAAACATCGAGTGCAGCCAGAGATTCGTCGGGCCCACCGTTGCTTGGTCGGCGATTCTGGTGCCATCTCCATTGACGATCTTGGCTTTCACATACAAGTATGTATGGGCTAAATCCACATAGGCCGTATCCGCATTACTGATGGTGAACTCGATGGGCCCTGTTGCGTTGATGCTGAAAAGCGGGAGATGCTCCACCCATAATCCTTGTTCGGCACTGGTCTGTGTGGGCGGGACGGTCCACAAATTCACTGTTGGTGGAGGGGCAGGACTCGGCGTGGATCAAGGACATGTTTTAAGAAAAGATATCCCGGTCTTCGATGTGCGTCGTCGCTGGGTCGGTCGTCGACTGGTGCGTGGTCTCGGTGGGGCAGGTCTTTTATTCCCTACGGTGCGTTGTGCTTTGGCCACCAAGACGCCTCCCGCTTCTTTGGCCCGCCGTTTCAAGGCTTCTTTGGGTGCCGTACCCCCCAAGACATCAACGGCCACTTGCAGTCCACTGCGTACCGCTTGTTTGCCGATTGCTTTCACCCCACGCGTCACCAAGGGCAGGAACGTTTTGACGATGCTCCCGAGTATGTTCCCAGTCCATGTCCACGTTGCATGCGTGCACCACTAAAAACCGGAAAGCCACCCCCGGCCTGTTGGGCATAATAGTCCATATAGCTGCGTGCATCGCACTCGTAAGGCACCTTCATTATACAAAGTGGGGAGCACGTGCTTGTCGAAAATGAAGTGTCACCACCACTTTTCCGCGTTCGAATGCCACCGGTCGTCCCGTGTCATCTCTTATATCCACCGTGATCGTGTTGATGTGGGTTTGTCGTACGGGCAGGTAGAGCATGTGGGTGAAACTGTGGGTGACTTGATCTCCATACAACTTTTTAATGGGCACCACCCGTAACAGAGGTGTGTTGATATCGCCCACGATGTGGTTGTCCACCACGTCCGAGTAGACGTAGAGTCCGTACATACCCGACTTCATATCCATCGGGATCTCGCCTTGGTGGGCGGTGGGACCAGCGAACGTCCGTAGATCGAAACCCAGCATTTGCTGTAGGATAGGACTCAGTACGACACTCGCGTTGGCGGTGACGATAAGCTCTGCCTTGTCGTTGTGTGCGTTGTAATCGTTCACGTGATTCTTGAAGGGATAGGCTTTGATGGGTTTTGAAGTATTCGTGACCTCCCGTAGAGCCTTATAATGCAACAGTCTTGACAGCCCACCCATGAACTCCTTGGGAGTATCGTATTGGCCTTCGGGGAGGGTGAGTCGGGTGTCTTTTCCTTCGTAGGTCATCTCGTACTACACTTCATTGGATCGCACGTTGTACCACGAGTAAGGGTATTGGATATCCACGAGGCCACATTCCCATCGTCCAGGTAAATGCAACGGTTGCGGTAACTGGGTCACGTACTTGGCCACGGTGTTGTCAGGAAACACATCCAGCGAACTGTTACTGGGTAGGGTGAGGTAAAACATGGCGATAGGCCTTGGGCGGTTGTGTCCGGCGTCGTGCTCGTCGCGTTGACTTGCTACGTGTCACGGCTCTGGAGATGTGGGGTGTCCTGATCAAGGATGTTTTTTTAAAGGTCTGAAAAGAAGGTGCCCGTTGTGGTGGTCGAGTTTTGGGGGGTGACTCCGGTTCCCAGTCGGATTGCCAAGAAGGTAGTGGGCCACTCGGCGATTGCTGGGTTCGCTGCATAAAGGCGGTGGGGGTTCCCCACCAATTCCTGTGGTACATGCATGTCTTTCAAGCCTTTAGCAAAGACCTCCCATCCTCGAGGATCCGTGTGCGACCTGCGTTTACGCATCAGATCATTCACTAAATCCGTCATGTGCGTCCCGGGGACCACCTGATTCTGTACCAGTAGTTCGCCTTTATCATTCCAAGTCATGTTAGGATTCTGTTTCATCCGTTGTAATACCAGGCCAGCTTGTTTCTTGAACGATGCAGGTACACTCTTCAGGACTTCGTCTTCCACCCACTGTGGGGCTGTGGGTGGTACCCCTGGTAATGGCGGCTGTTGGAGCGGTGCTGAGGTCGGCGGTGTGTCACGTGGTGGTGGTGGTGGTGGTGGGGTAGAGAGGGTTTTGTATTGATCCATGAACGTCATGTACCGTTGAAGCGTCTCATTGTACCGTTGTACTTTCTCACTGTCGCTTAACCCCGGTCTCTGTAAGATCTGTTGCATCTCTCCATCGAGGGTGTTTATGGTCTTCACCGTAGGTGGGACAGGGTAGGGCGATTGGAGGTTTTGAAGGAATCGTGGTTCATTGTCGGCCGAAGAGTCCACCCAATACTGGACCCAACACCGAAGCGGCCAACGGTGCTAAGATGGCCCCGAGAAAGCCGCCTTTCTGTAACACCTTTTTCTTTTGTGTTTGAGGGACCCGCTTCTGGACTAGGGTTCGGAGACCTGTCTTATGCTCGGCCAACTTGGTCTTCTGAGCCGGAGTCAGTGGTACGTTGCCTTTTAACAGGTTGTACCCGATCTCGCACAGACAGCGTACAAGGTCAGGGTCCGCACCGCGTACAATGGTTCGGACCAACTCGGGTGGGGCCGTCTTCAATACACGGAGCGTGGGAGCGTGCTTCCGTACTCGCGCAGACATCATGTACAACTAATGCCAGAACCCACAACTCTGCCCTTTTTATCTTCCTCAGAGAACAGAGACAAAGTCAACCCTGCTGTGGTATTCATTCTTTTTATTATCTCCATCATCAAACACACACACTCCAGCTGGGGGCGCCACTGTGGGTGTGTTTACATTATTTTTGCATGTACACGTGATGGGCCTCCCCGGGAAAGATGCCGGTCCGCAGTCGAAGGTGTTCGGGGGTGGCTTGCTTGAGGTCGAAGAGGATATACCCGTGCTGAGGGGTTGTGGCATCTTTAAAGGCTTCCAACGCAAACGGTGTGCGGCCGGGATACATCTGTCTCGCCAGGTGCAGCAGTTGAGTGGTATCTCTCGGGTTTTTGAAGACCACCAGGTAGTGGGCATTTAAGCTGATGTTCCGATGTTCTTTGTTTTTACTGAACAGATTCTGCACAATGTAGATGATGCTGAGCCGTCGATGATGGCTGCCTTTGGTAAAGAGTTGGGTGACCCGCGCATCCGTCTCCGCCATGAGATCATCCAGAACCACCAAGGTGTCGGGTTCCAAATCGGCCAGGTTGGGTAGGCCTTCCACGAACGTGATGTGGGGCATTGCTGCATACGCTTCCTGCCATTCTCCATAACACCACACGACTCGGGCAATGGGTGGGGTGATCATGCTGTCGGCGTGTTGAAGGAGCTTCCGGACGAAGTGCGTTTTGCCGGAGCCCGTCGGTCCTGCGATGAGACACGTGAAGGGATGCTGCCACCGAGGGTCCATGGTTCGAGGTGTATCCGTTGTCGTGGTAACCCGCTCTTGTAAATTTCGTACGAATGAACTGGAGTGGTGGTGGTGGTGGGTACAACGTCGGTCGTCGTTGTCTGTTCACTGCGAGTGATGATGGTGGTGGTGGGTACAACGTCCGTCGTCGTTGTCTGTTCACTGTGAGGGATGAAATCCGGTGGGTTTTCAGACGTACTGGGTGTACTTGGTGTAGATGTGGAGCTTGGTGTGGAGTTCGATGTGGCTTGTACACGGGGTGTGGTGGTGACTGGGCTCGATACGGGGTTGACTGGTGCTATCTGTAGACCGGTTTCACTGATGGCTGGTGTTCTCGGTTGGTTAAGTAACGTGCTGACATAGGCTACGTCGTAAAACACACCTTCGTACAACACACTCAGCAGGGTTAGCAGTATCACCACAAAGCCCACTTGCGCTTTGCGCGTTTTGGGAGACGCTGTGTTCAGAGGCAGCTGCTGTTTGTCCATAGCACTGTGGTCGGACGTGGAATGAAGGATGACGGTAGTGGTGTCTGGCTTTATAGTCGTTTCACCTGGTTGGCAGCGACCCAGGAATTGAAGGAATGGGCCAGCCTTGCCATTTGACGAAATGAAACAGTTTGCCACGTCGACGTTCCGTTTTCAAAATCTGCTCCATCGTGTAGTAGTCTTGCTGTGTTTTTACGCCAGGCTGTAATTCCATCTCGTAAAACGTCCCTAGCAACGGTTCCCCTTGAAGATCTTCCAGTTCATAGACTCGCTGCTGTTGGGGTAGGCGCCGTTTAATCTGGAAGTGCTCATCGCTCCAGTTGGGCAAGTAACTTTTCTCAAATTGACCTTTGACTTTGCTGATCCGTACAGGGTCCCCGACCCTGTACACCGCCTTCGGCGTTCGCCGGACTTGGGCTTCATTGCGTTGGGTCACGGTAATGGGGGCTCTCTCTATACTCCGATGATAGGCTCGATTGTAACCACTCACAAGTTTCGGGAGAACATCGATGTACCGCCTTGTATTCTTATAGGTGAAATATTTATACATGGGGCCTTTGAATGTCCTGTTGAACCTTTCCACCACGGAAGCCTTGGTCTCGTTGTACGTATGGAAGAAAAACACCTTCTGGGCTTTCAGAAACTGTTGGAACGGTCTGTTGAGAAATTCCGTGCCTTCGTCGGTTTGCAAATACAAAGGTTTGCGCCCGGTCTTGAAGATATCTTTGAACGCCGCTATGAGATTCGCCCCCGATTCGTCCGGATGGGTACCACCCACGCATACTTGGATAGGATATCGATGCACGTCAAGATATACCGATTCCCATCGTTGTGTTTGGCAAAGGCGCTCATATCGACCAAATCCGCTTGCCACTGGGCATCTATTCCTCCCACGATGACCCGGTTCCGTAGAAAATGGCGACGGACAGATCGATGTAAGGTATAGGTGTCTTGTTTTCTTAACCAATCTCGGACTTGGGCACGTTGTATCCCCTGGGGTTTGGCCGCTCAATAGAGAGCCGCCGGACTGTCGGGACTGTAGTATAAGTTATCCAACACCTTCTCCCAGCGCTTCATGGTGACAAATGATGATGGACCCTGGCTCTATCGTTTATTTATAACGGGTATATCTTGGGCCGGAGTTTCTTTCTGATTTTCTTCGTGGGCTTCCACAGTGTCCATGGTAAATGACTAGTCCAACTCATCTGATGACCGCTTGATAAGCACTTGATCCACATCTACCACGGCATATTCCAATGCAGACTATAGATCAGGGTGAAGGGTAAAATGCACTGTACCTCCATCTAGCCGAGCCAATTGACCAAAGAAAGGGCCGCGTCGGATGTACACATCGTGACACAAGTGGATCAGGTCGCCGTCCAGTTCACCAGACAACACCCGTTTGAATTTGGTCCAGCCCTCCCGGGACAGACGAATGTGGGCCGGGCACGGTTGTGTAGGGTCCGCATCACAGATGTCTCCCACCTCCTCCATGATATCGACCGTATCCGCATACACGTGCAGGAAAACCTCGGGGGTTAAGCTGAGATACGCCAGTATTATATGCTCCGTCCTGGTCAGTACGTGAATGGTACCAGATTTGACTGTCTCTCGTATTTATAGGGAGAACCCCGTGAGATCAAAGGACCAGGTGGTCATGTCACTGGGCTGACTGAGTCTAGCCGGGTAATCAATGGCATCGTCGTCTGGTTCATGGCTAGACATTTGTTCATTGGGTTCTGCCGCCGATTCTCTCAGGGCACGATCCCACTCCAACTCGTCTGATGACCGCTCGTCCGGTGTAAACAGCTGGTCGACGATAGGCACCACTTTCTCGAAGGCTGTCCACAGATCGGGGTCTAGGGTGAAGCTTCGCGTAGGGTCTTGGTAGCGGCCCAGGCGTGGGAAGAAGGGTCCACGTTATACGTAGATGGCATTGCTATGTGGATGAGGTGTACGTCGAGCTCGCCGCTCAACACCCGTTTAAATTTGGTCCAGCCGTCACGGTGTAGCGTAACCGTATTCGATACGGTCTCAGCGGGCGACCAGCAAACATCTCCACGGTCTTCCACGAGGGTGACTTTATCTTCATAGATGTGTAACCCCACCCGGGGTGTAAGGGGAAGGATGGCTCGTAGGACTGGTGACATGCTTGATCCAGTGTCGAACGGTGAATGACACACACTGTGTCTGACCCTCGTATTTATAGTCAGGTCCCACTGTCAATGCCACAGCGCCAGGGTAAATAGGGCACAGACTATCGTAAGGCCAACCAGCCGTCGCTGGTTCCGGCGTGAGCGCTCGTGGTCCATAGCCCGAGCATCAAGGATGGCTGTCATAGTCCAGTAGTGGTGAGTGATGGCACACCTCTCCATCGAGTGCACTGTGTCGAGGACCGCTTCTGTGAACTCGTTCAGGATCTGGCGTCGCCCCTCGTTGTCGTCGCCATCTGCAAACATGGACCGGACCACTGCTCGGTAACCCGTGAGTGAATTAACCACGGCGGCATGCTGTAAAATGCGAGTCGCATAGGGCTGGATCTCTGTCATGGCTCTGCAACCGTAGAAATGAAGGTGTGGGATCCAGAGAGACGTGTTTTATAGACCAGGTCACACATGCGCGCCTAGATGTAGCTCTACGGGTGTAGTCCGTGATACGTACTATTCTGATGGATTATGTGGGTACTATAGAGATAGTACCTTATCGACAATGGGGACTACTTGTTCCAAAGCCGTCCATAGATCAGGGTCCAGGGTAAAACCACCTCGCTTCAGACAGAGGAGTCGAGCAAAATAGGGACCGCAGAAAATGTAGACGTCGTCACACAGGTGAATGCTATCACCGTGCAGGTCACCCAACAACACCCGTTTCAAGGTAGTGCAGCCTTCCGGTGACAAAGACACGCGCTTTGGGTTCAGACGTACCCCAACAATTACTGTCGTCATCGATGAGCTCCACTCGTTTGGGGTACAACAATAGGATGCAGCCAGGTGTAAGAGTGCGGGTAGCTACAGAGTTCGCGTCGGGGTGCAGTAAGTCGTGGACGTCGGGGATAATAGCTCTCAGCGCCAGCCATAATGCCGGACGGAGTATGATTGGGGGACCACCACGCTCTTCTAACCGGGGAAAAAAAGAATCATCTCTACCACTTCGTAGGTAGACACCTACTCCCACGTGCATGAAATCGACTTCGGGCTCTTTTCCCTGTAACAACCGTGTCAATAGAGCCCATCCTGCTAGGGTTAAACATAGCTTCACCTCTCGCGGTTGTTCTTCGATGAGCTGCAGTTTATTGTCATAGACGATCAGGGTGACGTGGGTGGTGAGTTGGAACAAGGCAAGCTCCCCATTTGCTACGTCTGCTCCGTGCGCTTCCATGGTGGTGAATGGTAAAACACCGGATAGAGAGGTGGCTTTATAGTGTACCTGTTGGGTAGGGTTTTATACACCGTGTGAGTCATGGGCACTTGTTATACTCACTTGCGCCATAAGGTCAATAAGGTTAGAAATGCGCTTTTTTCTACTACGCCCTGTGACGGCCCTTCGTGAATGGGCGTAACCTGTGAACATCATAGGAATGCATGTACTAACCTGTCTGTGGGGTTTTTCCACAATGTCGATCACCTTCATGTCTTTTCGGGTACGTCCATACAGGGTCCAGTTTTCGACACTAGATGACCACATTCCGACAAAATGGCCAGTTTTCGACACCGGACGTGCCGCCATCTTGAACCAGAAGGCGGACGCCGCCATCTTGGATATGTCAGGGTCCAGTTTTCGACACTAGGTGACCACATTCCGACAAAATGGCCAGTTTTCGACACCGGACGTGCCGCCATCCTGAACCAGAAGGCGGACGCCGCCATCTTGGATATGTCCCATAATGCACAGGGTCAAAATACTCGCTTCTGATTGGCTGAGAACACTCCTGCGCACACCTCAGGATGGTCCTATACCCCCCATACCCCATATAGGCATTTTTCCGTAATTTAGGATAAAGTCCGTGTTCCGCATTTTTTCAGGAAAATTTTTACATACACCCACCCTGGAACTAGGGGGAGATAACTCTATTGATAGGCAAGCCCCGTTAAGCCCGGCGACCTATATACCCCCCATACCCCATATAGGCATTTTCCCGGATTTTTCGATAAAGTCCGTGTTCCGTTTTTTTTTTCAGGAAAAATTTTACATGCCCCCACCCATGACTGGATGCCCCTTCACCTAGGCTTCACATGGATACCTCATACAACTCCATCGACCCATTAGAGGCTCCCCTAGATCCCAAAACGTCTATTTCCATACCCTTTGGCCACCGCGCATGCGCAGAATTGTGACAACGCCCGAGCCGCTAGTCCAGTCCGATGCCCCTTCACCAATGCTTCACATTGATACCTCATACGACTCCATCGGCCCATTAGTGGCTCCCCTAGCTCCAAAACGTCTATTTTCATACCCTTTGGCCATCGCGCATGCGCAGAATGGTGACAACGCTCGAGCGGCTAGTCCAGTCAGATGCCCCCTCACATAGGCTTCACGTGGATACCTCACACCACTCCATCGGCCCATTAGGGGCTCCCCTAGATCCCAAAACGTCTATTTCCATACCCTTTGGCCACCGCGCATGCGCAGAATGGTGACAACGCCCGAGCCGCTAGTCCAGTCCGATGCCCCTTCACGAATGCTTCACATGGATACCTCATACGACTCCATCGGCCCATTAGTGGCTCCCCTAGCTCCAAAACGTCTATTTTCATACCCTTTGGCCATCGCGCATGCGCAGAATGGTGACAACGCTCGAGCGGCTAGTCCAGTCAGATGCCCCCTCACATAGGCTTCACGTGGATACCTCACACCACTCCATCGGCCCATTAGGGGCTCCCCTAGATCCCAAAACGTCTATTTCCATACCCTTTGACCACCGCGCATGCGCAGAATGCCGATATGTCAACCCCACACCCAGCCCATCAGATGCCCCTTCACGAATGCTTCACTTTGATACCTCACTCGACCCCATTGGTCCATTAGTGGCTCCCCTAGCTCCAAAACGTCTATTTCCATACCCTTTGGCCACCGCGCATGCGCAGAATGCCGATATGTCAACTCCACACCCAGCCCATCAGATGCCCCTTCACGAATGCTTCACTTTGATACCTCACTCGACGGTCGATACTTGGTGTAAGAACGCATTGTTGAGGCTTTTGTTGAGGCTTTTGTGCAGCTGAAAAGGGTCACGTCTAGACGCATTGTTGAGCTCAGACAGGCTATTGTAGGCTTTGTCTTGTGCGTTCTTACACCAAGTATAAATCCACTCGACCCAATCGGACCATGCAGCGTATTCCAAGTCTAGGGACTACTTTTTCTCCGCGGAAGCTTTCTTCCGCGACCGCATCACCGCCAGACCGCATCACCGCGGAAGAATACATGCCCAGGGGTCCTTTGTCGGAACTATAGTGACCCAGAGTTACCTAGATTGGAACTCTTCTGTGTTGGAGGTGAGAAAGGTCATCGATGATTTGAAATACTCGCTTCTGATTGGACGAGAGCCGCCACGTGACCGCCACAAATTTGCATAAATGAGACCCAATTTACGCTTTATACACTACTGACGTGAGTCGCTCGAGATCTTTAAATGCACACGGCGTGGGGTATTGAGACAGAGGCAGGAAAAGCATTTTATCGAGTAAATGATGTGATTTGGCATCTCCAGCAAGATGTCAATCACCTAATGACTACTTTAATTAGATGGAATCTGCATTCAAACACTGACTTTGTCAAGAAAACCATTGTGTTTCTTTCTCCACAGTTGACAGGAACATGCGCAGAATGTGGTTGACCTTTTTCTCACGGCAACAGAAATCGATCCTTGCCGGTTATAAACCAATAGCGACGTGTGTTTATTCACGTGATCAGCAAGGTCACGAGATAAAAATGGCGTATGTCATATTCTTACAACATGTCAGAAAGGCGCCAAAACGGGAAAATCAGTCAATGTTTTCCCCACACATTTGAACACATTTTGTCAGCATCAAAACAGTCATGAGAGATGGTACATGGTCAAAGAAGCTCGGGTCGGTCAAACTGTATCAAATTGGCATATTTTTTCTCTCCCGATTCGTTATTTTCGTCAGCGAAAGATTGCGAAAAGGCACTTTTCGGAAGGTCAACTTTCATCGCCGCATTTTAACCTACGTCCGCTCTAAGCTGTGATAGGAAAGCCACGCCCCCTTACCCTACATTCACCTACCACAGCTAGAGTTTGAGTTAAACAAACAGCGAACATCAAAGGTTGTGTATACGTATATGCGTACGGTTACAGAGTGTGCATATTTAGATACTCGGTTTACTTCGTCTTTTAGACAATTTAGACGAATTTACACAACAACAATTATCAAGATAACAAATTCTCTACCCGTAGAGTAGCTCTGCTAAGCATTAAACTTGATTAGCAATCGTACGATCTCTCACTTTGCCCTAAATTACAACTCTGTTTTTATCGAGTCGTCTGCGTTTCTCCAACGTAACAAGAAAGTATGCATCATATAGAGAGCGAACTCAGGGCGATAACTCTCTAACGATTAAGGCGTGACAATTGACAAGATTTACAACAATCTCCGGGGGCAAACAAATGAGTGTCCTAGCTAATCTTGTTCGGGAATCGGACAGTATTTCTGGACTAACCGTTTATATTCTCCACTCTGTGTCTTAACTTTGACATTACGAACAATTCCATCTGTTCCGGTGTATACTTCGATAACACGAACCAAGTTCCACTTCCCACGAGCGACGTTGGGCTCCATCAACAAAATGATGTCATCAACCTGGAGTTGTCTCCCTCTCTGTTGCCATTTGGATCTCTTCATCAAGGTAGGTATACATTTTATCTAGGGACTACTTTTTCTCCGCGGAAGCTTTTTCCGGAGACCGAATCACCGCCAAAACCGCGGCCAGACCGCATCACCGCGGATGAATACATCCTGAATACATCCCCTGCAGCAATTGGAACTCTCCTGGATTGGAGGTAGCTTTTGGTCAACCTGCCGGAACTATAGTTCACTTGACCTCTCTCTCCGCCACGTGACCGCCACAAATTATGCAAATTTTTGAGGTCAATGCGCGCCCAAAAGCTCTTTACCTACTACTACCCTTGAAAGCTGTCCACGACAAATCAGGTCATTGTGGGCCCGAAAGAACTGCGTGATTCCCGACGAGAATTCTGGATCAAAAGCATCGTAAATGTACCATTTACAGAAAGGTGAGACAACCACCTCATACGACTTTGAGGAATGGGGCGTCATATTCACTTGCGCCACAAGCCGAGCAATGCATCTGGAAATCGTAGATGGTCTTTCTACCGGAGCATTCCTGCAAGCTCTAAGGCGATTCGCTGCTCATCACGGATTATATCCGACAATGGTACATCTTTCGTTGGAGCAAGAAAAGAGCCCAAAACACTGATCCAAGAAGGCAAGAAGAAAATAGGATTTTAAAACTCTGCATCAAGTAAAGTGGAAATTCATAGACCACATATTAACCACATAAAGTCTATTCAAGCAAGTCGAGCGATCGATACAAGTCGCATGAACGACAACCTCCTACTGAAGAGGAGCCACGGAAGGTCAGACCCAGTGAAGATAAGCCCGGGGAGACGAACGCCACTGGTGATGCGATGACGACGGAGAACCCGCCTATACCCACAGTTCTGAAGAGCCTGAATATCCAGCTGGACCCCAGCGTTACGGTTTCGAGTCCTGACAACATCGAACATTTTCTGGTGGAGCCCATAAATGTTCCTAGCGATCTCTTACAGGACAACCATCCAATCAGTGACATCGATCGGCGCCATTGGTACATGACACGGTACTGTTTCCACCCTCAAGATATCTACAATTTCCCACTGACCAACCGCACCTGTCTACGCAGCTACGTGGAAGCCATCTTCAACGATCAAACTACGGCCTTTAAATTGAATGTCGCTTTCGGGTACATCTTACGTCACAAAAAGACGGACCAGTTACAGTATTATTATCCCAGTGCCAACAACCATGTGTTTGACCAGCCGGTCACCATCATTAACCGGGGGTCACTAGAGACGATGCTGGAGATACTGGACACCGTGGATGCCTTGAGATGGGCGCATCGTCAACGCCCCAACATTCAATGGGTGGTAGAGAGGGTAACCAATGTCACGTTTTTCCTTACCAAGCTGACCGATCACCCCCATCGGTTGAATGCGTCACCCGTGCACTGATGAATATCATGCCGTACACACACTCTATGTCTACATGCTACTCGCTGACTTGAGCTCAGTAAACACTTGTACCTAATGTGACAATGTGTTAAATAATAAAACATGGTGTTTGATATTTCAATTTGTTTTGCTGTGAACATACTAAACATACCCAGGGCGGCTCCCCCAGCCTGGGTATGATGTAACATTGGGGGTAATAAACTATATAAACATTGCTAAACTTGTTGTTTTTTTCACGACAACCGCTATCCGATTGCATAATACAGATCCGACATTCATCCGCGTGATGACGCGCACTTCCGGAGAACTCGCGCGCGCAGGGGGCCGGGGCCGGGGCGGGCCGCGCCGGAAAAAACAAAACCCGGAGGTTGAACATACGGACGTGTCAACCCCCCACGTGACCTGCGCAGCAGAATGGAAACGACACCCTAGTGTAACTCCCCCACCTAGGCTTCACATGGATACCTCACTCGACCCCATTGGACCATTCGTGGCTCCCCTAGCTCCAACACGTCTAGCGGGACCCATACAGGGTCCAGTTTTCGACACTAGGTGACCACATCCCGATAAAATGGCCAGTTTTCGACACCGGATGTGCCGCCATCTTGAACATACGTGCCGCCATCTTGGATATGTCCCATAATGCACCGGGTCAAAATACTCGCTTCTGATTGGACGAGAGCTCCGTGGCGGATTTGAAATACTCGCTTCTGATTGGACGAGAGCTCCTCATTGCATCTGCGCATGCGCAGAATGATATTCCTACCGCACACCCAACCCATCAGATGCTCCTTCACCTAGGCTTCACTTTGATACCTCACTCGACCCCATTGGATCATTAGGGACTCCCCTACATCCCAAAACGTCTATGCGCATGCGCAGAATGGTGACAACGCCCGAGCCGCTAGTCCAGTCAGATGCCCCTTCACATAAGCCTCACTTTGATACCTCACTCGACCCCATCGGACCATGAGTAACTCCCCTACCTACCAACACGTCTAGCGGGACCCATACAGGGTCCAGTTTTCGACACTAGGCGACCACATCCCGACAAAATGGCCAGTTTTCGACACCGGATGTGCCGCCATCTTGAACATACGTGCCGCCATCTTGGATATGCCCCATAATGCACCGGGTCAAAATACTCGCTTCTGATTGGACGAGTGCTGTGTGACGGATTTGAAATACTCGCTTCTGATTGGACGAGAGCTCCGCATTGCATCTGCGCATGCGCAGAATGATATTCCTACCGCACACCCAACCCATCAGATGCCCCTTCACCTAGGCTTCACTTTGATACCTCACTCGACCCCATTGGACCATTAGGGGCTCCCCTACATCCCAAAACGTCTATGCGCATGCGCAAAATGGTGACAACGCCCGAGCCGCTAGTCCAGTCAGACTGGGGGAGCCGCCCTGGGTATGTTTAGTATGTTCACAGCAAAACAAATTGAAATATCAAACACCATGTTTTATTATTTAACACATTGTCACATTAGGTACAAGTGTTTACTGAGCTCAAGTCAGCGAGTAGCATGTAGACATAGAGTGTGTGTACGGCATGATATTCATCAGTGCACGGGTGACGCATTCAACCGATGGGGGTGATCGGTCAGCTTGGTAAGGAAAAACGTGACATTGGTTACCCTCTCTACCACCCATTGAATGTTGGGGCGTTGACCATGCGCCCATCTCAAGGCATCCACGGTGTCCAGTATCTCCAGCATCGTCTCTAGTGACCCCCGGTTAATGATGGTGACCGGCTGGTCAAACACATGGTTGTTGGCACTGGGATAATAATACTGCAACTGGTCCGTCTTTTTGTGACGTAAGATGTACCCGAAAGCGACATTCAATTTAAAGGCCGTAGTTTGATCGTTGAAGATGGCTTCCACGTAGCTGCGTAGACAGGTGCGGTTGGTCAGTGGGAGATTGTAGATATCTTGAGGGTGGAAACAGTACCGTGTCATGGACCAATGGCGCCGATCGATGTCACTGATTGGATGGTTGTCCTGTAAGAGATCGCTAGGAACATTTATGGGCTCCACCAGAAAATGTTCGATGTTGTCAGGACTCGAAACCGTAACGCTGGGGTCCAGCTGGATATTCAGGCTCTTCAGAACTGTGAGTATAGGCGGGTTCTCCGTCGTCATCGCATCACCAGTGGCGTTCGTCTCCCCGGGCTTATCTTCACTGGGTCTGACCTTCCGTGGCTCCTCTTCAGTAGGAGGTTGTCGTTCATGGGCATGAATCAAACGTTGGTGTCGCAGCAACTGACTGGTCAGTTTGAAAAGCCGACCACAATCCTCGCTTGGGTGGCCCATGAATTGAACGTTCATGGCGCAGTAAAGCATCTTCCCGATTAAATGACCGTGCGCAGGTTATACAAGTATACCGTCCGCCGTTGTGGATGGAGGACTCGTGTCGTCGCAAATCTTCTGGGCGAGTAAACAGCTTCTGGCAAGTAGTACAAGTGAACATCTTGGTGATTGACAGTGTCTGATGAAACGGCCAGGCCGGTTTCCTTTTATAGCACGCTGGCTGGTGATCTATTTTTAGCACACTCACTTCAAGTACCTCCAAGTCGAGACAAGAAGGCTGGTCAGGCAGGCAGGTGAGATAGCTCCGTTCGGCAAGCCGATGAATGTACCAAACACCTAAAAATTCCCATTTTTATACTCTTTTTTTTTCGTGAGATTCGGGTGTTTTCGGCCATTTCCGTAGGTATCTTCGATCTTCTCCGGATGTTTTCGGGCATCTCCGCCACTCTCCGGTACTCCCCGGATCTCTTTTTTGGACTAACCCATCAGAATAGTACGTATCACGGACTACACCCGACGTCTAGGCGCACATGTGTGCCATGGTCTATAAAATACGTCTCTCTGGATCCCACACCTTCATTTCTACGGTTGCAGAGCCATGACGGAGATCCAGCCCTATGCGACTCGCATTTTACAGCATGCCACCGCGGTGAATTCATTCACGGGTTACCGAGCAGTGGTCCGGTCCATGTTTGCAGATGGCGACGACAACGAGGGGCGACGCCAGATCCTGAACGAGTTCACAGAAGCGGTCCTCCACAGAGTGCACTCGATGGAGAGGCGTGCCATCACTCACCACTACTGGACTATGACAGCCATCCTTGATGCTCGGGCTATGGACCACGAGCGCTCACGCCGGAACCAGCACCGGCTGGTTGGCCTCACACTAGTCTGTGCCCTATTGAGCCTGGCGCTGTGGTATTGACACTATAAATACGAGGGTGAGACAGAGTGTGTGTCATTCAACGATCGTGATTGGACCAAGCATGTCACCCGTCCTACAAGCCATCCTGCCCCTTACACCCCAGGTGGGGTTACACGTCTATGAAGATAAAGTCACCCTGGTGGAAGACCGTGGAGATATTTGCTGGTCGCCCGCTGAGACCGTATCGAATACGGTGACGCTACCTCGTGACGGCTGGACCAAATTTAAACGGGTGTTGAGCGGCGAGCTCGACGGAAACCTCATCCACATAGACAATGCCATCTACGTATACCGTGCCCGGCTCACATTCGTCTGTCCCGAGAGGGCTGGACCAAATTCAAACGGGTGTTGTCTGGTGAACTGGACGGCGATCTCATCCACTTGTGTCACGATGTGTACATCCGACGCGGCCCTTTCTTTGCTCAATTGGCTCGGCTAGATGGGGGTACAGTGCATTTTACCCTTCACCCTGATCTATGGTCTGCATTGGAAGATGCCGTGGTAGATGTGGATGAAGTGCTTATCAAGCGGTCATCAGACGAGTTGGACTGGTCATTGACTATGGGCACTGTGAAAGCCAATGAAGAAAATCAGAAAGAAACTCCGGCCCAAGATATACCCGTTATAAATAAACGATAGAGCCAGGTGAAACGACTATAAAGCGAGACACCACTGCCGTCCTCCTTCATTCCACGTCCGACCACAGTGCTATGGACAAACAACAGCTGCCTCTGAACACAGCGTCTCCCAAAACGCGCAAAGCACAAGTGGGCTTTGGGGTGCTATTGCTAACCCTGCTGAGTGTGTTGTACGGAGGTGTGTTTTACGACGTAGCCTATGTCAGCACGTTACTTAACCAGCTGAGAACACCAGCCACCAGTGAAACCGGTCTACAGAGAGCACCAGTCGTATCGAGCCCAGTCATCACCACCACACCCCCTGTACAAGCCACAACGAGCTCCACACCATGCTCTACACCTACACCAAGTACGCCCACTACGTCTGAACACCCACCGGATTTCATCCCTCACAGTGAACCGACAACGACGACCCACGTTGTACCCACCCTCATCATCATCCCTCGCAGTGAACAGACAACGACGACCGACGTTGTACCCACCACCACTCCAGTTCACTCGTACGAAATTTACAAGAGCGGGTTACCACGACAACGGATACACCTCGAACCATGGACCCTGGGTGGCAGCATCCCTTCACTTGCGTCATCGCAGGACCGACGGGTTCCGGCAAAACGCACTTCGTCAGGAAGTTCCTTCAACACGCCGACAGCATGATCACCCCACCCATTGCTCGAGTCGTGTGGTGTTACGGAGAATGGCAGGAAGCGTGTGCAGCAATGCCCCATATCACGTTCGTGGAAGGCCTACCCAACCTGGCCGATTTGGAACCCGACACCTTGGTGGTTCTGGATGATCTCATGGCGGAGACGGATGCACGGGTCACCCAACTCTTTACCAAAGGCAGCCATCATCGACGGGTCAGCATCATCTACATTGTGCAGAATCTGTTCAGTAAAAACAAAGAACATCGGAACATCAGCTTAAATGCCCACTACCTGGTGGTCTTCAAAAACCCGAGAGATACCACTCAACTGCTGCACCTGGCGAGACAGATGTATCCCGGACGCACACCGTTTGCGTTGGAAGCCTTCAAAGATGCCACAACCCCTCAGCACGGGTATATGCTCTTCGACCTCAAGCAAGCCACCCCCGACCACCTTCGACGACGGACCGGCATCTTTCCCGGAGAGGCCCACCACGTGTACATGCAAAAATAATGTAAACACACCCACAGTGGCTCCCCCAGCTGGGGTCTGTGTGTTTGATGATGGGGAATAATAAAAAGAATGAATACCACAGCAGGGTTGACTTTGTCTCTGAGGTAGATAAAAAGAGCAGCTTTGTGGGTTCTGGCATTAGTTGCACAGGATGTCTGCGCGAGTACGGAAGCACGCTCCCACGCTCCGTGTATTGAAGACGACCCCACCCGAGTTAGCCCGAACCATTGTACGCGGTGCGGACCCTGACCTTGTACGCTGTCTGTGCGAGATCGGGTACAACCTGTTAAAAGGCAACGTACCACTGACTCCGGCTCAGAAGACCAAGTTGGCCGAGCATAAGACAGGTCTCCGAACCCTAGTCCAGAAGCGGGTCCCTCAAACACAAAAGAAAAAGGTGTTACAGAAAGGCGGCTTTCTCGGGGCCATCTTAGCACCGTTGGCCGCTTCTGTGTTGGGTCCAGTATTGGGTGGACTCTTCGGCCGACAATGAACCACACGAAAAAAATGGTCCTCGCCGAACCACGGTTCCTGCAAAACCTCCAATCACCCTACCCTGTCCCACCCACGGTGAAGACCATAAACAGCCTCGATGGAGAGATGCAACAGATCTTACAGAGACCGGGGTTAAGCGACAGTGAGAAAGTACAACGGTACAATGAGACGCTTCAACGGTACATGACGTTCATGGATCAATACAAAACCCTCTCTACCCCCACCACCACCACCACCACCACGTGACACACCGCCGACCTCAGCACCGCTCCAACAGCCGCCATTACCAGGGGTACCACCCACAGCCCCACAGTGGGTGGAAGACGAAGTGCTGAAGAGTGTACCTGCATCGTTCAAGAAACAAGCTGGCCTGGTATTACAACGGATGAAACAGAATCCTAACATGACTTGGAATGATAAAGGCGAACTCCTGGTACAGAATCAGGTGGTCCCGGGGACCCACATGACGGATTTAGTGAATGATCTGATGCGTCAACGCAGGTCGCACACGGATCCTCGAGGATGGGAGGTCTTCGCTCAAGGCTTGAAAGACATGCATGTACCACAGGAATTGGTGGGGAACCCCCACCGCTGGGCCTTTATGCAGCGTGACTCACCGACTCGTGCACCACGACACTCACCACAACCTTGGGAAGCCGACTGGGAACCGGAGTCACCCCCCAAAACTCCACCACCACAACGGGCACCTTCGTTTCAGACCACCCTCGATCAGGACACCCCACATCTCCAGAGCCGTGCCACGTAGCAAGTCAACGCGACGAACACGACGCCGGACGCAACCGCCCAAGGCCTGGAACACCTATTAAAACCAACAGCAGCAGCAGGACAGCTCAGTCGCCATGTTTTACCTCACCCTACCAAGTAACAGTTCGCTGGATGTGTTTCCTGACAACACCGTGGCCAAGTACGTCACCCAGTTACCGCAACCGTTGCATTTACCTGGACGCTGGGAATGTGGCCTCGTGGATATCCAATACCCTTACTCGTGGTACAATGTGCGAGCCAATGAAGTGTGGTACGAGGTGACATACGAAGGCAAAAACACCCGACTCACCCTGCCCGAAGGCCAATACGATACCCCCAAAGAGTTCATGGGTGGGCTGTCAAGACTGTTGCATTATAAGGCGCTACGTGGGGTGACGAATACTTCAAAACCCATCAAAGCCTATCCCTTCAAGAATCACGTGGACTTCGATTACAACGCACACAACGACAAGGCAGAGCTTATCGTCACCGGCAAGGCGAGTGTCGTACTGAGTCCTATCCTACAGCAAATGCTGGGGTTTCGATCTAAAGACGTTCGCTGGTCCCACCGAACACCATGGCGAGATGCCGATGGATATGAAGTCGGGTATGTACGGACTCTACGTCTACTCGGACGTGGTGGACAACCACATCGTGGGCGATATCAACACACCTCTGTTACGGGTGGTCCCCATTAAAAAGACGTATGGAGGTCAAGTCACCCACAGTTTCACCCACATGCTCTACTTGCCCGTACGACAAACTGACATCAACACGATCACGGTGGATATAAGAGATGACACGGGACGACCGGTGGCATTCGAACGAGGAAAAGTGGTGCTGACACTTCATTTTCGACAAGCACGTGCTCCCCACTTTGCATAATGAAAGTACCTTACGAGTGCGATGCACGCAGCTATGCCGACTATTATGCCCAACAGGCCGGGGGTGGCTTTCCGGTCTTTAGCGGTGCACGCATGCAACGAGGACATGGACTGGGGAACATACTCGGCAGCATTGTGAAAACGTTCCTGCCCTTGGTGACGCGTGGGGTGAAAGCAATCGGCAAACAAGCGGTACGCAGTGGACTGCAAGTGGCCGGTGATGTCTTGGGGGGTACGGCACCCAAAGAATCCTTGAAACGGCGGGCCAAAGAAGCGGGAGGCGTCTTGGTGGCCAAAGCACAACGCACCGTAGGGAATAAAAGAGCTGCCCCACCGAGACCACGCACCAGTCGACGACCGACCCAGCGACGACGCACATCGAAGAAGACAAAGGATATCTTTTCTTAAAACATGTCCTTGATCCACGCCGAGTCCTGCCCCTCCACCAACAGTGAATTTGATTTGTGGACCGTGCCGCCCACACAGACCAGTGCCGAACAAGGATTATGGGTGGAGCATCTCCCGCTCTCCAGCATCAACGAAACCGGGCCCATCGAGTTCACCATCAGTAATGCGGATACGGCCTATGTGGATTTAGCCCATACATACTTGTATGTGAAAGCCAAGGTGGTCAATGGAGCTGGCACCAGAATCGCTGACCAAGCAACGGTGGGCCCGACGAATCTCTGGCTGCACTCGATGTTTCAGCAGGTGGATATTTTTCTCAGCGACAAACTCATCAGTGACTCCACCAACACGTACCCCTATCGAGCCTACATCGAGACACTGTTGTCGTATGGCCGAGAGGCTAAAAATTCTCAGCTGACAACCGCTTTATTCTACAAGGACACGCCCGAGCACCTGGACACGGTGGACAATGGGGGATATAACAAACGGAAGGCTTTCACTGCGAACAGTGCCTCGGTGGATATGATGGGTCGACTGCACGCAGACATGTTCATGCAAGACCGGTACCTCTAGAACAAGATCCCCATCAAAATCCGACTGATACGGGCGCCTCCGACCTTCGCCTTGATGGCCACTAACGTAGAGGGGCATGCAGCGGACTATAAGATTGTCATCCAAGACGCAGTCCTGTATGTCCGAAAAGTGAAACCGAATCCAGCCGTTCAATTGGGACACATGAAAGCCTTGGAAACAAAACCAGCCCAGTACCCTATCCGACGTGTGCAAACCAAAGTGTTCTCTGTGCCTGCTGGAAATATGGGCGCCAACAAAGAAAACCTGTTCCTGGGGGAACTACCCAAGCGATTGATCCTGGCCTGTGTGGAAAATACCAGTTTCAGCGGAGCCTACCCAGAGAATCCGTTTGACTTTCAACATTTCGGCATCAATTTTGTGGCCCTGCATGTGGATGGACAACAGGTGCCAGCCACGGCCTTAACACCGAACTTTGGGCGGAGGAATTTCATTCGAGCCTATCAGAGCCTGTTTACAGCCACCGGTCAAATCAACCAGGACGAAGGGAATATGATCAGTCGGGAGGACTACGCGAACGGATACACGTTGTTCTGTTTCGATCTGACCCCCACCTTAGAGAACGACCATCAGCTGGCCCTGGCCAAACAAGGCAACTTACGGTTGGAAATCCACTTTGCACGAGTCCTGGCGACCACCGTCAATGTGATCTGCTACGCCGAGTTTGACAACATCATTCAAGTGGACAAGGCGCGCAACGTCTTGTGTGACTTCTCCACCTAACATGGATACAGACCAGATAACCACCGTGCTGGAGAATGACCCAGAGACACGTGTGGTCTTTCAAGGGGTGTTCGCCCGAGATGTGTTTCCATTAGACCGTATGTATCCTGCTGCTTACGTTCTCAACACGGACCCGATGGATCGACCCGGTGAACACTGGGTGGCCGTGTACTTGACAGAACAGCAGGGCGAATACTTTGACCCGTACGGCCTGCCACCCTCCATCCCGATTTAACAGACTTCATGGATCAAGGCACAGAGACGTGGTGTTGGAACAGTCAAACGTTGCAAAGCCTGACCAGTGGCGTGTGCGGACAATATTGCTTGTTTTACCTGTATCATCGATGCCGGGGAAGACCCTTATCTACCATCGTACAGATGGTTGACGAGTACCCCAAGGCCGAGGACCGCGATGTACTCGTCTATGACTGGGCCGCCCATCATTTCAATGTACACGCCCCGTTCTGGGCTTAAGTTCTTTCAATGTACACACGCCCGCTGTTCTGGGCTTAAGTTTACAAGCCCCTTGTTCTGGGCTTCAATGTGCAAGCCCCTTGTTCTGGGCTTCAGTTCTTTCAATGTACAAGCCCCTTGTTCTGGGCTTCAGTTTTCACGTGGTTGTTCTCACGTTGTTGCTGTTCACTGAATAAAAAAATGAGATCTCACCAAAAAACCCTGTCTTGTGTGTTTTATTCATAATGCATAAATGCTCAATGTGGAGATTCAGTCAAACTGAAATCAGTGGTGTAGGATGGGGCCAAAATGTAACCCATCAATGTTAGAATGCAAGCGCACTATAGTAAAATAGAGAGCCAATGAAATCAGCCCACAGACCAAGTACGTGTTTTGGTCTAGGTTTGGAGCGGGCATTTCATTGAGGTGCGTGTATACGGTGAGAGAAGACTCGTCCAACACGTATAGATTATGTTTATGACTATAAGTTCTAGGTAACCCATCAAGGTTAGAATGCAAGAGCACTATAGTAAAAATAGAGAGCCAATGAAATCAGCCCACAGACCAAGTACGTGTTTTTGGTCTAGGTTTGGAGCGGGCATTTCATTAAAGTGCGTGTATACGGTGAGTGAAGACTCGTCCAACACGTATAGATTATTACTATAAGTTCTATGAACATAATGCATGAAACTGGTTTTGAACACCGTATTAGCCAATCAGTGGCCTAGAATGGAGCCAAAGCTAACCCATCCATGTCCAGAAAACATTACCCGGGTGTACAAGAACCCGGATGTAGGAGCGGACGTCAGCGAAAGCACACCGTGAGTACCCCAATTCGATTGGCTGATTGTTCGACCGCTGATTGGTTCTTTTTCTCGACCGCTGATTGGCTCTTTTTCTCGACCGCTGATTGGTCCAAATGGAACTGCCCATCTTTCCCAGATTCATCTAGAATCCCCTTTTTTGTGCTCAAGCTCTGACTATAGCGATGCCGCAACATTGTCTCATTGGACATTGGACCGTTTGACCTGGATGTGACCATTTGACCTGACATGCGTCCGCGCGCGCACTGCCGGTGATGACGCGCACTTCCGGAGAACTCGCGCGCGCAGGGGGCCGGGGCCGGGGCGGGCCGCGCCGGGAAAAACAACACCCGGAGGTTGAACATACGGACGTGTCAACCCCCCACGTGACCTGCGCAGCAGAATGGAAACGACACCCTAGTGTAACTCCCTCACCTAGGCTTCACATGGATACCTCACTCGACCCCATTGGACCATTCGTGGCTCCCCTAGCTCCAACACGTCTAGCGGGACCCATACAGGGTCCAGTTTTCGACACTAGGTGACCACATCCCGATAAAATGGCCAGTTTTCGACACCGGATGTGCCGCCATCTTGAACATACGTGCCGCCATCTTGGATATGTCCCATAATGCACCGGGTCAAAATACTCGCTTCTGATTGGACGAGAGCTCCGTGGCGGATTTGAAATACTCGCTTCTGATTGGACGAGAGCTCCTCATTGCATCTGCGCATGCGCAGAATGATATTCCTACCGTACACCCAACGCATCAGATGCCCCTTCACCTAGGCTTCACTTTGATACCTCACTCGACCCCATTGGATCATTAGGGACTCCCCTACATCCCAAAACGTCTATGCGCATGCGCAGAATGGTGACAACGCCCGAGCCGCTAGTCCAGTCAGATAAGCCTCACTTTGATACCTCACTCGACCCCATCGGACCATGAGTAACTCCCCTAGCTACCAACACGTCTAGCGGGACCCATACAGGGTCCAGTTTTCGACACTAGGCGACCACATCCCGATAAAATGGCCAGTTTTCGACACCGGATGTGCCGCCATCTTGAACATACGTGCCGCCATCTTGGATATGCCCCATAATGCACCGGGTCAAAATACTCGCTTCTGATTGGACGAGTGCTGTGTGACGGATTTGAAATACTCGCTTCTGATTGGACGAGAGCTCCGCATTGCATCTGCGCATGCGCAGAATGATATTCCTACCGCACACCCAACCCATCAGATGCCCCTTCACCTAGGCTTCACTTTGATACCTCACTCGACGCCATTGGACCATTAGGGGCTCCCCTACATCCCAAAACGTCTATGCGCATGCGCAGAATGGTGACAACGTCCGAGCCGCAGAATGCTGATAGTTCAACCCCACACCCAGCCCATCAGATGCCCCTTCACACAAGCTTCACTTTGATACCTCACTCGACCCCATTGGACCATTAGGGGCTCCCCTGGCTCCAAAACGTCTATTTTCATACCCTTCGGCCACCGCGCATGCGCAGAATGCCGATAGTTCAACCCCACACCCAGCCCATTAGATGCCCCTTCACATAAGCTTCACTTTGATACCTCACTCGACCCAATCGGACCATTTTATCTAGGGACTACTTTTTCTCCGCGGAAGCTTTTTCCCGAGACCGAATCACCGCCAAAACCGCGGCCAGACCGCATCACCGCGGATGAATACATCCTGAATACATCCCCTGCAGCAATTGGAACTCTCCTGGATTGGAGGTAGCTTTTGGTCATCCTGCCGGAACTATAGTTCACCTGACCTCTCTCTTCGCCACGTGACCGACACAAATTATGCAAATTTTTGGGGTCAATGCGCGCCCAAAAGCTCTTTACCTACTACTAAGGGTGCACTCCAGGGATTCTTCCATTCGGCAAGGAATATACCATCGGTCCGCTTTTCGGCCACCAATTGTCGTAAAATCTTCAACCCAAATCATTTATATGTATATATTTTCTAAAAGAGCATGATTAAACTATTATTTTAAGACACAACGCTGATATTTTATTGAGAAATGAATCCTGAACGCCCTCTCCCTCTTTATTTTTCCTAGAAAACCCCTTAAAATGTCGAAAAATGGTCAAATTCGGCTCAATTTCCAGAAAAAAATCTGTTAGAGCGATTTTAAGAAATTTCTTTCCCGTGTTGCCAGGTCCGGTACCAACTTGAAAAGGTGAAAAAGTTCCTGTTTTTTGTCAGATTTTCCCTCCGTAAATGAGTCCTGATTTTTAGGCACACCCAAGGGGCATAACTGAGGCAGGACAAAATTTACTTCATGACCCCGATTTCCGTGCTGACGAAGCCAGCCATCGATCTGTATATGCTCGTTCGCAGCGCTGATAATGATGAACAGGATGGTATTATAGATATAATCTATTAAGTAGGCAAGAAGTATTATGATGTAGCAGAACGTGGACAGTCTATATTAACCCATTTGCTCTTGATAATGGACATGCACTCGGCAATATGAAGGCCGTGGTTGCTTTTCCGCTTTTCAATAATACCAGAAAAGCGGGGGAAATGCAAATAAGAGATGTAGCCAAGTCATATTATTGGTAAGTTTGGACTAAATTTCTCCTAGAAACATGGGAAATGCTTCAGAATTTCTCACTTTCCAGAAAATTCTGAAAGAGTTATTTCAATTAAATTTCATCTCGTGTTGCCAGATTCGGTACCAACTTAAAAAAGGCGAAAAAAGTTAGGGTCAACCTGTACGTTTTTTGTCAGATTTCCGTAGATGAGTCCTGATCTTTAGGCACACCCAAGGGGCATAACTGAAGCAGGATAAAATATATTCCATGGCCCCGATTACGGTGTTGACGAAGCCAGCCATCGATCTGTATATGCTCGTTCGCAGCGTTAATAATGCTGTACAGGATGGTATTATAGATATAAGCTATTAAATAGGCAAGAAGTATTATGATGTAGCAGAACATGGACAGGCTATCGTATTATGAAATTGGATCGGGGCCATTGCTACGAAACTGTGGAGGCCCACCCAAGATGAACTCTGACTAATGATGATCTGCAGGTAAGAGTACAGGGTGTATCTGCTCATATGATAGATTGGACTTCTGGAGTAGACCTCCAGCTCTGATGATGTCGCTTTGTATATATGGGTTAAACTCGAGGTATCTGGATTTCAAGTCATCATGGGCTAGTAAGTCATGTAACGTGACGTTAAATAAAGGTATTACCTATATATAAAAATTAATCCCTATATATATATATATATATATATATATATATATATATATATATATATATTTAACCCCATGTCTCAAACACATGTGTGTGTGTGTGTGTATATATATATATAGTAATAATAAAAGTAATCAAGTTGATCATTTAGTCTTATTCATTCATTCATTCTTTCCTTACGTATGTATTTATGAGTGTATATGCCTTTCTCTTGGCTGTCCCCCGGGCCGTCTCCAGTCCCCTTCGGCTCATGTACAGGTATTAGTGTATTTATGAGTATATATGTCTTTCTCTTGGCTGTCCCCAGTCTCCAGTCCCCTTCGGCTCATGCACAGGTATTAGTGTATTTACGAGTGTATATGTCTTTCTCTTGGCTGTCCCCAGTCTCCAGTCCCCTTTGGCTCATGCACAGGTATTAGTGTATTTATGAGTATATATGTCTTTCTCTTGGCTGTCCCCAGTCTCCAGTCCCCTTTGGCTCATGTACAGGTATTAGTGTATTTACGAGTGTATATGTCTTTCTCTTGGCTGTCCGCAGTCTCCAGTCCCCTTCGGCTCATGTACAGGTATTAGTGTATTTATGAGTATATATGTCTTTCTCTTGGCTGTCCCCAGTCCCCCGTCCCCTTTTGGTTATTTGCATATATTTTCGCCCCTTTCTTTACGAAACACTATATACCATACTCTCTATATATGTTCATTCTTTATATCTTTGTGAAGGTGGTCCCCAGTCTCCAGTCCCCTTTGGCTCATTTACAGGTATTTGTCAAAGGTCCGTGTAACATTGCACAATTCAATTTCTTTTTTTGTTTTTGGTTTCTCAAAGTCAAAAATTGAAATCTGACCGTCAATTTCAATTTTCGTTTTTCGTTTTCGGTTTCTCAGACTCAAAAATTGAAATTTGACAGTCAATTTTCAATTTTCGTTTTACTTCACGCAAAAATGAAAATCAAATATTGAAAATTGCCTCGACTTGACCGTTTTTCGTTTTTTTGATTTTAACTTTGGCGCATCAATGTTAACTGCGCACGCGCAAGGCTTCTCATGTCACTTTCGGTCCGTGGAGTAGTATGGAAAGCGCAAATCGGGTTGCTTAGGCAGGTGTGGACCACAATATGGAAAGCCAGTAGGGGGAAAGATATGGGAGTGTCACCACACGATAGATCCCTGGAGCCAGGCATTCGAGCTAGATTACAATGGGCCAACTGCGCATGTCCAGAAGTGAGTAGGCATTCGTGCAGTAGGTGTGAAGCATTATATGGAGAACAACAGGGTTGATACACATATGAGTTTCATTAAAGTAGGGTAAAATATTAAATACGTGGGTACCCTAATCATAACCCCAAGAGGAACTTCCCGCGTCGATGCGTTGAAGCTTTTAACACCCGCACTTAAAGCGTTGAAGCGTTTTTGACGCTGAACGTTGACGGGCATGTGAACGCTCCAACGATCCAGGTCCCAACAATAGAGACTGAAGATTGGACCTGAAGCGTTGAAGCAGTCTGGCATCAAACGTGACGTTTGTGTGCTTGTTTGAAATGGTGGTTTACGGAACGCTAGCAATATACGGATTTCGCGGCCCATCTCCGCGATGCTTACTCTTATTGGTATTAAATCTTTGTTGGTATCTTTATGAATACTATATTTCAAATCAATAACAAATAGCGGTTGTGTGCATGAATGTTGTTCGCTTTTGTAGCACTCTAAGCATCTATTTTTAGAAATGAGAAAATCTAAGACTGCGTCTTGATTGGCTCAGGCCTCAATGCCAATAACCAATGACAACTGCGGGATGCCACCTATCCAGACCTGTCTGGTGCATCTTCACAAGTCCTCTCACAGGGTTTACCTGGACATATTTGGTGATTCGAATGAGTTTTTGTGTCCTCGCCTCAATCTCGAACATTTCATCCCCCGAGGTTATTTTGAATTAGCATGTCGGTATCCCAAGCCGGCGATTTTTTCTTTGACTCTCGATGACGATTTCAGCCTTACATCAAAGTTATGCCAGCTATGTCACATCTCAAACATTGCAGCTAGTGGTTTGGCGTAATGAGCTTGCTGAGCCTGTTCAATAATTGGTTTGATTTAGAGGATACCCCTCGATCTTTGTTTTATCCAGAACTACCGTGGGCAACTAACCAAGGCAATGCATAGATACCCTAACAAATCGATCAATACACTGGCTCCCGAGGATGGCCTGGTGGGCCACATGCCAGGCCCGTAGCCAAGGGGGTTTTTCTGGGTTCGGGCAAACCCCTCTTTCGGAAATTATTATATATTTTTCTCATATAAATGCCCTTTTCAAACGGAAGCGAACCCCCTGTTGCCCTTTTTCTCATACAGCGAACCCCCTGATGTGCCCTTTTGGAGTGAAGGCGAACCACCCCTCAGTAAATCCTGGCTACGGCCTTGCATGCCTCGCACGCTCCACACCTCTTATACGACACGATTTGCGTTTTCTATTCTACTCGTCATACCGGAAGTGACATCATAACCCGTCCACGTGCAAACTTAACATTGATACGTCAAGTTAAAATCAAAAAACGAAAAACGGACAAGTCGAGGCAATTTTCAAAAATTTAATTTTCATTTTTGCGTCAATCAAAACGAAAAACGAAAATTGAAAATTGACTGTCAAATATCATTTTTCGTTTTGTTTTTGTAATCCCAGAATCAAAAATTGAAAATTGACGGTTAAATTTCAACTTTTGATTTTAAGATCACAAAAACAAAAAATCCCACACCCCGAAATCATTATCTCAGTCCTTTAGATAATGATTTCAGACCCAGAGTCGGGAGTAGTAGTATAAGTGCATTACGAGTCAACTTGACCTACTTTTTTGTTCCCCCGGGTAAAATTTGTGGCGGAAGTGTGGCGGGGTTTCCCAGTGGGGGATTCCCCAGTGGGGGTTTCCCAATGACGATCACGTGATCAAGGCATGTCCTGACTTGTTCTGGGTTGTACAGTTCTGCCATACGGAGGATGGGTACTAGTATTTCGCTGACGTCCTAGTAATAAACATAATCTATAGGTGTTGTACCATGTTAATAGGATCAGTCTAGCATCTGTACCACCCTAGGGTCGAGTGTTTATTGTCCCGTGTATCTCCGCAGAAAATCAACAAACAAAATGGCGGCTCCAGGATGGTGTGGGGACGCCCTTGCCACATCACGGCGTCGATCCTAACCACAGCGCCATCTGCACACACTGACGCAAGGGAGACAACTCGTGTGGACCAACCGTGTGGAAATAGCCGTGTTGGAGCTAGGGGAGCCACTAATGGACCAATGGGGTCGAGTGAGGTATCAAAGTGAAGCTTAGGTGAAGGGGCATCTAATGGGCTGGGTGTGGGATTGAAATATCGGCATTGTGCGCATGCGCGGTGGCCGAAGGGTATGGAAATAGCCGTTTTGGAGCTAGGGGAGCCCCTAATGGTCGAATGGGGTCGAGTGAGGTATCAAAGTGAAGCCTAGGTGAAGGGGTATTTGATGGCTGGGTGGGTGCATGATAAGAAGAGAGAAAACACTGAATTCTTGTAATTGTTTGAATTCAATTTATTGCCGACGGTATGGTATACAATTCAATTCAATAGTCATGAAGCTCTGAATGAATGTTGTATTTCTACAATGACGTTAATTATAGTCCATTATAGTATTGCATTCATGATCTGTGCTGAAGTCTATAGCCAATAAGATCAAATGGTATGCATTCTTATAGCGATACAGGTATTTAATACACCAATTATAATTAATCTTACAATTAATTTGATACAATGTATTATTTAATGATTGATAATTCTATTCCATCATAGATGGCAATACAGGATACAGCATTCTTAAAAACGCTAATAGTTATTAATCTCTGGTCCAGTGTTGTATTTCTAAAATGATATTAATTATAGTCCATCATATATATTGCATAAATGACCTGAAAGTTGTACTCCAGTCAATGAATTATCCCCCCCCCCCCTCATATGTAAATGAACATTACACCCTTATGTTTTAGATATAACACTTGTGATAATATTTTCGCACATGATAGCCTGCAAGCTTTATCCCATACAAGTTACATTGTTTATATTATATCCTTCATGTCTAACAATCAACTGAGCTGTTCATTCTGGAACATTCACGGTCTCAGCAAAGATAAGTTAGAGAATACAGACTTTCTTAAATGTGTCAATAAATTCAGTCTGATAGGGCTTGTAGAAACTTGGCGACCAGACGATTTCCAACTTTCTCTTCCTGGGTATGAATGCAAATTCTTTAATGACGCTCCACGAGTTAAAGATAGCACACGTGGGGGTATAGCACTTTTTTATAGATCATGTCTTACTGTAAATATTGTATATACATCTGATATCATGGTGTGGGCCAAGATCTCGAAAGATTCTATAAGTACAAGTGATGATATATACATGGGTATTATATATATACGTCCAAATAACTCCCCATACTGGAAAGCATTTCCCAAAGAAAGGGACCCCTTTCAAGAGGTTGACCAGATGGTCGACTTCTATTCTACAAAAGGAATGATCATGCTTGGTGGAGATTTCAATGCTCGAGTGGGTACTGTACAGGAACTTATTAACAATGATGGTGTAGATTTTCACCCACATATACCTGATACATATTTTAATGTAATAACGTCAAATAGAAATAATCAAGATGTAAAAGTGGATACCTTTGGTCGGAAACTCCTTGATCTGAGCCTAGCTCATAAACTAATATTTTTGAATGGTAGAATGGTTGGTGACAGACTTGGCAAATTTACATGTCATACATATAATGGACGCAGTGCTGTAGACTACACTTGTGCAACTGAATCTTTATACCAATACATCAAATATTTTCATATATATCCTTTAACACCACTGTCTGACCATTGTCAACAAGCTGTATATCTCAATCTATTTATAAATCAACCTACAATTCAAACTAAACATAATCAAAAATTTCAAAAAATTAAATTTAAAAGAAAATGGACCAAAAATAGTGAGGGTTACATCCTAAACACTTACAGTATGCCTGGAATACAAATGCAGCTTAATAATTTTATGATGACATCATACAGGAAAAGTAATGCAGAGGTTGACAAATGTGTTGATGACTTCACACAAATCCTACACACTTTTAATTGTCATGCCACTGTTGTAGTAAAATCTAATAAGACCTCACAAAAGAACAAATGGCACGACAAAGAATGCAAACAAGCTCAGAATAACATGAAAAAAGGCTATAGTAATTACAATTCTAACCAAACTGATGTAACCAGACTAAACTACCATATATTAAAAAAGAATTATAAAAAACTTATTCGCTCAAAAAAACAAGATTATTATACTAACCTAGTGAACCAGTTAAGAGAATGCACATCATCTGATTCATCTAAGTACTGGAAAATCATCAAAACATTAAGTGATCAACCCAAATCAAGGATAGATGCTGATAAACATGTTCTATTAGATCATTTTATAAATTTATCTGATGTACCGGTACATAATTCAGTTAAAAATACAAATTGTCCCACACATCCAAACTCAACCACTGATAATTCATTAAACGAAACCCTGAATAAACCTATTTTAGCTGAAGAGATTCATAGTAATCTGAAGCTTTTAAGACTTAATAAAAGTCAAGGTGAAGATACTATAAGTAATGAACTACTTCGAACTACAATTCCGTTAATCATAGATCAAACGATCAAACTATTTAACATGGTACTAGACAGTGGTCACTTTCCAGATGCATGGTCAGCATCTACTATTATTCCCCTACACAAAAAAGGCAGTAAAATTGACCCGAATAATTATCGGGGCATTGCTCTTAGCAATGTTTTAGGCAAACTATTTGCGAAAATCATAAACACCAGGCTTACAATCCATCTGGAAACTAACGATCTTCTAAGTCGAAATCAAACTGGCTTCCGTAAAGATTATCGTACAACAGACAACATATTCACACTCCGCACTATAATTGATAAATATCAATCCAATAAGAAACCAGTTTATACATGTTTCGTTGATTTCAGGAAAGCTTTTGACTCTGTCAACCGCGATCTTCTTTTTGACAAATTAAAGGAAAAGGACATAAATGGTAAAATATTCTCCATACTAACATCTTTATATGATAACATCAAGTATAAACTCAAGGTCAATGATGAAATGTCGGACAGTTTCCAATCCTATATAGGAGTTCGACAAGGGTGTAGCATATCTCCAACACTCTTCAATATATTTATCGATAACATAAAAAACTTTATACCACAGGATTCTGATCCCGTTCAATTGAATGGATTCAATGTATCACATCTTCTATTTGCAGATGATCTTATGTTAATGTCCGAATCGCCTGAAGGACTACAAAGATGCCTGAACAGTCTAGACATATTTTGTCAAATTAATAAACTAAACGCAAACTTTGAAAAAACAAAAATTGTTATATTCAAGAGAGGACCTAAATGTGTAGATCACAGCTGGCGATTAAATGACACAGAATTAGAAATTGCAGACAGTTACCAATATCTTGGAGTGACTTTTTTCAGAACTGGAAATTTTAATGAATGCACCACTATGTTAGGAAATAAAGGATTACGTGCATCTTATGCCCTGCATAACAATCTAGAACATAGAAATATCCCAATAGATATTTCTTGTCATTTATACAAAACTTTAATAAAGCCAGTTATATTGTATGGTTCGGAAGTATGGGGGACAAATTATCTACTTAGAAAAAACACGGACACTTTAAATCCTGAAAAAATTCAGAATAGATTCTGCAAAAGACTTCTAGGGGTTCATAGAACAACGAATAATAATGGTGCTAGAGCAGAATTAGGGATATATCCATTGATGCTTGACATTGCTGTAAGGGCCATAAAATATTATGATTATATTAACAGTTACCCAGACAGGATAACTTATCATGCCTTAGAAGAACAACGCAAATTATGTCAGCATCGAACTGGTTGGCTGTACAAACTTACTAAATATATCAACGATACGTTAGGCCTAGATCATAAACAATGCTCTCAATCACAAATAATACAAGCCCTAAACTCTTACTTTGAATACCAATTCAACCAATCTATGCAGGACCATGCTGATGGATCAAGTAACAAAATGAGAACATATCGTATATTAAAAAACAATATTAAGTTAGAGGAATATCTGCTTCTGATTCGTAACACCAAAGTGAGAACATTCCTAGCAAAACTACGTCTCAGTAATCACAAACTGAAAATTGAGACTGGTAGACATACGCGTCCAATCACACCTGTGGAGCAACGCTTATGCCCCAAATGTAATATAAGAGAAGACGAATTCCACTTTGTTATGCAGTGCCAAATTTTCAATATTGAGAGAAAAATTCTTTTTGACAAAATAAATGAGACAAATATTGTCTTTGGTACTTTGACACCGGATGGTAAATTTGTGTATTTATTAACCAATAATGATCGCCTTCAAATAAACCTGATTGGTGATAACCTATACAGTTGGTACAACAAGAGACTTGACCTACTACCATGATACAATGTATATATGTAGTAATGTATGCATTCTGTTTGAATGTTCATGGCTATATGTAGCCTACATATTATGTTCAGTATAGGCTATAGATAAGATACTTGTAGTCTAGTACAGTGTCAGCTCAATAAAAGAGCTACATTTATGAATACCTATGATATGACGGAACGTAAAACTGTATTTCTGACTTCATTGGTATTGTTGTTCTTAACCCTATATTTGGGGTAAGCATTTTACTTTGTTTTGTTTTGTACTCTGCCCTGTACCGGGTGTTTGGTGCAATAAACTTGAACTTGAACTTGAACTTGTAAAATTTTTCCTGAAAAAAAAAAATACGGAACACGGACTTTATCGAAAAACCTGGGAAAATGCCTATATGGGGTATGGAGTGCATATAGGTCGCCGGGCTTAACGGGGCTTGTCTATCAATAGAGTTATCTCCCCCTAGTTCCAGGGTGGGTGTATGTAAAATTTTTCCTGAAAAAATACGGAATACGGACTTTATCCTAAATTACGGGAAAATGCCTATATGGGGTGTGGGGGGTATAGGACCATCCTGGGAAACGTACTTCTATACATTTGCGGTAGGGTTGTGGGGTCTCGTTTTACTCGTCTCGTCATTTAGAACATGATAAGAAGTGTCCCCGTGCGAATCGGTGAAATTTTTGAAAAAGTCACCGAGCCCCATATAGTCCCATACTGGGGTATAGGATCAATGTTTGTCCCCCTGGGAAACGTACTTCTATACATTTGCGGTATGGTTGTGGGGTCTCGTTTTACTCGTCTCGTCATTTAGAACATGATAGGAAGTGTCCCCGTGCGAATCGGTGAAATTTTTGAAAAAGTACGATGTAGCCCCATATAGTTCCATACTGGGGTATAGGATCAATGTTTGTCCCCCTGGGAAACCTACTTCTATACATTTGCGGTAGGGTTGTGGGGTCTCGTTTTACTCGTCTCGTCATTTAGAACACGATAGGAAGTGTTGCGGAGCGAATCGGTGAAATCTTTGAAAAAAGTCACCGAGGCCTGGGTAGGCCCATAGGCCTATACTGCATGGCTATGGGTGTATAGGCCCATACGGGGTGGACATGTTGGAGTCTAGGTGAGTCCCTAATGGTCCAATGGGGTCGAGTGAGGTCTTATTTTGAAGCTCTCGTGGAGGAGCACTTAACTACACTAATGGTTCGTCCGTGTTCAATAGTCTGCGCATGCGCAGCCTGGCCCGTAGTATAGAAAACAGGCATTTTGGGTGCTATGTAGGGGTGTGTTTGGGATAGAGATGGGCTATTCACGGTTCGAATGGGTCGTGCGAGGTGTCAAAGTGAAGCTTGTGTGGGGTAGAGTCAGAATGGTGTGTTTTTGAATGAAAGTCGCGTCAATCTGCGCATGCGCAGTTGGTTGTAGTAAGTAAAGTGGCCATTTTGGGGCAGTACATGAAGGTATTTGGGGTCGAGATGGGCTATTCACGGTTCGAATGCGTCCTGGAAGGTGTCATCTTGTAGTTCTCGGGGTGTACATTCCGATTTAAGGGATGTCCGCGTCATCGGTGACGTCATCGGTACGGGTAGTAGCGAAAGTGGCCATTTTCGGGCAGTACATGAAGGTATTTGGGGTCGAGATGGGCTATTCACGGTTCGAATGCGTCCTGGAAGGTGTCATCTTGTAGTTCTCGGGGTGTACATTCCGATTTAAGGGATGTCCGCGTCATCTGTGACATCATCAGTGACGTCATCAGTACGAGTAGTAGCGAAAGGGGCATTTTCGGGCAGTACATGAAGGTATTTGGGGTAGAGAGGCACCATCCTTGGTTCGAATGGGTCGTGGAGGGTGTCAAAGTGAAGCTTGTGTGGGATAGAGTCAGAATGACGTGTTTTTGAATGCAAGTCGCGTCAATCTGCGCATGCGCAGTTGGTTGTAGTAAGTAAAGTGGCCATTTTGGGGCAGTACATGAAGGTATTTGGGGTCGAGATGGGCTATTCACGGTTCGAATGTGTCCTGGAAGGTGTCATCTTGTAGCTCTCGGGGTGTAGACCCTGATTTGAGGGCTGTTCACGTCACCTGTGACGTCATCGGTGACGTCATCAGTACGAGTAGTAAGTAAAGTGGGTATTTTGGGGCAGTGAAAGGAAGGTATTTGGTGTAGAGATGCTCCATCCTTGGTCCGAATGCGTCGTGTAACGTGTCATGTTGTAGCTCTCGGGGTGTACATCTCCATTTTAGGGATGTTCGCTTCATCTGTGACGTCATCGGTGACGTCATCAGTACGAGTAGTAGCGAAAGTGGGCATTTTGGGGCAGCGAAGGAAGGTGTTTGGGGTAGAGAGGGACCATCCTTGGTCCGAATGGATCGTGTGAGGTGCCATTTTGTAGCGCTTAGGGTGTAGATTCCGATTTAAGGGATGTTCGCATCATCTGTGACGTCATTAGTGACGTCATCGGTACGAGTAGTAGCGAAAGTGGGCATTTTGGGGCAGTGAAGGATGGATTAGTAGTATGAAAGCGCATGTCGAGCCCCATTGACCTTGCGGCGCAATGCGCAATGAGAATGCGTGTGTGTGTGTGTGTGTGTGTGTGTGTATGCGTCTGTGTGTGTGTGTGTGTGCGTGCATGTGTGTGTGTGTGCGTCTGTGTGTGTGTGTGTATGCGTCTGTGTGTCTGTGCACGTGTGCTTGCGTGTACGTGTGTGTATATGTGTGTGTGTGTGTGTGCGTGTGTGTCTGTGTGTCTGTGTGCATGTGTGCGTACGTGTGTGTGTACGCGCGTGTGTGTGTATACGTCTGTATGCGTGTGTTTATGCGTGTGTGTGTGTATGCGTCTGATGCGTGTGTGTGTGTTTGTATGCGTCTGTGTGTCTGGGTGCGTGTCATATAGTTTATTATCCCCAAATTTTACATCATACCCAGGCTGGGGGAGCCGCCCTTGGTATGTTTAGTATGTTCGCATTCGAAATATCAAACACCGTGTTTTATTATTCAACGCATCGTCACATCAGGCACAAGTGTTTACTGAGCTCAAGTCAACGATCAGCATGTAGACATAGAGAGTATGCACGGCATGTTGTGGTATTCATCAGTGCATGGGTGACGCATTCACCCGATGGGTTGATTGGTCGTCTTGGTCACGAAAAACGTAACATTGGTTACCCTCTTTACCACCCATTGTGTGTTGGGGCGTTGACGATGTGCCCATCTCAAGGCATCCAATTGTTCCACTTGGGCCAACATCATCTCTAGCGACGCCCGGTGAATGATGGTAAACGGCAGGTCAAACACAAGGTTGTTGGCACTGGGGTAACAATACCGTAACTGGTCCGTCCTTTTGTGACGTAAGATGTACCCGAAAGCGACATTCAATTTGAAGGCCGTAGTTTGATCTTCGAAGATGGCTTCCACGTAGCTGCGTAGACGGGTGAGTTTGGTCAGTGGGGAATTGTAGATATCTTGAATAGGGCGATGACGGTGGAAACAGTACCGTGTCATAGACCAATGGCCCCGATCGTCGTCACTCACTGGATGGTTGTCCTGTAAGAGATCGCCAGGAACATTTATGGGCTCGACCAGAAAATGTTCGATGTTGTCAGGCGAATGACTCGAAACCGTAACGCTTGGGTCCGGCTGGATATCCAGGCTCTTCTGAACTGTGGGTATAGGCGGGCTCTCCGTCATCGCATCACCAGTGGCGTTCGTCTCCCCGGGCTTATCTTCACTGGGCCTGACCTTCCGCGGCTCCTCTATAGTAGAAGGTTGTCGCGCATACCGTGGTGATGGACTATGAATCAAACGTTGATGCCGTCTTAACTGACTGGGTCGTTTGAAGAGTTGACCACATTCATTACATTGTTCCGTCGCACCCTCGTGGAGTGAGCGTTCATGGCGCAGTAAAGCATCTTCCCGATTAAATGACCGTGCGCAGGTTATACAAGTATATCGTGCACCGTTGTGGATGGAGGCCTCGTGCCGTCGCAAATCTTCTGGGCGAATAAACTGCTTCTGGCAAGTTGTGCAAGTGAACATCTTGGTGGTTGACAGAGTATCCGATGAAACGACCAGGCCGCTTCCCTTTTATAGTACGCTAGCTGGTGATCTATTTTTAGCACACTCAGTTCAACTACCCCAAGTCGAGGACCAGACATATAGAGTATGTATTGCATGCTATGGTATTCATCAGTGCAAGGGTGGCACATTCAGCCGATGGAGGTGGTCGGTCAGCTTGATAACGAAAAACGTGACATTGGTCACCCTCTCTACTATCCACTCGGTGTTGGGACGCTGTTCATAGGCCCATTCCAAGGGATCCACAGTGTCCAGTTGGGCCAGCATCGTCTCTAGCGACGTCCGATTGGTGATTGTGAAAGGATGGTCGTACACTGGGTTGATGGCACTGGAATAGAAATAGCACAATTCACGCGTCATCTTATGGCATAAGATGTACCCAAATGCTACATTTAATGTGAAGGACGTAGGTTGGTCATTGAAGATGGCTTCCACGTAGCTGCGTTGACGGGCGAGGTCGGTCAGTCGGAAATTGTACAAGTTCAATATAGGGCGATGACGGTGGAAGCAGTGTCGGATCATGGACCAATGGCGTCGATACATCTCACTCACTGGATGATCTTCGAGTAAGAGATCGCTGGGAACATCCACCGCATCTTCCAGAAAATGTTCGTTGTTGTCAGGCGTATGACTGGAAATAGTAATGCTAGGGACCGGCTGGATATCTAGGCTCTTCTGAGCTGTGGGTATAGGCGGGCTCTCCGTGATCGCATCACCAGTGGCATTCTTCTCCCCGGGTTCATCTTCAGTGGATCTGTCCCTCCTGGGTGCCTCTTTAGTGGAAAGTTGTCCCTCATGCCGTGGTGACGGACCATGAATCAAACGCTCATGCCGTATTAACTGACTGGGTCGTCTGAAGAGTTGACCACATTCTTCGCATGGACGCTTGCGTGGCCCATGAATTGAACGTTCATGGCGCTTTAAATGATCTGGGCGCTGAAACGACAGTGTAGGCCTACATATCGTACAGCTATACCGGGCGGTTCCATCGTGCTTGGTAGCCTCATGGCGGCGCAAGTCGTGCCGGCGAGTGAATGATTTCGAGCACGCAGTACAAGTGAACATCTTGGTGGTTGACAGAGTGTCTGATGAAACGGCCAGGCCGTTTCCTTTTTATAGCAAGCTAGCTGTTGCTCTATTTTTAGCACAATCAGTTCAACTTGGACGACAGCGACAAGAACCCGGATGTAGGCGTGTGTGTATGTGTGTGCTTGCGAGTGTGTTTCTTGGATCGGAGCTCTTGGAGCTCAAAGCCTGTGGAGCTCAGAGCTCGGAAGTGACATTTGCATATGACCTCTGTGAGGTCACTTCCGCTTCCGTTCACGTGACCGGAACTGACCTTTGACCCCGGCGCGCGCTGATTTAAAGACTCTACCACCACCACACACACCACCACCGACTCCACCAACACCACCGCCGCACACCACCAACACCACCACCAACACCACCATCAACGCCACCAAGGCCACCACCAACGCCACCAACGCCACCACCGGGCATTGACGGGCGTCAACGGCCGGTGGTGGTGGTGGTGGTGGCCGGAACTGACCGTTGACCCCGGCGCGCGCTGTGTAAAGGTTTTCACCGGTGGAAACCTTTGCGCGCCGGGGTCAAAGGTCAGTTCCGGCCACCACCACCACCACCACCACCACCACCACCACCACCGGGCGTTGACGCCCGCCGGGGTCAAAGGTCAGTTCCGGCCACCACCACCACCACCACCACCACCACCACCACCGGGCGTTGACGCCCGTCAATGCCCGGTGGTGGCGTTGGTGGCGTTGGTGGCATTGGTGGTGGCGTTGATGGTGGTGTTGGTGGTGGTGTTGGTGGTGTGCGGCGGTGGTGTTGGTGGAGTCGGTGGTGGTGTGTGTGGTGGTGGTAGAGTCTTTAAATCAGCGCGCGCCGTGGTCAAAGGTCAGTGCCGGTCACGTGAACGGAAGCGGAAGTAACCTCACAGAGGTCATATGCAAATGTCACTTCCGAGCTCTGAGCTCCACAGGCTTTGAGCTCCAAGAGCTCCGATCCAAGAAACACACTCGCAAGCACACACATACACACACGCCTACATCCGGGTTCTTGTCGCTGTCGTCCAAGTTGAACTGATTGTGCTAAAAATAGAGCAACAGCTAGCTTGCTATAAAAAGGAAACGGCCTGGCCGTTTCATCAGACACTCTATCAACCACCAAGATGTTCACTTGTACTGCGTGCTCGAAATCATTCACTCGCCGGCACGACTTGCGCCGCCATGAGGCTACCAAGCACGATGGAACCGCCCGGTATAGCTGTACGATATGTAGGCCTACACTGTCGTTTCAGCGCCCAGATCATTTAAAGCGCCATGAACGTTCAATTCATGGGCCACGCAAGCGTCCATGCGAAGAATGTGGTCAACTCTTCAGACGACCCAGTCAGTTAATACGGCATGAGCGTTTGATTCATGGTCCGTCACCACGGCATGAGGGACAACTTTCCACTAAAGAGGCACCCAGGAGGGACAGATCCACTGAAGATGAACCCGGGGAGAAGAATGCCACTGGTGATGCGATCACGGAGAGGCCGCCTATACCCACAGCTCAGAAGAGCCTAGATATCCAGCCGGTCCCTAGCATTACTATTTCCAGTCATACGCCTGACAACAACGAACATTTTCTGGAAGATGCGGTGGATGTTCCCAGCGATCTCTTACCCGAAGATCATCCAGTGAGTGAGATGTATCGACGCCATTGGTCCATGATCCGACACTGCTTCCACCGTCATCGCCCTATATTGAACTTGTACAATTTCCGACTGACCGACCTCGCCCGTCAACGCAGCTACGTGGAAGCCATCTTCAATGACCAACCTACGTCCTTCACATTAAATGTAGCATTTGGGTACATCTTATGCCATAAGATGACGCGTGAATTGTGCTATTTCTATTCCAGTGCCATCAACCCAGTGTACGACCATCCTTTCACAATCACCAATCGGACGTCGCTAGAGACGATGCTGGCCCAACTGGACACTGTGGATCCCTTGGAATGGGCCTATGAACAGCGTCCCAACACCGAGTGGATAGTAGAGAGGGTGACCAATGTCACGTTTTTCGTTACCAAGCTGACCGACCACCCCCATCGGCTGAATGTGCCACCCTTGCACTGATGAATACCATAGCATGCAATACATACTCTATATGTCTGGTCCTCGACTTGGGGTAGTTGAACTGAGTGTGCTAAAAATAGATCACCAGCTAGCGTACTATAAAAGGGAAGCGGCCTGGTCGTTTCATCGGATACTCTGTCAACCACCAAGATGTTCACTTGCACAACTTGCCAGAAGCAGTTTATTCGCCCAGAAGATTTGCGACGACACGAGGCCTCCATCCACAACGGTGCACGATATACTTGTATAACCTGCGCACGGTCATTTAATCGGGAAGATGCTTTACTGCGCCATGAACGCTCACTCCACGAGGGTGCGACGGAACAATGTAATGAATGTGGTCAACTCTTCAAACGACCCAGTCAGTTAAGACGGCATCAACGTTTGATTCATAGTCCATCACCACGGTATGCGCGACAACCTTCTACTATAGAGGAGCCGCGGAAGGTCAGGCCCAGTGAAGATAAGCCCGGGGAGACGAACGCCACTGGTGATGCGATGACGGAGAGCCCGCCTATACCCACAGTTCAGAAGAGCCTGGATATCCAGCCGGACCCAAGCGTTACGGTTTCGAGTCATTCGCCTGACAACATCGAACATTTTCTGGTCGAGCCCATAAATGTTCCTGGCGATCTCTTACAGGACAACCATCCAGTGAGTGACGACGATCGGGGCCATTGGTCTATGACACGGTACTGTTTCCACCGTCATCGCCCTATTCAAGATATCTACAATTTCCCACTGACCAAACTCACCCGTCTACGCAGCTACATGGAAGCCATCTTCGAAGATCAAACTACGGCCTTCAAATTGAATGTCGCTTTCGGGTACATCTTACGTCACAAAAGGACGGACCAGTTACGGTATTGTTACCCCAGTGCCAACAACCTTGTGTTTGACCTGCCGTTTACCATCATTCACCGGGCGTCGCTAGAGATGATGTTGGCCCAAGTGGAACAATTGGATGCCTTGAGATGGGCACATCGTCAACGCCCCAACACACAATGGGTGGTAAAGAGGGTAACCAATGTTACGTTTTTCGTGACCAAGACGACCAATCAACCCATCGGGTGAATGCGTCACCCATGCACTGATGAATACCACAACATGCCGTACATACTCTCTATGTCTACATGCTGATCGTTGACTTGAGCTCAGTAAACACTTGTGCCTGATGTGACGATGCGTTGAATAATAAAACACGGTGTTTGATATTTCGAATGCGAACATGCTAAACATACCCAGGGCGGCTCCCCCAGCCTGGGTATGATGTAAAATTTGGGGATAATAAACTATATGACAAAAACTTCTTGTTGTTCTCTCATGTGTCATCCTTGTTGTTGTTGTTCTCTCTCCGGGGCTCTTAGAACTCGGCGCATGCACACACGCACCCAGACACACAGACGCATACAAACACACCCACACGCATCAGACGCATACACACACACACGCATAAACACACGCATACAGACGTATACACACACACGCGCGTACACACACACACGTACGCACACATGCACACAGACACACAGACACACACGCACACACACATACATGTGAAAGGTGTCAACCGGGGACGCCTGCCACAACCCCCCTAAATGGGGACTTTGTTAATAAGGTACCAAGAGATAAATGAACCTCAGATTCCAATAAAGGCAATCATAGAGACGCCCACTGGACCTTTGGATCCATCAAATTCTGAAATTTGCCAAAAGTGTTCAAGCTAGTCAAAGTGGGGACGCACACATTTCACACTCGCCGTGAAAGATGCTGCTAAAATGGGGACGCACTCCCGTCAAGTGTAGACTATCCAAGTGGGGACAAATGTTTAAAACCAACCAAATGGGGACATCATCAATAAATTTATTATTGCAAATGATATGTAGGCTAAATAGGGACATGTCAAGTGAACATATAACCAATTCTATCACACTTTGATGTTTTATTACTACATGTAACGTTGAACACGTTTCATGGACGTCGCTGGACGCAGCCAGTTTTCGTCTTGCGTTGACAATGACTCCGTACCGGGAACAGTAATTGGGGAAAACTTGAACAGTTACGAGAAAGCCGTTAATTTGACATACTACAGCGTAGACAGGGGCTTAGCGATACTGGTATTCGTAAACAAACAAGGTGAATAATTTGCCTCACCGGAAGTGCGCGCGTCTGTCTTGAAATACGCGCGAGTGTTCCTTTCACGGGGAGCGTAGGAACTTAGCTGTTTTCTAACTTAGCTGTTTTCTAAGCAAGCGCGGCAGGGATGGCATTTAGGTGTCTAGGATTAAAGACCCTAAAACGAGGGAATATTCGATGCCGCCGTTTACGTGGAATGTTCCCAGATGAAGTAAGAATGGACTGTGCAAAGAAGGTAGGGATTCGTTTACTAATTGAAAAACAATACCCAGTCGACTAAAATTGCGCGCCAAAATACGTAAGTGAACTGACATCTCTGCAACTGCATCTCGTTGTTATTTCACGCGATTTGTGGATACTAGGCTGAAGTTTCTGGTACAGGTCAGCAATTTTGATTGAGGAAATATATATATGTGTTTGGAATTGACAGTAAGAATGCATTCGCATTGTTGTAGACAGGCATACAATTTCCGCCCCAAATTAGCATGCTGTTTGAAGTATGTTGTTGTACACGACGAAATCAGTATTGAGCGACATATATTCAGTGCCCAGATAGAGCGGGACTCAAATAGAATACAATAGACGTTCAGCCGTTTAACTTTTTTGCAATTGTTTGAACAACGGCACATAACGATGAAAGTTCACACTCGATCTAAGGCGCTCGCAATCTTGACAAATTAAACTTTCCGGAAAATGTTTCCATTCCGTATTTGTAGTATATGCCACATCACAATACAGCGAAATAATACCTGTGGGGGACGTCATGGAAAGGCCGTGATATTGTACCATCAATATCTAGTTGTCGTTGTTTTCCGTCTATCACTTTATCGAATGACAACGTTGAAGTATCAACAACTGAGTAATAAACTATTCCTCAAGGAAGATTGTTGTTGTTGTTGTCTTCTGGCATTTTCTTCTGATTTGCAGGAACATGGGGACAAACAAAATATCTGACTAGGTACGGTACGCCTATTGTTTCGTTTTCGGTTTATGTCCATCAAACAAGTGTTTCAAAGTAAATCAGAAAATTCAACTTACGTTCCGTACAATATTGCCCGCAGTCGAATCGTGTATTGTTCTTTCTTCAGTCTCGTTTTATCTCTCTTCGTTCGTTGTCACGTGACTAACTAATTCATGCGCAAACGGGGACACAAGGGTATGGCCGCAATTTTGTCCAATCGACACGCCACACACGAACACACCCTCCGTATCTATTTTCACACAGTGAAATCGGGGACTATTGGAAAGATAAGCTTTTTTTACCTTTTTTCACTAGAGAGTGCTATAAAATGAACAGAGAAAGCGATTTTGGACCTTTGGTCAACCGGGGACGTCCCCGGTTGCCGAGGTGTCCCCGGTTGAAAGGTGTGTATCCATGCAACTGTCCCCACTTGACACCTTTCGCACACGCACAGACGCATACACACTCTTGCATACACGCACACACGCACAGACGCATACACACTCTTGCATACACGCACGCACGCACACATACATGTGAAAGGTGTCAACCGGGGACGCCTGCCACAAACCCCCTAAATGGGGACTTTGTTAATAAGGTACCAAGAGATAAATGAACCTCAGATTCCAATAAAGGCAATCATAGAGACGCCCACTGGACCTTTGGATCCATCAAATTCTGAAATTTGCCAAAGTGTTCAAGCTAGTCAAAGTGGGGACGCACACATTTCACACTCGCCGTGAAAGATGCTGCTAAAATGGGGACGCACTCCCGTCAAGTGTAGACTATCCAAGTGGGGACAAATGTTTAAAACCAACCAAATGGGGACATCATCAATAAATTTATTATTGCAAATGATATGTAGGCTAAATAGGGACATGTCAAGTGAACATATAACCAATTCTATCACACTTTGATGCTTTATTACTACATGTAACGTTGAACACGTTTCATGGACGTCGCTGGACGCAGCCAGTTTTCGTCTTTCGTTGACAATGACTCCGTACCGGGAACAGTAACTGTGGAAAACTTGAACAGTTACGAGAAAGCCGTGTATTCGAAAACAAACAAGGTGAATAATTTGCCTCACCGGAAGTGCGCGCGTCTGTCTTGAAATACGCGCGAGTGTTCCTTTCACGGGGAGCGTAGGAACTTAGCTGCTTTCTAAGAGCTGTTTTCTAAGCAAGCGCGGCAGGGATGGCATTTAGACACGGATGGCATTTAGGTGTCAGGATTAAAGACCCTAAAACGAGGGAGTATTCGATGCCGCCGTTTACGTGGAATGTTCTCAGATGAAGTAAGAATGGACTGTGCAAAGAAGGTAGGGATTCGTTTACTAATTGAAGAACAATACCCAGTCGACTAAAATTGCGCGCCAAAATACGTAAGTGAACTGACATCTCTGCAACTGCATCTCGTTGTTATTTCACGCGATTTGTGGATACTAGGCTGAAGTTTCTGGTACAGGTCAGCAATTTTGATTGAGGAAATATATATATGTGTTTGGAATTGACAGTAAGAATGCATTCGCATTGTTGTAGACAGCAATACAATTTCCGCCCCAAATTAGCATGCTGTTTGAAGTATGTTGTTGTACACGACGAAATCAGTATTGAGCGACATATATTCAGTGCCCAGATAGAGCGGGACTCAAATAGAATACAATAGACGTTCAGCCGTTTAACTTTTTTGCAATTGTTTGAACAACGGGACATAACGATGAAAGTTCACACTCGATCTAAGGCGCTCGCAATCTTGACAAATTAAACTTTCCGGAAAATGTTTCCATTCCGTATTTGTAGTATATGCCACATCACAATACAGCGAAATAATACCTGTGGGGGACGTCATGGAAAGGCTGTGATATTGTACCATCAATATCTAGTTGTCGTTGTTTTCCGTCTATCACTTTATCGAATGACAACGTTGAAGTATCAACAACTGAGTAATAAACTATTCCTCAAGGAAGATTGTTGTTGTTGTTGTCTTCTGGCATTTTCTTCTGATTTGCAGGAACATGGGGACAAACAAAATATCTGACTAGGTACGGTACGCCTATTGTTTCGTTTTCGGTTTATGTCCATCAAACAAGTGTTTCAAAATAAATCAGAAAATTCAACTTACGTTCCGTACAATATTGCCCGCAGTCGAATCGTGTATTGTTCTTTCTTCAGTCTCGTTTTATCTCTCTTCGTTCGTTGTCACGTGACTAACTAATTCATGCGCAAACGGGGACACAAGGGTATGGCCGCAATTTTGTCCAATCGACACGCCACACACGAACACACCCTCCGTATCTATTTTCACACAGTGAAATCGGGGACTATTGGAAAGATAAGCTTTTTTTACCTTTTTTCACTAGAGAGTGCTATAAAATGAACAGAGAAAGCGATTTTGGACCTTTGGTCAACCGGGGACGTCCCCGGTTGCCGAGGTGTCCCCGGTTGAAAGGTGTGTATCCATGCAACTGTCCCCACTTGACACCTTTCGCACACGCACAGACGCATACACACTCTTGCATACACGCACACACGCACAGACGCATACACACTCTTGCATACACGCACGCACGCACACATACATGTGAAAGGTGTCAACCGGGGACGCCTGCCACAACCCCCCTAAATGGGGACTTTGTTAATAAGGTACCAAGAGATAAATGAACCTCAGATTCCAATAAAGGCAATCATAGAGACGCCCACTGGACCTTTGGATCCATCAAATTCTGAAATTTGCCAAAAGTGTTCAAGCTAGTCAAAGTGGGGACGCAGACATTTCACACTCGCCGTGAAAGATGCTGCTAAAATGGGGACGCACTCCCGTCAAGTGTAGACTATCCAAGTGGGGACAAATGTTTAAAACCAACCAAATGGGGACATCATCAATAAATTTATTATTGCAAATGATATGTAGGCTAAATAGGGACATGTCAAGTGAACATATAACCAATTCTATCACACTTTGATGTTTTATTACTACATGTAACGTTGAACACGTTTCACGGACGTCGCTGGACGCAGCCAGTTTTCGTCTTTCGTTGACAATGACTCCGTACCGGGAACAGTAATTGGGGAAAACTTGAACAGTTACGAGAAAGCCGTTAATTTGACATACTACAGCGTAGACAGGGGCTTAGCGATACTGGTATTCGTAAACAAACAAGGTGAATAATTTGCCTCACCGGAAGTGCGCGCGTCTGTCTTGAAATACGCGCGAGTGTTCCTTTCACGGGGAGCGTAGGAACTTAGCTGTTTTCTAAGCAAGCGCGGCGGCAGGGATGGCATTTAGGTGTCTAGGATTAAAGACCCTAAAACGAGGGAATATTCGATGCCGCCGTTTACGTGGAATGTTCCCAGATGAAGTAAGAATGGACTGTGCAAAGAAGGTAGGGATTCGTTTACTAATTGAAAAACAATACCCAGTCGACTAAAATTGCGCGCCAAAATACGTAAGTGAACTGACATCTCTGCAACTGCATCTCGTTGTTATTTCACGCGATTTGTGGATACTAGGCTGAAGTTTCTGGTACAGGTCAGCAATTTTGATTGAGGAAATATATATATGTGTTTGGAATTGACAGTAAGAATGCATTCGCATTGTTGTAGACAGGCATACAATTTCCGCCCCAAATTAGCATGCTGTTTGAAGTATGTTGTTGTACACGACGAAATCAGTATTGAGCGACATATATTCAGTGCCCAGATAGAGCGGGACTCAAATAGAATACAATAGACGTTCAACCGTTTAACTTTTTTGCAATTGTTTGAACAACGGCACATAACGATGAAAGTTCACACTCGATCTAAGGCGCTCGCAATCTTGACAAATTAAATTTTCCGGAAAATGTTTCCATTCCGTATTTGTAGTATATGCCACATCACAATACAGCGAAATAATACCTGTGGGGGACGTCATGGAAAGGCCGTGATATTGTACCATCAATATCTAGTTGTCGTTGTTTTCCGTCTATCACTTTATCGAATGACAACGTTGAAGTATCAACAACTGAGTAATAAACTATTCCTCAAGGAAGATTGTTGTTGTTGTTGTCTTCTGGCATTTTCTTCTGATTTGCAGGAACATGGGGACAAACAAAATATCTAACTAGGTACGGTACGCCTATTGTTTCGTTTTCGGTTTATGTCCATCAAACAAGTGTTTCAAAGTAAATCAGAAAATTCAACTTACGTTCCGTACAATATTGCCCGCAGTCGAATCGTGTATTGTTCTTTCTTCAGTCTCGTTTTATCTCTCTTCGTTCGTTGTCACGTGACTAACTAATTCATGCGCAAATGGGGACACAAGGGTATGGCCGCAATTTTGTCCAATCGACACGCCACACACGAACACACCCTCCGTATCTATTTTCACACAGTGAAATCGGGGACTATTGGAAAGATAAGCTTTTTTTTTACCTTTTTTCACTAGAGAGTGCTATAAAATGAACAGAGAAAGCGATTTTGGACCTTTGGTCAACCGGGGACGTCCCCGGTTGCCGAGGTGTCCCCGGTTGAAAGGTGTGTATCCATGCAACTGTCCCCACTTGACACCTTTCGCACACGCACACAAACACATTTGCATACACACACACACGCTCGCATACACTGACGCATACACACACTTGCATACACGCACGCACGCATACACACGCACGCCTATACACACGCATACACACACACACGCGCACACACAGACGCATGCACACATGCATACACAGACACACACACGCACACACACACACACCTACACCCAGACACACACGCATACACACACGCACACACACACACATACACACACACGCATACACGCAAGCATACACACACACAAACCCACACTCACATACACGCATACACACACACACACACACACACCTACACACACACACACAGACGCATACACACATGCATACACACACAATATGACTATTCACATGCAGGACGTGAGAGCTTCTGGACATGGACCTGATAGAAGTCCGGAATGGTGGAACATTCGTAAACATCCGGGTACTTTTACATCCGGGGACTTTTACATCCGAAAAGACACGGAGGTGCCCGAACATGATACCAGCTAGCGTGCTATAAAAGGGAAGCGGCCTGGCCGTTTCATCAGACACTCTGTTAACCACCAAGATGTTCACTTGTACTACGTGCTCGAAATCATTCACTCGTCTGCACGACTTGCGCCGCCATGAGGCTACCAAGCACGAAGGAACCGCCCGGTATAACTGTACGATATGTACACCGTCGTTTCAGCGCCCGGATCATTTACAGCGCCACACACGTGCACGCCATGAAGTACCCAAGCGTCCATGCGAAGAATGTGGTCGGCTTTTCAAACTGACCAGTCAGTTGCTGCGACACCAACGCACACGACACCCTGTTCCGCAGCCACGTTTGCAGATAGAAGAGCCCGTAGGCATCAATATCGAAACAGGGGGAACTCCCACCCATCGCACGAGGGCCGATGATGATGTCGCCCTAATTCAACAGTCAAATTCCGACGACAAGACCTTGGGCCAGATTTTGTACGACGTGGAGGGCAAAGTACACTTCGTGGACGAAGCCATAAATGTTCCCAGCGATCTGTTACACGAAGACCATCCAGTGAGTGACATTTATCGGCGCCATTGGCCCATGATCCGGCACTGTTTCTACCGTCATCGCCCTATTCAAGATATCTACAATTTCCGACTGACCGACCTCGCCCGTCTACGTAGCTACATAGAAGCCATCTTCAAAGATCAAACTACGGCCTTCAAATTGAATCTGGCGTTTGGTTATGTGCTGCAGCATAAAGAGACAGTCCAAGTCCGATATTTTTACCCGAGCAGTAACATCCGGGTATTTGACCAACCGTTTACCATCATTAACCGAGTGTCGCTAGAGACGATGCTGGAGAAACTGGACACCGTGGATCCCTTGGAATGGGCCCAACAACAACGCCCCAACACCAAGTGGACAGTGGAGAGTGTGACCAATGTTACGTTTTTCGTTACCAAGCTGACCGACCACTCCCATCGGCTGAATGCGTCACTCATGCACTGATGAATACCATAACATGCCGTACATACTCTATATGTCTACATGTTGATCGCTGACGGTACGGAGGTGACCGAAGAGACACGGATGTTACCGAAGATGTCACGGCTCGGCCCTCGACTTGGGGATAGTTGAACTGAGTGTGCTAAAAATAGATCACCAGCTAGCGTGCTATAAAAGGGAAGCGGCCTGGACGTTTCATCAGACACTCTGTCAACCACCAAGATGTTCACTTGCACAACTTGCCAGAAGCTGTTTACTCGTCTAGATAATTTACGACGCCACGAGGCCTCCACCCACAACGATGCTCGGTATACTTGTACAACCTGCGCACGGTCATTCAATCGGAGAGGATCATTTACTGTGCCACGAACGCTCATTCCACGAGGGCGCGACGGAACAATGTAACGGTTGTGGTCAACTCTTCAAACGACGCAGTCAGTTGCTGCGACACCAACGGTTGATTCATGCCCCGGTACTATGGCATGTGCGACAACTTCCTACTGAGGAGGAGCCGCGGAAGGTCAGACCTAGTGAAGATGAGCCCGGGGAGACGAATGCCACTGGTGATGCGATGAAGGAGAGCCCGTCTATACCCACAGTTCAGAGCCTGGATATCCAGCCGGACCCCACCGTTACGGTTTCGAGTCATACGCCTGACAACATCGAACATTTTCTAGACGAGCCCATAAATGTTCCTAGCGATCTCTTACAGGGCGCCCATCCAGTGAGTGACATCTATCGGCGCCATTGGTCCATGATACGGCACTGTTTCCACCGTCATCGCCCTATTCAAGATATCTACAATTTCCGACTGACCGACCTCGCCCGTCTACGTAGCTACGTGGAAGCCATCTTCAAAGATCAAACTACGGCCTTCAAATTGAATCTGGCGTTTGGTTATGTGCTGCAGCATAAGGAGACAGTCCAAGTCCGATACTTTTACCCGAGCAGTAACATCCAGGTATTTGACCAACCGTTTACCATCATTAACCGAGTGTCGCTAGAGACGATGCTGGAGAAACTGAACACCGTGGATCCCTTGGAATGGGCCCAACAACAACGCCCCAACACCAAGTGGAGAGTGGACAGTGTGACCAATGTTACGTTCTTCGTGACCAAGCTGACCGACCAACCCATCGGGTGAATGTATTCACCCAGGCACTGATAGATACTCAGAATGCACAAGCAACTATCTGAGGATATGTTGCCTCAACGGTATCCTGGGCTGCCCGATGATGATTACAATAAACGGTTCAAAGCGAACATGGCCGAAGATGGAACTTTCTGAAATGAAGACTTCTGATTGGAAACGGACATCTAACGGACAGGAACGAATATGACAGATGCAAATGGTGGCCTCTGATTGGACAAGAGTCTTCTTGAATTGTAACACCAAGTGGATAGTGGAGATAATTACCAATGTTGCGTTCTTCGTGGTTAAACTGACCACCACCTCCATCGGATGAAAGTATTCACCCACGCACTGATAGATACTCAGAATGCGCAAACAACTATCTGAGGATATGTTGCCTCAACGGTATCCTGGCCTGCCCGACGATGATTAGAATAAACGGTTCAGATGGCACTTTCTGAAATGGAGACTTCTGATTGGACAAGAATACATCTAACGGACAGGAACGAATATGAAACATGCAAATGGTGGCCTCTGATTGGATAAGAATCTTCTTGAATTGTAAATATACCCAACGCGGCTCCCCCAGCGTGGGTATGATGTAACATTGGGGAGAATAAACTATATGAAAAAAACTTCTTGTTGTTGTTGTTCTCTCATGTGTCATCTTTGTTGTTGTTGCTGTTGTTGTTCTCTCTCTGGTCTATATCATGGCGTTATGTTAGAGTGTTAAGGTGTAACGACGGGCGTTGACGGGCATCACCGCATTTCGAAGAATTAGTGACAATTCCATGGAATATCAGAGCTTCTGAGCTATTTCACCAGGGCGTTGCTACAAGATGACACCTCACACGGTCCATTTGGACCGCGGATGGTCCATCTCTACACCAAATAACATCCTTCACTGCTAAAAATGCCCACTTTCGCTACAACTTGTACTAATGACGTCACCAATGACGTCACAGATGCTATAAATATCCCTGAAATCAGGGTCTATACTCCGAGAGCTACAACATGATACCCCACACGACGCATTCGCAACGCGGATGGTCCATCTCTACACCAAATACCTTCCTGCACTGCCCCAAAAGGCTCACTTTCGCTAATACTCCTACTGATGACGTCATCGATGACGTCACAGATGCTTCGGACATGCCTCAATTCGGAATGTACACCCGAGAGCTACAAAATGACACCTCACACGACGCATTCGGACTAAGGATGGTGCATCTCTACACCAAACTCACCCTCACGCACCCACAAAATGTCCACTTTCGCTACTACTCGTACCGATGACGTCATCAATGACGTCACAGATGACGCGGACACCCCTCAAATCGGAATGTACACCCCGAGAACTACAAGATGACACCTTCCAGGACGCATTCGAACCGTGAATAGCCCATCTCGACCCCAAATACCTTCATGTACTGCTCGAAAATGTCCACTTTCGCTACTACTCGTACCGATGACGTCACCGATGACGTCACAGATGACGCGAACATCCCTCAAATCGGAATGTACACCCCGAGAACTACAAGATGACACCTTCCAGGACGCATTCGAACCGTGAATAGCCCATCTCGACCCCAAATACCTTCATGTACTGCCCGAAAATGTCCACTTTCGCTACTACTCGTACCGATGACGTCACCGATGACGTCACAGATGACGCGAACATCCCTCAAATCGGAATGTACACCCCGAGAACTGCAAGATGACACCTTCCAGGACGCATTCGAACCGTGAATAGCCCATCTCGACCCCAAATACCTTCATGTACTGCCCGAAAATGTCCACTTTCGCTACTACTCGTACCGATGACGTCACCGATGACGTCACAGATGACGCGGACATCCCTCAAATCGGAATGTACACCACGAGAACTACAAGATGACACCTTCCAGGACGCATTCGAACCGTGAATAGCCCATCTCGATCCCAAATACCTTCATGTACTGCCCGAAAATGGCCACTTTACTTACTACAACCAACTGCGCCTGCGCAGATTGACGCGACTTGCATTCAAAAACACGCCATTCTGACTCTACCCCACACAAGCTTCACTTTGACACCCTCCACGACCCATTCGGACCCATAGCGGTCCATCTCTACCCCAAACACCTTCATGTACTGCCCCAAAATGGCCACTTTACTTAATACAACCAACTGCGCATGCGCAGATTGACGCGACTTGCATTCAAAAACACACCATTCTGACTCTACCCCACACAAGCTTCACTTTGACACCTCACACGACCCATTCGAACCGTGATTAGCCCATCTCTAACCCAAACCCACCCCTAAATAGCACCCAAAATGCCTGTTTTCTATACTACGGCCAGACTGCGCATGCGCAGACTATTGAACACGGAACTTCTTGTTGTTGTTGTTGTTCTCTCATGTGTCATCCTTGTTGTTGTTGCTGTTGTTGTTCTCTCTCTGGTCTATATCATGGCGTTATGTTAGAGTGTTAAGGTGTAACGACGGGCGTTGACGGGCATCACCGCATTTCGAAGAATTAGTGACAATTCCATGGAATATCAGAGCTTCTGAGCTATTTCACCAGGGCGTTGAAGCATTAAGAATGGTGTTGGTGGGCGTTGCTACAAGATGACACCTCACACGGTCCATTTGGACCGCGGATGGTCCATCTCTACACCAAATAACATCCTTCACTGCTAAAAAAATGCCCACTTTCGCTACAACTTGTACTAATGACGTCACCAATGACGTCACAGATGCTATAAATATCCCTGAAATCAGGGTATATACTCCGAGAGCTACAACATGATCCCCCACACGACGCATTCGCAACGCGGATGGTCCATCTCTACACCAAATACCTTCCTGCACTGCCCCAAAAGGCTCACTTTCGCTAATACTCCTACTGATGACGTCATCGATGACGTCACAGATGCTTCGGACATGCCTCAATTGGGAATGTACACCCCGAGAGCTACAAGATGACACCTTCCAGGACGCATTCGAACCGTGAATAGCCCATCTCGACCCCAAATACCTTCATATACTGCCCGAAAATGTCCACTTTCGCTACTACTCGTACCGATGACGTCACAGATGCCGCGGACATCCCTCAAATCGGAATGTACACCCCGAGAACTACAAGATGACACCTTCCAGGACGCATTCGAACCGTGAATAGCCCATCTCGACCCCCAAATACCTTCTGGCGTACTGCCCGAAAATGGCCACTTTTGCTACTACTCGTACCGATGACGTCACCGATGACGTCACAGATGACGCGAACATCCCTCAAATCGGAATATACACCCCGAGAACTACAAGATGACACCTTCCAGGACGCATTCGAACCGTGATTAGCCCATCTCCACCCCAAATAACTTCCTTCACTGCCCCAAAATGGCCACTTACTTACTACAACCAACTGCGCATGCGCAGATTAACGCGACATGCATTCAAAAACACACCATTCTGACTCTACCCCACACAAGCTTCACTTTGACACCACACACGACCCATTCGAACCGTGATTAGCTCATCTCTAACCCAAACACCTTCCTTCACTGCCCCAAAATGGCCACTTACTTACTACAACCAACTGCGCATGCGCAGATTAACGCGACATGCATTCAAAAACACACCATTCTGACTCTACCCCACACAAGCTTCACTTTGACACCACACACGACCCATTCGAACCGTGATTAGCTCATCTCTAACCCAAACACACCCCTACATAGCACCCAAAATGCCTGTTTTCTATACTACGGCCAGACTGCGCATGCATGCGCAGACTATTGAACACGGACGAACCATTAGCCCAACGGATGCTGCTGCACGAGAGCTTCAAAATAAGATCTCACTCGACCCCATTGGACCACCAGGGACTCACCTAGACTCCAACATGCTCCACCCTGCATGGCCCTATACACCCATAGCCATGCAGTAGAAGCCTATGGGCCTACCCAGAAGCCTTGGTGACTTTTTTTCAAAAATTTCACCGATTCGCACGGGGACACTTCCTATCATGTTCTAAATGACGAGACGAGTAAACGAGACCCCACAACCCTACCGCAAATGTATAGAAGTACGTTTCCCAGGGGACAAACATTGATCCTATACCCTCAGTATGGGACTATATGAGGCTATATCGTACTTTTTCAAAAATTTCACCGATTCGCACGGGGACACTTCCTATCATGTTCTAAATGACGAGACGAAAAAAACGAGACCCCACAACCCTACCGCAAATGTATAGAAGTACGTTTCCCAGGGGGACAAACATTGATCCTATACCCCAGTATGGGCCTATATGAGGTTATATCGTACTTTTTCGAAAATTTCACCGTTTCGCACGGGGACACTTCTTATCATGTTTGTTTTGACGAGACGAGTAAAACGCGACCCCACAACCTATACCGCAAATGTCGGGAAGTACGTTTCCCAGGATGGTCCTATACCTCCCATATCCCATATAGGCATTTTCCCGAAATTTAGGATAGAGTCCGTATTCCGTATTTTTTCAGGAAAATTTTTACATACACCCACTCTGAAACTAGGGGGAGATAACTCTATTGATAGACAAGCCCCGTTAAGCCCGGCGACCTATATACCCCCCATACCCCATATAGGCATTTTCCCAGGTTTTTTCGATAAAGTCCGTTTTCCGTTTTTCAGGAAAAATTTTACATGCACCCGCAGCCATCAATGCGCTTCACTCGGCTTCACGTTGATACCTCCCTCTGACCCCATTCTGACCGTGGGAGGCTCCCTAGATGCCAAAACGTCTATTTTTCATACCCTTGGGCCCACCGCGCATGCACCAGAATACCCGCTATTTCAACCCCACACCCAGTCCATTAGATGCCTCCCCTTCATGAATGCTTCACTTTGATACACTCACTCGACCCCATCGGTCCCACTAGGGAGCTCCCCCTAGCTCCAAAAAGGCTATTTTCATACCCTTCCGGCCACCGCGCATGCAGAATGCCGATATTTCAACCCACACCCAGTCCATCAGATGCCCCTTCACACCAAAGCTTCACTTTGATACCTCACTCGACCCCATCGGTGCACTAGGGGCTCCCCTAGCTCCAAAAAGGCTATTTCCATACCCTTGGCCACCGCGCATGCGCAGAATGACCCTAATTCAACCCCACACCCAGTCCATTAGATGCCCCTTCATGAATGCTTCACTTTGATACCTCACTCGACCCCATCGGTCCACTAGGGGCTCCCCTAGCTCCAAAAAGGCTATTTTCATACCCTTCGGCCACCGCGCATGCGCAGAAGGCCGATATTTCAACCCCACACCCAGTCCATTAGATGCCCCTTCACATATGCTTCACTTTGATACCTCACTCGACCCCATCGGTCCACTAGGGGCTCCCGTAGCTCCAACACGTCTATTTTCATACCCTTCGGCCACCGCGCATGCGCAGAATGACCCTAATTCAACCCCACACCCAGTCCATTAGATGCCCCTTCATGGATGCTTCACTTTGATACCTCACTCGACCCCATCGGTCCACTAGGGGCTCCCCTAGCTCCAAAAAGGCTATTTTCATACCCTTCGGCCACCGCGCATGCGCAGAATGACCCTAATTCAACCCCACACCCAGTCCATTAGATGCCCCTTCATGGATGCTTCACTTTGATACCTCACTCGACCCCATCGGTCCACTAGGGGCTCCCCTAGCTCCAAAAAGGCTATTTTCATACCCTTGGGCCACCGCGCATGCGCAGAAGGCCGATATTTCAACCCCACACCCAGCCCATTAAATGCCCCCTCACCTAAGCTTCACTTTGATACCTCACTCGACCCCATCGGTCCACTAGGGGCTCCCCTAGCTCCAAAAAGGCTATTTTCATACCCTTCGGTCACCGCGCATGCGCAGAAGGCCGATATTTCAACCCCACACCTAGCCCATTAGATGCCCCTTCACCTAAGCTTCACTTTGATACCTCACTCGACCCAATCGGACCATTTTATCTAGGGACTACTTTTTCTCCGCGGAAGCTTTTTCCCGAGACCGAATTACCGCCAAAACCACGGCCAAACCGCATCACCGCGGATGAATACATTTTTTTTTTTTTTTTTGCCGGAACTTTTTTTTTTTTCTATGCACTCATTGATCGCGGCCATCTTGTACCCACCTCCCACATGGCGGCCATCTTGTACCCACCTCCCACATGGCGGCCATCTTGTACCCACCTCCCACACATCACGCATGCGCACACCCCCAATAACCCCCCAATGCCCATACACTTATGACGTCACACCAGGTTCTGCGCATGCGCAGTGGGGGGGTAATGTGTCAATTCGGGTACTACATACTACTCCCGTCTCGATGACCATTAGAAAAAATCTTCACAGCTGGTAATGCACATCAGCTTTTTATTTAAAATCGTCTCTGCGTACGGGGGAAGCTGAATTTCAGCACCTGGCTTGAAACCCCCCCGCCAAAATAACCCTGGATTGATCAGATTTATTGAATGAACAATTCTTCTTGAAGAGACCACTGTTGTGACATTATCGACAGCCAACGTTTAATGTTTAATCCTTGTGTCTAACGGGCTATCAAAAGTGGATCTCGCGCTCGGTATAATAAAATGGCGATCTAACCAGATGAATAGCCCACAATTTAACCATCAAGGATTTCGAGTGATGACATGAAGAAGATAACGAGATAATTAGCGCTAAATTACAAAATATAATTATCAGGTGAAAAGCTGAATGGTTCCAACACGGAGAGCAACAATCTAAATGTTGTTTTTTTGGACTGAACAAAATTCCACGCATAGAAAAGATAATACAATAATCATTACGCAAAACAGAATAAAGGAAGAATTGGAATACTTTTACAAAGTTTTATATGCAAATAAGGATGTAGAATAGACATTAGGGATAAGAGCGTTAGGGGACTACCAAAAATTAACGAACGACAAGTCAAATAATTTGATGGACAATTAACTTTGAAAAATTCAAATATAGTGTTAATCATGAATAATGAGTCCAGGTCTGTATGGATTTACAACTGAAGTTCTTCAAAGAGTTAGAATAATTTCTATGCAATAACAATGGATATTCTATTGGAGAAACGTTAGTTACATAAAGTCAGGGATTAATCACGTGCCTTCCAAAGGGAGATAACCCAAGAAAATTCCTTAAAAATTTGAGGCCAATCACTTCGCTAAATGTCCAGTACAACATTGCTTCAGCATGTATAGCAGAAAGACTAAAAATGGTCTGTACTTTCTATAAAAATGATGTAATAAAGGTGTTAGATATAGCAATGAATTGTTGAATAAAAATGGAGAGTTTCTAATGTTCCCTGACTTGTATGAGATAAATACAAATTACTTGGGCTATGCTAAGAGTGCTTGGTTGACTTGAGCTGAGACGGTGTCTATTTGGCATGTAGGTTACAGGAATCGTTTCAACACCGGGAAGTCATCTCGAATCGAAGATGTGTTCCAGTGTGAAAACTAAGCTGAATCAGTCATTTCACTATGGCCAGCGAGCAGCAGAGAGCTTAACGCCATGAAGCGTGACCAAACCGCGAGGGTGAGAACACACGTGAACGAGAGTGTGTGGCTCAGGAAGTGGATCAAAGAACAGGTTGATATTTTAAATCAGGATGGTGGAACTGTAGAAGAACAGCTTGATATTCGATCGTATAGACTTTTTCGCCAAAACAAGAGGCATATTTGTCTGACTTCTGGAATGTTCCAATATGTGCAACAGGATTTGTGATCAGCCATCCTCAATCTAATTAAAATTAAATCATAACTGCTCCCCCATTTGGTTATGTCGCTTGCAGGATCTAACCGGCTTGCAGAAACTCGAGTTTCAACCAGTACCGAGAGCTCTTCATAGTGTTTCGAAGGGAATATAATGGTAGGAGCTTTTTGGTTGGCTCAGTCGAATCACACGCCGCGCTAGTAGGGTAGTTTTTGATGTTGCCGCTCTCCCGCCAGATTGGCACCATAATGCGGAGTAGAAATTTGAACTGGCCCTTGGCGTAAACCTTGGGTTAAAGCGGAGTCTATGTCTATGTCCCCCCTCCCCGAATGCAAATAAATTAGTTAAAATGCGACCATGAGGTCCTAAGACTATTAAATATTCATGACCTGGGCGCTCCTAACACATAGTGACATATACGACATATATTTATTAAGATTGAACCATCCGGTACATACGGAAAAAATCCAGTCCGAACTTAATGGGACTCAACACGCGTGCGCTATGATCTGACCTTGTGTCCGCCAGTGATCACTGCGCATCATATTATCTTTGGAAAATCAGAGACAACGGTAGGTGTGCAGCCAACAAAAGCAGCTGAATTTCGCTCATTTTTAAGTGTTTAAACGTAAATTCTCATCATTTATAAAAAAATATAGCAGCCTTTTCAAGTAAACCTTTATTTTTCTGTTGAGGGGTAAATAAGTGAGTGAAACAATAATCTTTTTTACACCTATTCCGTCGGTCAAGCCGTCCTCGCAATCATTTAACATGGAAAAGATATTCCCTGCACTACCCCTTTTAAATCAAACGTAATTTACCAAAATCATACATTATGTTAATTTACACTACAAAGAAGATGATATATTGCCAAAAAAGTTGTAGAGAAAAACATATTTCAGGAATCTATATTTATTTAGATATAGTTGTGAATTTTCGACCCTGCTACCTCGACCCATATTGATCGGCTGGCCCCGTGGGCTGCAATGCGCGCGCGTGCATATCAAGACGATGTGTCTCAGTTTTCTTGCACATGACCAAGTCAGAGAAACGTTCAGTTTAAATGTCTGAGCCCTACAACTGTACTTCACTTGGATCAGTGGTATGTCAACCAAAACCATGTGCAGTGACAGTAGAATGTAATAGGAGAGTTCGAATGCATGGAAGCCATGGAAGCCGATGACGTCAAAAAAGAAAAGAAAAGTAAAAAAAAATAAAAATAAAAATAGGTTAACATGATCTCATAACTAGGTCACCATAAGTAGGTCACCATGAGTAGGTCAGTAGGCCACCATAATTTGTTAGCATATCGTCATAAATAAGTAGGGATGACCTTCTATAATTAGGGTAGTAGGTTACTATGACGTCATAAGTAGGTCGAGACGGACTTTGTAACTAGGTTAGTAGGTCGAGTTGTCATATCCGGGTCAAAGGTCACTTCCGGTCATGTGACGTTCCAACAAGAGTGACCTCCCCTACATATCGGTCTGTAAGGCCTTATCTTAACGCCTTATCATAACGCCCCAGCATAACAGTTTTTCTTTCTGGGCAAACCCTGTTCTATTTATAGATCAGTCGGGAGTAGTAGAGAACGGGGAGTTTCAGAGGTGCAATGAAGAGCGTTTGTGGAGATGAGAGCCTTTTCCCATCCAGCTACCTGGTAGAGTTATGTAAGCATATGTGAGGAGGAAGAGGACGAAGAGAAGGAAGAGGAGGAGATGAAACATACTTTATTTTATAATTAGGCAAGAATGCCGTTTACTGGGCTAGTGTGAGATATCTCGTTTAAGATACCATGCTCGAAAATAGTAAGATGGTACAAAACTTAATACTGAAGAGATCCGGTCAATGCAGTAATGTTGAAACTTTGAAAGTGGCTGAATCCTGAATATCTCCTTTGGAATTTGAAAAAGATCCACGCAGTACTTCTTGAGCAATCATGATAACAAAGTTTCATGGGGAAATCCAAAATGGCCGCCTGATGGCCATATTGGATTTTCTTATCGGACCAAAAATGGTATCTTGTACAACTAGACTACAAGGCGAACCTGAATACGAAATTTGACTAAGATCCGTGCAGTAGTCCATGAGAATTCACGATAAAAAAATTCATTGGAAAATTCAAAATGGCCACCAGGCGGCTATCTTAGATTTCCCCATGAAACTTTGTTATTGTGATTTCTCAGGAAGTACTGCATAGATTTTTCTCAAATTTTGTACACAGGTTCCCCTTGTGGTCCAGTTGTGCAAGATACCTTTTTTTGGTCCTATTCGAAAATCAATATGGCCACCAGGCGGACATTTTGAATTTCCCAATGAAAATTTGTTATCGTGAATTCTCAGGAACTACTACACGGATTTTGTCAAGTTTCGTACACATGTTCGCCTTGTGGTCTAGTTGCGCAAGATCCATTTTCTTGTCCGACTCGAAAAACCAATATGGCCACCAGGCGGCCATCTTGCATTTCCCCATAAAACCCATGGTTTCTCAAGAAGTACTGCATTGATCTTTCTCAAATTTGGTACACAGGTTCCCATTGGGGTATAGTTGTGCAAGATACCTTTTTCGGTCCGATTTGAAAATCAAATATGGCCACCAGGTGGGCATCTTGGATTTTCCCATGAAACTTTGTTATCATGATTTCTCAAGGATTACTGCATTGATCTTTCTCAAATTTGGTACACAGGTTCCCATTGGGGTATAGTTGTGCAAGATACCTTTTTCGGTCCGATTTGAAAATCAAATATGGCCACCAGGTGGCTATCTTGGATTTCCCCATGAAACTTTGTTATCGTGATTTCTTAGGAAGTACTGCATGGATCTTTCTCAAATTTGGCACACAGGTTACTCTGTGTTCCAGTTGTGCAAGATACTTTTTTTTGGTCCGATTCGAAAATCAAGTTATGATTCAAATTTATACGGTTTTCTCGAGTTGTGACATTGCATCACAAGAGTCGGTCGATCAAACAGTGGGGCATATTCTATATATTGACTACAGAGAATATCCATACCTTCACCTTCTATATCAAGGAGTTCAAATGATTCTGATTTAAGATGTATTTCTTCAAATTTTAAAACAGTTTACTTTAGTCCATGCCGTTGCAAGTGATCTGCCCCACCGTTTCGTCTGCCGAAGTGTCGGCTACACGAAGGGACATCACTCTTGTGACACAACGTCACAACTCGACAACTGCAAACTACTGCGTGTTTCGATCCAAATGAGATAATCAGGATTCAGACACTTTCAAAGTTTCAACATTACTGCATGGACCGGATCCCTTCAGTATTAAGTTTTGTACCACCTTACTATTTTCGAGCATGGTATCTTAAACGAGATATCTCAAACTAGCCCAGTAAACAGCATTCGTTCCAAATTATAAAATCTTAAGTATGTTTCATCTCCTCCTCCTCCTCCTCCTCCTCCTCACATACGCTTACGTAACTCTACCAGGTAGCTGGATGGAAAAAGGCTCTCATCTCCCCAAACTCTCTTCATTGCAATTCTGAAACTCCCCGCTCTCTACTACTCCCGAGTGATCTATAAATAGAACAGGGGTTTGCCCAGAAAGAAAACTGGTATGCTGAGGCGTTATTATAAGTCGGTAAGATAAAAGTCTAACAGACCGATATGTAGGGGAGATCACTCTTGTTGGGACGTCACGTGACCGGAGTTGTGACCTTTTACCCGGATATGACGACAACTCGACCTACTAACCTAGTTACAAAGGTCGTCTCGACCTACTTATGACGTCATAGTAACCTACTGCCCTAATTATATAAGGTCATCCCGACCTATTTATGACGATATGCTAACTACTTATGGTGGCCTACTGCCCTACTCATGACGACCTACTTATGGTGGCCTAGTGACCTAGCTATGACATAATTTTTTTAGTGACGTCATCGGCTTCCATGCGTTCGAACTCTCCTATTACATTCTACTAGTGACTTGGTTAGCAGTGGGTGTCGTCGTCGATGTTGTTGTTGTTGTTAATATTAAAAAAAGAATCAAGAATATAAATTATTTCTCTCTTTTTCATATACCACAATGACAGTGGATTTCATAAAAATGTTTTCTATACGACCTACACCTCTATCAAAAATACCAAGTGACGAAACGACCATGTTAAAGTCGTGTACCGACTTTGACCAAGAATCCTGGTACAGGGGTGAATTCGTGTGTCTGCGGACAAGCAATGTTAAATAAAATAAAATGTTAATATTAAATAGATGAGTGGGCGTGGAGAATGGCCATGAGTTAAGCTCTTCCTTATTCGGAGTGAGTCGGCAGCAATTTCCATTCAAAGCTACCAGGCAAAACAGATGAGGAGATTAATCCTGTTTGAGAGTTTGCAAGTCGTTTGCAACCGAATAGTGCCACGTCGAGAGAATGCCAAAACGACCGGACACGAATAGATCTAGTGGTAAAAGTTGATATTTTGAAAAATGGCAAGAAAAACAAAACCATGTGCTAGAGCCGATCAGACAATATGAGAGGATTTAATACGATATGATCGGATATATATATATATTTAAGAAAAGGCTAGGAATGATCAACAAATTAGTACCTTCCGCTACCTAGATATTAGCCAGTATAGAAGACAGCCTTACCTGCCGGTTAAAACCCTGAGAGAGGCAGTCAGCAGGTCTTGTCAGTCTGTTGCAGTCCAGGTCAATCTGGCTTCTCTTGCAAGCCTGCGAGTTACTCTCATTGGCTAGAGGGCAATCAGCGCCCTCTACCAAGGGGAGAGAGAGAGAGGAGACAACTCTTGTAATATTAAAGCAATTGTCTCCCCTGCTACACTGGCCTAATGTTCGTTAATAGTCTGTGATATTCTATCACTGAAATGTGAGAAACCTATTCTTACTACACTCTTCCCCCTTTTCTTTTTTGAGGAAGGGCGTACCAGCGACTGCAGTCTAAAACTGCAAGGATAAAAAACATACCATAAAAGTACGGAACTGTACCTAAAGCTTCCTCTACTTTGAACTGTGCTAAAAACCGGGCATTACCTAATAACAAACTACGTAATATTAGTCCGACAATAAAATACCCAACCCAGATCATGGAAGCTGATCTCTAACCCCAACCCTCAGGTCAATTTTTCAACAGACCTCTAATTTCCCAAAGAAGACCCAAAGGAGCTGGAGCGAACTGGCCCACTTTAAGTACCAGTCCGACTCACTATGGAATCTACCTTTTCCCCCAACCTCCCCTTCCCCTCATAAATTAAGGGCTCACTCAATTTATAATCTGTCAGCCCCTCTTAAATGAGAGGCTGGCTACACTATACAGCCTGTCAAGAAACAGACTGACTAAGGAAATACTTGCCAGACTCTCCTAAATTGAGGGACCAACTATATCAGACAGTCCGAGAATAAGTGACAAAATGCACCTGACATTTTATAATCTGTCAGCCCCTCTTAAACTGAGAGATTGGCTACACTATACAGCCTGTCAAGAAACAGACCGACTAATGAGATAATTGGCAGACTCTCCTAAATTGAGGGACTGACTATATCAGACAGTCTAAAAAGTTTTGACTAACTGACTATATCAGACAGTCTATCAAGTTTTGACTAACGACAATAGCGACAGTAACTTTTAGACTGTCAGCACTCGATGAGAGCTTGCTCAGTTTGAAAACCTATCAGTCCCTATTAAATTGAAAGACTGGCTACATGTATAATCAGGCTGATCAAGGAATAACTGCCAGACTCAAGTAACTAGAGGGACTGGCTATATCAGATATCCCATCAAGAGTAGACCGACTAAGGCAATAACTGCAAGACACTCAGTCTCTCAATAGTTGATTGACTGGCTAGCGAACATAGTTTGACTAAAACAGTAACTGCCTGTCAGTCCTCCATACATTGTGGGACTACTCATATAGCTCAAGGCTTCAGGAAACCAGTATCCTCTGTATGCATCAACAGAGACACACACATGAAGAATCAACGCATGTGAAACACCCGTGCACAAGATGCCGCTAACACGTCAACTCGACATGTGGATGAATCTGCAGGACCAGAAGGAATATCGGAATCCATTGAACAGAAGTGCACTGCGTTGCTGATGTTACCGCATTGCCAATGATCAATTAGCCAGGGTCTGAATAAACATATCCAAAATGATCCCCGAATTTGATCGGACATAATGCTCCACAGTGAGCATTCAACCAAACAAGATCAAGGCTTGTCCGATGTCCGACTTTTATTTCAGACCCTGATTCAATAAATTAAACCGGGATGACAAACACCGGTACAAAACACACTGGGGCTTCCATAGAGAAGACACAAGCAGAGTTGTGGCTACAAACTCCCCCGGCCCTGTGTCTCCAACATGGACTGCCCCGTCATTCTCTCCCATTGTTAAATCATCCCTCACAATTCGCACTCTCCTCGGCAAAAACTCATATAGAATCCAAGTAACTTACATTTGACACCATTTAACCATTGCCGAATGATGTGCCAACCGTGAGGGTTGAACCCACAGATAAAATTTAACCCAAACCACCATTCCACAACCCAATTCACTCCACTTTCACTCGAGCCTTTCTCCTAACCCCCTAAAAAGTTGAACATATCTCCATCACACAACCGCACATTTTTCCAACACACATCACGTTCTCCCAACACACCAACTGTTCTATAATAGGTACACACACCACACTCTACTGAACACTCAATCTACCAAAAATGATCATTCTAAAATATAGGTCCACACATCACAAATCAACCAACACACCATTATCCAACACCCCACATCACTATTCAACATCCACACATATCACAGATTTCTTGTCAGACATTTTATCATTTTTTTTATCTTTCCCCCGAAAAAGAACAACCGACACAACATCAAACCAAAATGCCACATCACCTACATCAAAATACAAAGACATCAACATCAAAATCAACTCAAACCAGTGTGCTAGATGGCACTACATGCCAATGCCCACTGTCAATCTGCATTGCCCCCTAACATTACCAATGCTAAAAGAGAACTAAACTGAAGCATTGTCCAAACCGGTCATCATGCATCAACATTTTACTGCAGGAACCCCCATGTTCCCAATAACCAAGGCCTTCTTCCTAAAGTCAACGACACAGCCATAAGCGGACAGGAAGTCCGAGCCCAGTAACAAATCCTGAACCACCGGGGCTACAAACATGTCTCCAAAACAGTTAAACCCTGCAATGGAAAGGGGAACCTGTCGAACCAACATTCCCATACTGGCCGTACCCTGAAATGCACCAGTTAGCTTAATGGGAGTGGATGACAGTCCCATAAGCCCTAACTTTCCAAATAATTCCGGACTCATCACTGTTACCTGAGAAGCAGTACCCACTTTCGCACTCACTGGAACGGACCCGACCCTGACCGGAACTACCATTGCCCCCTTCCGAGCCCCAGACACGGTAACGCCTCTAACGGCAGCAGTCGACCCGGCACAATCTGACAAGGAAGGTCCTCCCGTGATAACCAACCCATCAAGATTAGTGCGAACGGGGCAACTTCGCCTTATGTGTCCTAATTGGTGACAAAGATGGCATTGCACTTGGGGACATCGGAAACCCTTATGCCCATTTTTCCCACACGAGTAACAGGTAACTCTGTTAATAGGGGCTTCACTGGCTACCGGTAGCTCGGGAGAATTAACAAGTCTCAATCGAGACTCACCCCGACCCTCCCGAAAAATATGCCCTCCCACAGACTTAAGTTCCGTGGAAACTAGACGGACCTCTGCTACATTCAAAGCTTGATGATTATACAGTGAGGCGTTGACACATGTCAACGCATCCTGAATAGTTTTGGGGTCTTTCTCCATAGCAAATAAAACTATAGCCTGTGGTTCATGACAACCTTTGAAAAATTGTTCCACAGCTATCGATTCGACTAACTCGCGTGGAGCCCCCGGATAACCCTTCACAGCTAAATGAAGACACCTATCAGCGAAATCAGCCAAAGTGTCATCGGACCCTCGCTCCTCCACCTGCAACCGATGTCGGATTGCCTGAGGAGGCTCGAGATCGCCATACCGTTTGTCTAAGGCTTCAAACAGCTCATCGAAAGAATTACAAGCTGCTTTCGGTAAGAAAGAGTAATACTCGATGGCCTTGCCATGCATACACTCAGTCAAACGCTTTAGAGATTTGGCCTTGATCCACTTCCGATCTTGAGCTTCTAATTCAAATTTAATTTTAAACGGTGACCAACCTTTGGCATCGCCGGAAAAAACTTATGTTTTCGGAAGTGGACGGCTGCTACTACGTGTAAAAGGTGATGCTGAGGGGCTACGGCCACGTGATGTTAAAGGGCTACGGCTACGCCAGCGTACTGTTTGAGGACCACGGAGAAGTCGACGTGATCTCGAACTCGCTTTATGTTGCCGGATAGGCTGCGAAACATTTGACCCTATTAAATTATCTCCCTTGTCCTCCTGACCATGAGCAATGTCAGAATGATCAATGGATGGAGAGGAATGGCTACCTTTGTGCTCCTCCCCAACCTTACTATGTGAAGGGACGAAAGGGTCAGAGATGGGCACAGAAGGGTGCTCCACCCTCTGATGATGCCCTGACCCCTCACAAGCATCCACCACTCCTGCATCCATATAATGTGCATGCTGGGTACCCTCACCAGAATTACATTCCCCACCCCCCAACCCCGGCATTTGCGCATCATTACCCATTGTCAGCCTAACCGCACTGCCATCAGTTTGCAATGAACTAGCATCAGCCCCCACCCCTCTAACCATTGGAGTAGACGTCTGGCCACGCATCATGGTCACCAGCATTCCAACCTGGTCCCCCATGTTGGTAAACCCTGCCCCTAATTTATCATCCATCCCCCTCAAGTGAGAATCCATCCCTGTCAATTCCGTTCCCACCCAGCTCTCCAATTTACAAACATTCTGAACACATTCTCTCAAGCTCTCAGAGATCCCCTCCTGGTTAGATACCAGCTGATCGATTTTGATAACACATTCTGTCAAGGTCTGAGAGAGACTCTGAACAACAGATTCCCTTTCCCCCCTTAAATTTTGAATGTGATTTTCCATCTCAGTTCGCAATTCGCCTACATGTTTTTCAATTAAATCTGAAACATACTCAGGGCAAATGGAAACATCTACCCCACTAATAAGAGAATTCTCCATCAAAGGATTCTTCTGGAATTGTTCAATATTATGTGCCATTGATACGTCTACTGGTACCAGTTCTGTCGTGGTGTGAATTGTGGGACTCCACAAAAATGCAAATGAAAATATTCAATAAACCGCAATACTCACTTCCAAAATGGCTGCCATAAAATAAATTTACCTGCCTTACTTGATTTGCCAAAATACTATCAACCAGACTCGCCTCCAATGGTACAAATCTAGCTACAATAAATTCCAACCAAGCTGCAGGAAAAGTGAAATGCGCAGTTCAAAATTTACCAGTCAATCAACTTGACAGCAATGGCTGTACAATAAATTCTGTTTTCTGTATAAAACAGAAATAAGTAGTATCAACTACTCACACTCAGTGAGTTTCCACTCCAGAAACTCACTGGAAAAAATGAAGCACTTATGAGCTGAACGCACATACGTTACCGCAGTCAATGCACTCTAGTGTGCTTATTCAACTCAAATCCATCAGAAAAAAAACAAAAAAACAAGACTCTTCAAAACAAGTGCATCACGCGTTACCGCAGTCAACGCGTTGTTGCTACGTCCCTGTTAAGTCCAAAACTAGAAACAAACCAAGCCAAATAAGATACAAAATAATCGCTGTCGAGCCCAGTTAGTGCCTAAGGGCTCAATAGAATGTGTGTTGAATACCAAACAATCATCAAATGGTGTCAATTAATACCAAATGAGACGGGAGTTATCAACAATCAAAGTCTATTTCCCAAAATAAATAGGATCAAAACTCACAGAGTTGGCATTTTGCAATCGCAATTTTGCAAAATTATGGTTGCCTATTTAATAAATGTTCCCAAAATGAACTGGTGTTGCCCAACAATACCCAATACTCTAATCGGGTGCAATGTTGATGCTACACCAATTGTTTTTATTTATATATATATATTTTTTTCCAACTAAATATAAGAGAGTGTCTTAATAAACACTAATCACTCAACCAAAATCAGATGGTGTCACTTCACATCACCAGACCACAATATAATTGAGTGTAGCGCCGATATGTCAACACTCAAAAGAAAATTTTTAATTTTTTTTTTTTTCAAAGTAAACACAAGGACGAGTGTTTTAATAAACACTAATCACTCAACCAAAATCAGATGGTATCACTTCTGAACACCACCAGACCACAATCAAATTGAGTGCAGTGTTGATATGTCAACACTCAAATCTCAAAATACAATCAGACTTTGTGTTGTATTGAACACCAAACAATCAACCACATCCACCAGATCAAAATCTGATTAAATATGGTACAAGTTTGTCAACATCCCACCACCAAAATATTGACCGTTTATTTAAACTCAAAATAAATTATTCCCAAAATACTGAGTGTATTTCAGCAACACTGACCACTCACCCTTTTTACAGTGTAAGTCACCATTGAGTACACCATCAAGGTGTACAGTGTATATTGACCACCACAGAATCTGAGGTCACTTCAATTTGTACTCGCCAAATCAGAATGAACATCAGCAGTTGATGTATTCACTATGAAAACTCACAGGTAGCATTCAGCTACATGTAACACCTCACGAAAAACCACGAAGTTAGTAGCCAATCTATGAGGAATTTTGACCAAGTCCAAAAAAACCCAACTAGGTACCAATATATTAGCAAATCTATTGAAACATTAGTTTGAATGCTCTATGCCATGGCTAGCAAGAATTTCAATCAAATGAGAGAAACTCCACACATTCACTGTAAGCACCAGCTAACCCCTCGCGCAATAGCTACCAGGCAATAGCCAGATGAACTTGAAAATGAAATTGGGCGAATTCCAAAAATTACTAAATTGAACTCTAGCCGTCGGCCATAGATTTTCAGTCAATGTCCCAATCAAATTCACAAACACTGACCACCGGAAAAGTCAACGTAGTTTGACCGATAATACAAAGTTAAACTAAATATTGCTATACATTTTAAGTCGACCACACCAGTGAAAAATGGTCAACAGAAATTGACAGTGCTATAGATAAGACAACTGTGCAAAACTACACCAGTGGCACAGCAAGAATAACCACAATTTGTCAACAGCATGACTGATGAATCCACGTACATCACAAGGTCATGCAGTACATAACCTTGTATCCCAAACTCACCGAACCACCGAACCGAAAGGAAATGACTAATCTGACCGCGTTCAGTCACTAAAACTTCATCCCATACTCAAAATCTTCTCCAAAAACCCCAACATTACCAACCCAACCACTGAATACATGAAAAATATAATTATGAGACAGGACTATGAACAAAACACAAAAATACACATATGGACACAGAAACAGTACCGGTACACATACATGACAACACAAACATTAACATATAAACCATTCAAATATTGCACCTGTCAAAACCTTTATCCCAACTTCTAATCCTAATTTTCCCTACCAAATATTATCTCAGAAAACCCCCCAAAAAAACATCAAAATTCACCAAATCACACAAAACTCTAGCTAAATCTAAGGTGCAATATTGCAGGCAACCAGCAGGCAAGTCTGCCCGCTACACTGGCCGTCTAACCAGCCTAAACAATTACAATCCTATTCCTTTTTATTCCCGAATGTAACCCTTCAAGTTACTGTCGTTGTTGTTGTTGTTCCAAATAACAACAACAACGTGTCAGTAAACTCGCAAAATTTTCAAAAGGAACGCGAACTCAAATCAAATTGTAAACTGGGGTAGTTCAAAATAACCCCGCTTCACTCGCGATAAATTATATCAAGACAAATATTGCAAAGAAAGCCGATCTGACGAAAGAGAAGACTATCAAGGGTCCAGTTTTCGTCACAATACAACACGGACAGTTCTCGGCTAAATTCACGGAACAATCATTGCCAAGCCATACGATATACTGCACCGAGCTTGAGAACTATTGCCGTATAATCATTAGTTAACAACTAATGAAAGTCTACGCACTTTCATTTGGAAAATCCGCCATTGAACAGCTGTTCAACTTCCAAAAAATGTGTCCATGCTGACGAGGAAAAATTATCCCAGAATTTCGTTGGAAGTTCAAAATTCCACAAAACCCCTTCTATAAAGCAACACACTTCCCGCTTATATCGACCCAATCATAAAAGAAAGCCAACAAGTTTGTCAGGATTCGGGAATATGATTTTCACACGCAAATTTTCTCAAAATACAAATCACAAGATGGCCGACCAGCAAAAGGCAAACTGACGCCAGAATCGCGAACCAGATCAAATTTGTCTACAACGGACCAATTCGAACAGGTCAATTAAACTTCTGACACCAATTTGTAGTACCTTCCGCTACCTAGATATTAGCCAGTATAGAAGACAGCCTTACCTGCCGGTTAAAACCCTGAGAGAGGCAGTCAGCAGGTCTTGTCAGTCTGTTGCAGTCCAGGTCATGTCGTTCTCTGGCTTCTCTTGCAAGCCCGCGAGTTACTCTCATTGGCTAGAGGGCAATCAGCGCCCTCTACCAAGGGGAGAGAGAGGAGACAACTCTTGTAATATTAAAGCAATTGTCTCCCCTGCTACACTGGCCTAATGTTCGCTAATAGTCTGTGATATTCTATCACTGAAATGTGAGAAACCTATTCTTACTACACTCTTCCCCCTTTTCTTTTTTGAGGAAGGGCGTACCAGCGACTGCAGTCTAAAACTGCAAGGATAAAAAACATACCATAAAAGTACGGAACTGTACCTAAAGCTTCCTCTACTTTGAACTGGGCTAAAAACCGGACATTACCTAATAACAAACTACGTAATATTAGTCCGACAATAAAATACCCAACCCAGATCATGGAAGCTGATCTCTAACCCCAACCCTCAGGTCAATTTTTCAACAGACCTCTAATTTCCCAAAGAAGACCCAAAGGAGCTGGAGCGAACTGGCCCACTTTAAGTACCAGTCCGACTCACTATGGAATCTACCTTTTCCCCCAACCTCCCCTTCCCCTCATAAATTAAGGGCTCACTCAATTTATAATCTGTCAGCCCCTCTTAAATGAGAGGCTGGCTACACTATACAGCCTGTCAAGAAACAGACTGACTAAGGAAATACTTGCCAGACTCTCCTAAATTGAGGGACCAACTATATCAGACAGTCCGAGAATAAGTGACAAAATGCACCTGACATTTTATAATCTGTCAGCCCCTCTTAACTCTTTACCCCATAGACTTGTGGAGAATTTTCTCTCTCTGACCCATAACAGATTTGTAATGGCGTAGGTCTTTAACCCATGGACTGATTTCAATTTTCATACGTTTCCAGCGATGTAAAATATCCCGTTTTATGTCCTATGTCATGTGGAAAAATATTTACCAATGGTCTCCCACAGGCCCATTCTACGTAATTTGTTCACGTTTTATACCAATATCAGCAACGTTTAATCTAAAAATAAGTAATCTTGCGAAAAAATGTTTTGTGTTTGCTTTCCATCTGTTGGAAATCGCGAAAAAAGCGAAGAAATTGTCCCATTTTAGCTGCGTTTTGCAGCGTTCTGTTGTTGTTGTTCTGCTGCAATTCCTGTATTATCGTATACCATTGTAAAGCTTATTTTCCGTACATTCGGGATTTCGCAGTTACATCATGAGATGGCAGGTATAGAACGAGCTATAACTGAAAAAGTCCCATATACTTCCTTAAAGGAGAACGAAGGCTGGTAACGAGGTGAAGTAAAACAGCATCACTCATTGGCCCATGGTTGAGCGACCTTGAGCGACCTTTTCAGAGGCCCCGCGTGATTGGAGCAGTCGGTTTTTGCGCGTGGTCGCCATGGCCACGGGTCCACGAAACCGCCACGAAACACAGCGGGGCCAAAGAATGGCGGATAAATTTTAAAACGGGAGATCAACAGGTCCCGGGAAATGTTTATAATAAACTCAGATGGGCAGATTTGACGAGTTAGTCATCAAGGTTAGATACTTTGGTAGTTTATACTCGCGTTACGTGAAATATTCAGGAATTTGGAAGCAGGTTTTACAATTTTTCGAACGTTTCCCTTGAAGCACACGAAACACATTTGGTGTCTAATCGCGCATTTTCCATCGATTATTTCTGTTCCTCTCCCGATTTCATTTTACGATTACTACAAAACATACCAACAGTCTATATAGTCAGATTTATTTAAATTTTGGCTTTCTGAAAATGTATAGTTTTAATTAGGTTTTACTCAAAATAAACGCAAAAATTGCAAAAGTAATCCATCACATGGGAACAGCGATGACACGCTGAAAGACGGTTCTATGGGGCAGCGTGCGAGGCGCTCAAAGGCGGTTCTATGGGGGAGCGTGCAAGGCGCTCAAAGGCGGCCGTATGGGGTAAAGAGTTAAACTGAGAGATTGGCTACACTATACAGCCTGTCAAGAAACAGACCGACTAATGAGATAATTGGCAGACTCTCCTAAATTGAGGGACTGACTATATCAGACAGTCTAAAAAGTTTTGACTAACTGATTATATCAGACAGTCTATCAAGTTTTGACTAACGACAATAGCGACAGTAACTTTTAGACTGTCAGCACTCGATGAGAGCTTGCTCAGTTTGAAAACCTATCAGTCCCTATTAAATTGAAAGACTGGCTACATGTATAATCAGGCTGATCAAGGAATAACTGCCAGACTCAAGTAACTAGAGGGACTGGCTATATCAGATATCCCATCAAGAGTAGACCGACTAAGGCAATAACTGCAAGACACTCAGTCTCTCAATAGTTGATTGACTGGCTAGCGAACATAGTTTGACTAAAACAGTAACTGCCTGTCAGTCCTCCATACATTGTGGGACTACTCATATAGCTCAAGGCTTCAGGAAACCAGTATCCTCTGTATGCATCAACAGAGACACACACATGAAGAATCAACGCATGTGAAACACCCGTGCACAAGGTGCCGCTAACACGTCAACTCAACATGTGGATGAATCTGCAGGACCAGAAGGAATATCGGAATCCATCGAACAGAAGTGCACTGCGTTGCTGATGTTACCGCATTGCCAATGATCAATTAGCCAGGGTCTGAATAAACATATCCAAAATGATCCCCGAATTTGATCGGACATAATGCTCGACAGTGAGCATTCAACCAAACAAGGTCAAGGCTTGTCCGATGTCCGACTTTTATTTCAGACCCTGATTCAATAAATTAAACCGGGATGACAAACACCGGTACAAAACACACTGGGGCTTCCATAGAGAAGACACAAGCAGAGTTGTGGCTACAAACTCCCCCGGCCCTGTGTCTCCAACATGGACTGCCCCGCCATTCTCTCCCATTGTTAAATCATCCCTCACAATTCGCACTCTCCTCGGCAAAAACTCATATAGAATCCAAGTAACTTACATTTAACACCATTTAACCATTGCCGAATGATGTGCCAACCGTGAGGGTTGAACCCACAGATAAAATTTAACCCAAACCACCATTCCACAACCCAATTCACTCCACTTTCACTCGAGCCTTTCTCCTAACCCCCTAAAAAGTTGAACATATCTCCATCACACAACCGCACATTTTTCCAACACACATCACATGTTCTCCCAACACACCAACTGTTCTATAATAGGTACACACACCACACTCTACTGAACACTCAATCTACCAAAAATGATCATTCTAAAATATAGGTCCACACATCACAAATCAACCAACACACCATTATCCAACACCCCACATCACTATTCAACATCCACACATATCACAGATTTCTTGTCAGACATTTTATCATTTTTTTTATCTTTCCCCCCAAAAAGAACAACCGACACAACATCAAACCAAAATGCCACATCACCTACATCAAAATACAAAGACATCAACATCAAAATCAACTCAAACCAGTGTGCTAGATGGCACCACATGCCAATGCCCACTGTCAATCTGCATTGCCCCCTAACATTACCAATGCTAAAAGAGAACTAAACTGAAGCATTGTCCAAACCGGTCATCATGCATCAACATTTTACTGCAGGAACCCCCATGTTCCCAATAACCAGGGCCTTCTTCCTAAAGTCAACGACACAGCCATAAGCGGACAGAAAGTCCGAGCCCAGTAACAAATCCTGAACCACCGGGGCTACAACCATGTCTCCAAAACAGTTAAACCCTGCAATGGAAAGGGGAACCTGTCGAACCAACATTCCCATACTGGCCGTACCCTGAAATGCACCAGTTAGCTTAATGGGAGTGGATGACAGTCCCATAAGCCCTAACTTTCCAAATAATTCCGGACTCATCACTGTTACCTGAGAAGCAGTACCCACTTTCGCACTCACTGGAACGGACCCGACCCTGACCGGAACTACCATTGCCCCCTTCCGAGCCCCAGACACGGTAACGCCTCTAACGGCAGCAGTCGACCCGGCACAATCTGACAAGGAAGGTCCTCCCGTGATAACCAACCCATCAAGATTAGTGCGAACGGGGCAACTTCGCCTTATGAGTCCTAATTGGTGACAAAGATGGCATTGCACTTGGGGACATCGGAAACCCTTATGCCCATTTTTCCCACACGAGTAACAGGTAACTCTGTTAATAGGGGCTTCACTGGCTACCGGTAGCTCGGGAGAATTAACAAGTCTCAATCGAGACTCACCCCGACCCTCCCGAAATATATCCCCTCCCACAGACTTAAGTTCCGTGGAAACTAGACGGACCTCTGCTACATTCAAAGCTTGATGATTATACAGTGAGGCGTTGACACATGTCAACGCATCCTGAATAGTTTTGGGGTCTATCTCCATAGCAAACAAAACTATAGCCTGTGGTTCATGACAACCTTTGAAAAATTGTTCCACAGCTATCGATTCGACTAACTCACGTGGAGCCCCCGGATAACCCTTCACAGCTAAATGAAGACACCTATCAGCAAAATCAGCCAAAGTGTCATCGGCCCCTCGCTCCTCCACCTGCAACCGATGTCGGATTGCCTGAGGAGGCTCGAGATCGCCATACCGTTTGTCTAAGGCTTCAAACAGCTCATCGAAAGAATTATAAGCTGCTTTCGGTAAGAAAGAGTAATACTCGATGGCCTTGCCATGCATACACTCAGTCAAACGCTTTAGAGATTTGGCCTTGATCCACTTCCGATCTTGAGCTTCTAATTCAAATTTAATTTTAAACGGTGACCAACCTTTGGCATCGTCGGAAAAAACTAATGTTTTCGGAAGTGGACGGCTGCTACTACGTGTAAAAGGTGATGCTGAGGGGCTATGGCCACGTGATGTTAAAGGGCTACGGCTACGCCAGCGTACTGTTTGAGGACCACGGAGAAGTCGACGTGATCTCGAACTCGCTTTATGTTGCCGGATAGGCTGCGAAACATTTGACCCTATTAAATTATCTCCCTTGTCCTCCTGACCATGAGCAATGTCAGAATGATCAATGGATGGAGAGGAATGGCTACCTTTGTGCTCTTCCCCAACCTTACTATGTGAAGGGACGAAAGGGTCAGAGATGGGCACAGAAGGGTGCTCCACCCTCTGATGATGCCCTGACCCCTCACAAGCATCCACCACTCCTGCATCCATATAATGTGCATGTTGGGTACCCTCACCAGAATTACATTCCCCACCCCCCAACCCCGGCATTTGCGCATCATTACCCATTGTCAGCCTAACCGCACTGCCATCAGTTTGCAATGAACTAGCATCAGCCCCCACCCCTCTAACCATTGGAGTAGACGTCTGGCCACGCATCATGGTCACCAGCATTCCAACCTGGTCCCCCATGTTGGTAAACCCTGCCCCTAATTTATCATCCATCCCCCTCAAGTGAGAATCCATCCCTGTCAATTCCGTTCCCACCCAGCTCTCCAATTTACAAACATTCTGAACACATTCTCTCAAGCTCTCAGAGATCCCCTCCTGGTTAGATACCAGCTGATCGATTTTGATAACACATTCTGTCAAGGTCTGAGAGAGACTCTGAACAACAGATTCCCTTTCCCCCCTTAAATTTTGAATGTGATTTTCCATCTCAGTTCGCAATTCGCCTACATGTTTTTCAATTAAATCTGAAACATACTCAGGGCAAATGGAAACATCTACCCCACTAATAAGAGAATTCTCCATCAAAGGATTCTTCTGGAATTGTTCAATATTATGTGCCATTGATACGTCTACTGGTACCAGTTCTGTCATGGTGTGAATTGTGGGACTCCACAAAAATGCAAATGAAAATATTCAATAAACCGCAATACTCACTTCCAAAATGGCTGCCATAAAATAAATTTACCTGCCTTACTTGATTTGCCAAAATACTATCAACCAGACTCGCCTCCAATGGTACAAATCTAGCTACAATAAATTCCAACCAAGCTGCAGGAAAAGTGAAATGCGCAGTTCAAAATTTACCAGTCAATCAACTTGACAGCAATGGCTGTACAATAAATTCTGTTTTCTGTATAAAACAGAAATAAGTAGTATCAACTACTCACACTCAGTGAGTTTCCACTCCAGAAACTCACTGGAAAAAATGAAGCACTTATGAGCTGAACGCACATACGTTACCGCAGTCAATGCACTCTAGTGTGCTTATTCAACTCAAATCCATCAGGAAAAAAACAAAAAAACAAGACTCTTCAAAACAAGTGCATCACGCGTTACCGCAGTCAACGCGTTGTTGCTACGTCCCTGTTAAGTCCAAAACTAGAAACAAACCAAGCCAAATAAGATACAAAATAATCGCTGTCGAGCCCAGTTAGTGCCTAAGGGCTCAATAGAATGTGTGTTGAATACCAAACAATCATCAAATGGTGTCAATCAATACCAAATGAGACGGGAGTTATCAACAATCAAAGTCTATTTCCCAAAATAAATAGGATCAAAACTCACAGAGTTGGCATTTTGCAATCGCCAACTAAATTATGGTTGCCTATTTAATAAATGTTCCCAAAATGAACTGGTGTTGCCCAACAATACCCAATACTCTAATCGGGTGCAATGTTGATGCTACACCAATTGTTTTTATTTATATATATATATTTTTTTCCAACTAAATATAAGAGAGCTCAACCAAAATCAGATGGTGTCACTTCACATCACCAGACCACAATATAATTGAGTGTAGCGCCGATATGTCAACACTCAAAAGAAAATTTTTAATTTTTTTTTTTTTTTTTCAAAGTAAACCGAAGGACGAGTGTTTTAATAAACACTAATCACTCAACCAAAATCAGATGGTGTCACTTCTGAACACCACCAGACCACAATCAAATTGAGTGCAGTGTTGATATGTCTACACTCAAATCTCAAAATACAATCAGAGTCTGTGTTGTATTGAACACCAAACAATCAACCACATCCACCAGATCAAAATCTGATTAAATATGGTACAAGTTTGTCAACATCCCACCACCAAAATATTGACCGTTTATTTAAACTCAAAATAAATTATTCCCAAAATACTGAGTGTATTTCAGCAACACTGACCACTCACCCTTTTTACAGTGTAAGTCACCATTGAGTACACCATCAAGGTGTACAGTGTATATTGACCACCACAGAATCTGAGGTCATTTCAATTTGTACTCGCCAAATCAGAATGAACATCAGCAGTTTATGTATTCACTATGAAAACTCACAGGTAGCATTCAGCTACATGTAACACCTCACGAAAAGCCACGAAGTTAGTAGCCAATCTATGAGGAATTTTGACCAAGTCCAAAAAAAAACAACTAGGTACCAATATATTAGCAAATCTATTGAAACATTAGTTTGAATGCTCTATGCCATGGCTAGCAAGAATTTCAATCAAATGAGAGAAACTCCACACATTCACTGTAAGCACCAGCTAACCCCTCGCGCAATAGCTACCAGGCAATAGCCAGATGAACTTGAAAATGAAATTGGGCGAATTCCAAAAATTACTAAATTGAACTCTAGCCGTCGGCCATAGATTTTCAGTCAATGTCCCAATCAAATTCACAAAAACTGACCACCGGAAAAGTCAACGTAGTTGGACCGATAATACAGAGTCAAACTAAATATTGCTATACATTTTAAGTCGACCACACCAGTGAAAAATGGTCAACAGAAATTGACAGTGCTATAGATAAGACAACCGTGCAAAACTATACCAGTGGCACAGCAAGAATAACCACAATTTGTCAACAGCATGACTGATGAATCCACGTACATCACAAGGTCATGCAGTACATAACCTTGTATCCCAAACTCACCGAACCACCGAACCGAAAGGAAATGACTAATCTGACCGCGTTCAGTCACTAAAACTTCATCCCATACTCAAAATCTTCTCCAAAAACTCCAACATTACCAACCCAACCACTGAATACATGAAAAATATAATTATGAGACAGGACTAGGAACAAAACACAAAAATACACATATGGACACAGAAACAGTACCGGTACACATACATGACAACACAAACATTAACATATAAACCATTCAAATATTGCACCTGTCAAAACCTTTATCCCAACTTCTAATCCTAATTTTCCCTACCAAATATTATCTCAGAAAAAACCCCCAAAAAACATCAAAATTCACCAAATCACACAAAACTCTAGCTAAATCTAAGGTGCAATATTGGAGGCAACCAGCAGGCAAGTCTGCCCGCTACACTGGCCGTCTAACCAACCTAAACAATTACAATCCTATTCCTTTTTATTCCCGAATGTAACCCTTCAAGTTACTGTCGTTGTTGTTGTTGTTCCAAATAACAACAACAACGTGTCAGTAAACTTGCAAAATTTTCAAAAGGAACGCGAACTCAAACCAAATTGTAAACTGGGGTAGTTCAAAATAACCCCGCTTCACTCGCGATAAATTATATCCAGACACACTGAAAAAAAAATTCCTTAATATGTTAAGGAATTTTGTAAGGAATATTCCCCGACTATTACACCAAAGGAATATTCCTTAACTTTTAAGGAATAGCTACGGTTAAGGAATCTTTCCTTAACTTTTTGTTAAGGATTATTCCTTAAAAATATTAAGGAATATTCCTTTATATGTTGTGGAATCATTCCTTAAAAACAATTTAAGGGTTTATTCCTTTAGAGAAACTTAAGGAATTATTCCTTAAAGAAAATTAAGGAAGCCAGTCTTTCTATGGGTAGCTATATTTCTTATCTTCTGTTATCCATTCTACTATGTTCAACACCACATTTCCTCTGTTCAAGGAGCGTGGGTTCTTCTAGCAGATATGCAACATTGCAGAATCATGACGCATGCTGAATAAATCAGTATTGTCGAAAAATATATGTAACCCAGGTTCAAGTTGTAGTTCAGACTTGACACTCTACTAGTCAAAGACAAGATGAAACCAAGTATTCCAATCATATAATATGGAATGTTTACTCAAAATAAATATGCTTTACAAGTATGCAATCACAAGTACTCTAGTATGTATACTTCAGTAGGCAATGACCAATACTCTAGTTTGTGTACTTCAGTATGCAATGCCCTGACTAGTCTCTAAAAACCACTAAATTCAAAGGATCGAATTAACTGTTACTGGAACGAAGTGTCATAACATATCCAACATTGTAACTGGAACGAACAGGGAAATGTCAGTCGCTACACACAATGATGTAACGGGAACACGGAACTGTCCGTCACAACTGTCACGTTATAACTGGAACACAGATATGTCGATCACGACTCGAAATCATGTAACTGGAACATGGAACTGTCAGTCGCTACACACAATGATGCAACGGGAACATGGAACTGTCCGTCACAACATTCACGTTATAACTGGAACACAGATATGTCGATCACAACTCGGAATGATGTAACTGGAACATGAAAATGTTCGTCCCAACTTGTCGCGATGTAACTGGAACACGGAAATGTCAGTCGCTACACATAATGATGTAACGGGAACATGGAACTGTCCGTCACAACTGTCACGTTATAACTGGAACACAGATATGTCGATAAGCGACTCGAAATGATGCAACTGGAACATGGAACTGTACGTCCCAACTTCTCGTGTTGTAACTGGAACACGGAAATGTCAATCGCTACACACAATGATGTAACGGGAACACGGTACTGTCCGTCACAACTGTCATGTTATAACCGGAACACAGAAATGTCAGTCACGAAACATCAGTCACACATAACTGGAACACATAGATATGTTGATCACGACTCGAAATGATGTAACTGGAACATGGAACTTTCAGTCGCTACACACAATGATGTAACGGGAACACGGAACTGTCCGTCACTACACATAGTGTTCACACAGGAGAGGACTGACAATTTACCCAATCCACGTCAAATGTTTCATGGTCCACTTGAAGAGGAGCTTAGAAGTATAAACATTACTCCGGAATCTGTCTCTGCCAAACTCACGAACTTGAAACCTAACAAAGCACCGGGCACAGATAAAATGTACAATAATGTGTTGAAGGAGTTGGCCGAAGTGCTGTGTGTCCCACTGGCCCAGTTGTTTAACAAGTCAATGGAGGAAAATGTGGTACCGGATGATTGGCGAGAAGCGAATGTTACTCCACTATACAAGAAAGGTCCAAAGCATGACGCAGGTAATTATCGTCCAGTTAGTCTGACATCTACAGTTTGTAAAACTCTGGAGTCCTTGATCAAGGATGCAGTGGTTCAGCACTTAACTCATTCGGTACCGTAAGCGCCATTTGGCGTCGCAGATTTGGGCCTCCTCAACCCCATCGACGCCATATGGCGCAAAACATAACTGTCGTGGGAAAATAGAATTTTCATATCTAAGCATTGTCAAATGTAATTAAAGGCCTATATGTCTACGAAGCTTATTTTCTCTCGTAACCATCTCCGAAATTTGGATTTGACTAACAGAAAAATTATTTCAAGATCGTTGTTTGAAAACGCAGATAAAAATAAAATCACGAAAATTTCCAAAATGAAGTCGGCCGTATACACGGCTGTTGGAATTCTTGTTTTCCTGGTCTATTCAGGAAGAAATATCACGTAAACCATAGATATATCGAAACATAAGATCGCTATCTATCCGATTATATATAAAGCATTTTCGTATTGAATGAAAAATATAACGAAATAAAACTATATTCCGAGAAGAGATCTGTGAGAAAATCGCGCAGTTTTGGCCGACATTTGCAAATGTTCAAATACCTTGAAGTGGCATCCGATTCCTTGAGAAATCTGACGAATTCACGAGATATTTTCTGTCAAATTTTCTGTCAAGGTACAGGTATATATCCATTGTTGAGAATTCCTACGATCGTATACGTTTGGTAACTTTATTTCCCAAATGTTCTGCTATTGTCCGACACCAACCCGTCATAACTTCGCTCCATTTTCTGTTTTGATTTCTTCCAACGAAACCCGCGAAGAAAGACGCAACCCGATTGGCTCGCCTACGGGGCCGTACGTCACATGAACGCTCTTATCCAATCCACTTGCCCAAAGCAGCGGGCTTATCAGAAAGATCATTTCTAAACATCCTTTTTCAATCCAATCAAATCTTTCGTTTCTCTGGCCATCCGATAGTGATTTTACTACGAGAAGAAAGCTGAATGAATGGGCTTTACTATGGTACGTCATTCATTGAAATCGGTTCAGGGAAACGGCGCATGGACGCGATTGAATCAGACGAGAAAAAAAAAACTTCTACTTCATTATTTTGCACGTAATATGATCACTATCAACGAAAATTTCTACCAGATCAAAACTTTAATTTATAAGTAATATGTGGATGAAATAATTTATGGAAATTATCATCTTTATCCAGGGAATGTATGTCTACAATCAGCTATAAATTTTACCAGCCAGAGATTACGTACATCTGAAACCAGACCATGACAATTTCGATGTTTTTTTTGTTGAAGCATTTTTTCAAACAGATAAAAACATGTTTTCATGAAATTTGCATGCATAATTTCATGTATAATTATAAAAATATAAACATAAACACAATTTCTGATGTTTGTGTATTTCATGGAGATATAAAGTTTCGAATTTTATTCACTTTCATAAACAAAATATTTTTGAAATGAACTTTTGGTCGACAGTTTCTGTAATGGGTGTTCGTGCACTGCACGCATTGAGACTCAGCTGTGGAGCTACTGGAACTGAGGCCAGAAATGAAGCTCGGTACTGAACGAGTTAACGGAGCACAATTTAGTGAAGGATACGCAGCATGGTTTCACCAAGGGTCGGTCCACACTTACTAATCTACTCGTATTTTTTGAAGCTGTAACAAAGTTTGTGGACGAGGGATTCCCTGTGGATGTTATCTTCCTCGACTTCGCTAAAGCATTTGACAAAGTGCCACACCGACGGCTAGTTTCAAAGCTAAAATCGCATGGGATTTCGGGGTCTGTGTGCTCCTGGATTGATCAATGGTTAACTGACAGAAAGCAAAGAGTAGTGTTAAAAGGGAAATCGTCACCATGGGAACCAGTTCATAGTGGTGTACCCCAAGGCTCAGTATTGGGACCCATCCTGTTTCTGATTTATATCAATGATATTGATGACAGCGCAGCCAGTGACCTGCTAAAGTTTGCTGACGACACTAAAGTTATCCGGAAGGTGGCATCTGAAGAGGAAGCCAGATTATTGCAGCAGGACTTAACCAATCTATACGAATGGTCGGACGAATGGCAGATGCTGTTCAATGTAGCAAAATGTAAGATGATGCACTTTGGCTACAATAATCCTTGTCATCAGTACTTTATGCATGGGCAGGCGCTAGAAGTAGTGACTGAAGAAAAAGATCTGGGCGTAATTGTGCACAATAACTTGAAATCCAGCTCTCATGTGGCAGCATGTGTTAAGAAGGCCAATAGAGTACTTGGTATGATAAACAGGACTTTCAGTGTTGAAGAACCGCGAGTGATGTTGCAACTATATAAGGCATTAATTAGACCACATTTGAGTATGCTGTGCAGGCGTGGAATCCTCATCTTAGAAAGGACATTGATTTATTAGAAAAGGTACAAAGGAGATTTACGAGGATGATTCCTGCTATACGTGATTTGTCTTATGACGAACGACTACAGCGTCTTTACTTGATCTCTTTGGAGAATAGGACACAGCGCGGTGGCCTTATTGAGGTATTCAAGATTCTGAAAGGCTACGAAAAAGTTACACCCGACACCTGGTTTGCTTATAGTGAAATTACCCAAACACGACGTCATACCTTGAAACTGAGAGTGAATCGCTCAAGGCTTAACATTAGGAAAAACTTCTTCTCTCAGAGAGTAGTTAATAGCTGGAATGCGCTGCCTCAATCTGTGATTGACTGTGATAGTATCAACCAGTTTAAGAGACATGTAGACCACCATCTGTGACATATGGGAGTAACACGAGCCAGATTGGCTCCCTCTCCCCATCCCACAGCTCTGGATTCCTGAGATGTGGGGTACAGGTAAATAATGATGTAACGGGAACACGGAACTGTCCGTTACAACTGTAACGTTATAACTGGAACATGTCGATAAGCGACTCGAAATGATGTAACTGGATCATGAAGCTGTACGTCCCAACTTCTCGTGTTGTAACTGGAACACGGAAATGTCAGTCGCTACACATAATGATGTAACGGGAACATGGAATTGTCCGTCACAACTGTCACGTTATAACTGGAACACAGATATGTCGATAAGCGACTCGAAATGATGTAACTGGAACATGGAACTGTATGTCCCAACTTCTCGTGTTGTAACTGGAACACGGAAATGTCAATCGCTACACATCAGTCACACGTCTTGTTACGTGATAACACAGAACTGTCAGTTACATCTCATGGTATAACTGGACCGACGACACCTCAAAGTTGCACTCATAGCCCAATCTCAAGGGGTACCTAAAGAGCCAAAACCATACATGTCTTACCAACAGTGGATATCAATTTCAGTATCACAATACCTTACCAATTACTGAATCTATTTCAGTATGATTTAACGCTTCTCTGCATAGAAATAAATTCATATAAACAACCCTCAATAATGTTTATGCTTTCATACAAAAACAATAAAAATCTACTTCAAATCTGAGCACTGACTGCTGAATAGCTCTTACATACACAAAATCTACACGAGGATAACTGTGAATTTTATGAATGACTAGAACAACATTTAAATAGTTATAGGACTACTTATACACTTGTCCGTTATTTACATCTCATAATTCATAGATCAGAAGAAACCCGTGAATCAGTACCCTAAAAGAGGGGGGGGGTATATGCGAATCACGTGGAAATGTGCGTACATATTTGCGGACCATGTTACACATATCTTTCCAGTAAAAATGTGCAATAACTCACCTAAAGAGCCATCAACTTATTCACCAACAATGAGTCCATATAATCAGCAGTTCACACTGTCATATTCTCAGAGAAAGTTAATGATTTTGTGCGTTTGTTGCCACAAATTTCCCGCTGCACAAATGCAAGCCAGCTTCTCTCGCTGATTTCTCGCCTCCCACACAGAAGAGCCATTGCATATGCTAATGAGGTCACAGGGTGTAGTTTAAGACCGGGCTACATTTATATAACTCAACGGCCATTATATGATTATATGTTCACACCGTAAATAATCTATACGTGCAGATTGTCATAACCAACAGATGCCGTACGACTAATAACTGAACTTCAGAAAATAGAAAAATAAATACATTGCCAAACCTCACCTTGCAAGCTGATCGACTCTTTTGAAACCAGCGTCGGGTCAGTTACCCGGATGATGTGACGTATTTTTAAGGAATATTCCTTAACTTTTAAAGGAATCTTTAAGGAATATTCCTTAAAGGCCTTTGAAATGTACTATTCCTTAGAGCAATAAGGAATTATTCCTTTGAAAGTTAAGGAATATTCCTTTATTATTTGGAGAATATTCCTTAAAAATGGGTTTAAGGAATTCATTCCTTAACTTTTTTAAGGAATGATTTTTTCAGTGCAAATATTGCAAAGAAAGCCGATCTGACGAAAGAGAAGACTATCAAGGGTCCAGTTTTCGTCACAATACAACACGGACAGTTCTCGGCTAAATTCACGGAACAATCATTGCCAAGCCATATACGATATACTGCACCGAGCTTGAGAACTATTGCCGTATAATCATTAGTTAACAACTAATGAAAGTCTACGCACTTTCATTTGGAAAATCCGCCATTGAACAGCTGTTCAACTCCCAAAAAATGTGTCCATGCTGACGAGGAAAAATTATCCCAGAATTTCGTTGGAAGTTCAAAATTCCACAAAACCCCTTCTATAAAGCAACACACTTCCCGCTTATATCGACCCAATCATAAAAGAAAGCCAACAAGTTTGTCAGGATTCGGGAATATGATTTTCACACGCAAATTTTCTCCAAATACAAATCACAAGATGGCCGACCAGCAAAAGGCAAACTGACGCCAGAATCGCCAACCAGATCAAATTTGTCTACAACGGACCAATTCGAACAGGTCAATTAAACTTCTGACACCAATTTGTAGTACCTTCCGCTACCTAGATATTAGCCAGTATAGAAGACAGCCTTACCTGCCGGTTAAAACCCTGAGAGAGGCAGTCAGCAGGTCTTGTCAGTCTGTTGCAGTCCAGGTCAAGTCGTTCTCTGGCTTCTCTTGCAAGCCCGCGAGTTACTCTCATTGGCTAGAGGGCAATCAGCGCCCTCTACCAAGGGGAGAGAGAGAGAGGAGACAACTCTTGTAATATTAAAGCAATTGTCTCCCCTGCTACACTGGCCTAATGTTCGTTAATAGTCTGTGATATTCTATCACTGAAATGTGAGAAAACCTATTCTTACTACAATATGCTGATAACTGCTGATTCTGTAATTTTAAGAGATCATTCAGAAAATACATTAATTGCCCTGTTTTTATAGTTAATAAATTTACAGACTAAACAGTTCAAAGAATAAGTTTTATGTTTATACTGAAGAATATTATTATTAATAGAGCTTGTACTTCTTTCAGATGAATGAAACATAAAACAATAGTGCTAGACTGACATCACCAGGTTCCCTGGAATCATGTAATATGCTCACTTCAGTTTCAATAAAAATAATTGTTTCATCTACGTGAAAGGGGATTAGGTGGGAAGAACCAATCTGGATCAATCCTCAATAGTCCGCGTAACTGACTTCCTGAGGTTTCGTCTAAATCCATAATAGCCTGCCTCCAACAATCGGTCTGAAGCAGTTTATCGCCTGTCGAACAGACCGAAAACACTGTGGACGATCGTTTTTCAACAGGCGGGGTGTTTATCCTGCACCCGTACGAACCAAAATAACTATATTGTGCCCAGCGTTTAATATCTGGAAAACTTCAAGCTCTTCTGGTTTAATGTATCGGAGTCAGTTGATTTGATTCGTCGATGTTTCCGACTTCAGATTTATTCGTCTACATCATGAACAACATGTGGTTTCTATTTTGGGACTATTCTCAACAATTGATGGGGCATTACACCGTACTTGAACTCTCCACACTAGTCGATGCCTTATCAGTTTCTGTAAACCAGCCAGATGGTGGAGAATGTATTACCGCGGACCGCGGACCGGATTTCGGGGCGAATTCTTTAACATGGTCGTTTCGTCACTTGATATTATAGATAGAGATATAGTAGAGGAGGGGTATGTAGATCGGTGTAGGTCGTATAGAAAACATTTTCATGATATCCACTGGCATTGTGGTATATGAAAAGGAGGGAAATAGTTTATATTCTTGATGATTTTTTTTAAATATTAACAAAACAACATCGACGAAGACACCCACTGCTCACCAAGTCACTGCGACCAAAACGACTAGCATAGTCATGCCATTAACTGGATATTCTAAGTCTTTGGTTTAACATCGTAATTGTATGTCATTGAAGTTGGGAATAAGAGGATCACATGTACCTTGATCATAAGATGAAACTTGCCGTCAGGGTTGAGATATATTTTCCGTCTCGAGAGTGGGAATTTTTATCTTTTGATCAAGTTAATATGCGATTGTTTCATTCATACATGAGCAGTGTGACTAACGTCACAGGACCTGCGAAGTAGGGTATGATATGCTTTAAGTGTGTACCTTGACGGGAGACGGTCGTGAGATGACTTGGGGGCCCTCTACAGGAGGCAGTCGAGAAATGACTTGGGGGCCCTCTATCTAGAAATAACCTGAAATCCTCTCAAAATGTCGACGTTTATAAATCACCTAAGTAGGTCAGCTCAGAACTTGCTGATAACAGTCCCCTAATGCACGTTCATGCCAAAAATCAAGGTTCTAATGTCAACGGTTCTCTTTATTTTGCCGACGAAAGGATTCGGATAGACTGACTGACTCATTACCGGACAATTTGCAAATGAGAGCCTACTTCGTAGAAATAATTTAAATCATTACTTTAATCAATATTTTTTGTAAAGGTATTCTGAACCTCTGGGATCATAGATCGCAGGAGATGCATTCTGGGCTATTTCCGGCATATAAAATACCATATTAATGCTCGATAAAATGTTGAAAATTTGGGTTCAATTAAAACATTTACAAAGTCTAGACTATTTATCACTACAAATCAGGTTCCACTTCAAGATTCCCGTCATCACCCCGCACAAGAAACCCGGCGGTGTGCTCTGTTTCGAGATATTCAGAAATTACCAAATATTGATAACCTTTGAACTGATAGATCGACAAAATGATTAACTGCCTTTTTCAGGTCGAGATCGCCAGTCAATGACTGGTGGATATGCAACATCATCAGGTCAGTGAGTCGTAGCTTTGTCGACGAGATTCCAAGACTGAATGATGATTATATGACTATAGTTTTATTCCACTGTACACTTAAAATGTACAGATGGCGCTGCTGACAGTTGAATATTACAGGTCGGCAGCGCCATCTGGCCGTTTAATAAGTGTACAGTCAATGGCGATGTTAGACCCAAGTATATGTAAGTTACAATACATACGGCCGCGAAAACATAAGTTTATCGTTAATGCTGATATGCCCTACAGTGGTTGGCCGAATGATGTATGATTGATTAACATTCCTGCATGCTTCCGGCACAGTGACAGTATTGTTCTTGTAAGTAAATCCATTTTGTATGCAACACATAAAAATGCACAACAACAACATCCGGATAAAATCTATGCAAGATGTGTGTTATGATGTATATGAAGATGTCGCTCATTGATGAATTGTACCTTATTGACATTTAATGTTCCCATGCTGAAAGCGACGAGTTAAATTTCTAGTCAGACATGATTAATTAATTCGAATTCTCGTTGGATATAATTTGTTGTTCGATTTAAATTCATTGCGAGTAATTATTTCCTAAATCATTCCAATATTAAATTGGGTTGAAATGAAAGTACTGAGTAAACTGTGATTGTGTCTGATACAGACCCTGCTCAAACAGCGTTGTTATTTAGGATTTTATTTGGCATTTCAAGGTTGTGCTAGAGATTGGTGGCGTTGAGGCAAGTTAGGCCTGAGCCTGGTAAATGCATGGATACCCATCCTCGGGGGTAAGCAAATGTTAACTGAATGTTACCGGAAACCATAACAACATAAATTATGATGTTCCTATCTGGAAATTTGGTTATTGCACATTAGTACATTAGTAGTGTTAAAAGGAGATAGTCACCCCAAAGTGATGTGATGTGGTAATGGAGGAGGTGCAAGTTGTTAGGAATTTCTATTTGAAATGTAACAAACTTTCATGAATGCAGTCTATCTGTATCCTCTATCCAGTTGTGAGTTAGAATCTTTCCACTTACCGTGATGTTAATGAATCCGAATACTGCTGTTATTTTGAGAATGAAAGAAAAAGAGACTCGTACGAAATGTAAATCTGTTTTATTATATTGTCTTTTTTAGGGTTTTTATTCCCTTACACTGAGATTGTGACGATTAAAGAACTGGAAACCAAAACACTCTTCTGTTGATTCGTGGTATTGGTAATGTGGGCCACCGCCCCACATTATACATTCAGACGCTGCGACATTGCCCCGACTCTAGTAGACGCTAATCAGCTGCCCTGGAATTATTGTCCCGACCATGGTCGGGGCGGTTCCGCCGCCCCTGAAGTGAGAATCACGGCATTGGCATTGGCGGTATCAGTTTGAAGCGTTCGTGGGAGAGCGTCCGATTGGATGGGCGTGGCGTGGAAGTAAGGCTATGGCGCGCACGCGCAGTCGAGGAGTAGTAGGGAAAGTGAGCATTTTTTAGGGGCGCAGGTGCATATTTGAGATATTGAGGGGCTATATCGCATCCAAATTGGGCGTGTAGGGTCTCGTATTGAAGCTCATGCGGTGTAGCCCACGTCTTGAGAGATGTCCGTGTCATCACTGACGTCATTGGTGACGTCATCGGTAGTCGTGCATTTGGGGTGCGTAGGTGTGTGTTTGAGTGACTGAGGGACTATTGTTGGTTCGAATGGGTCGTAGGAGGTGTTGATGTGTAGCACTCATGGAGGAGCATTCGCCTGGGTGGTATCAGTTTGAAACACTCATGGGGGGCCTCCAACTGGACTGGTGGGCCGTGGAAGTAGGGGCTATGCCGTGCATGAGCAGTGGTAGTAGTGCATTGGAATAGACGTTTTGGGGTGGAGGTGGCCCAATATTGGTTCGTATGGGTCGCATGGGGTGTCATGTTGATGCATTCGTGGAGCAGCATCCGACTGGATGGGTGTGTAGTGGAAATATTGCCCATTTGCGCATGTGCAGTAGAAAAATGGCACTGGAATGGACGTTGTGGTGTCGAGATGGTTAAATATTGGTTCGAATGGGTCGTGTGAGGTATACAGTTCAAGCACTCGTGGACTGGAGTCAGACTTGGAGTGATATGCGCCTGCGCACTCGGGGAGTAGTAGAGAAGGTGGAGATTCGGAAGTGCAAAGGGGCGTGATCGGGGAGAGTTGGCCATGTTCGCTCTCGCTACCTATTAGAATTACCTCAGCGTATGTGTCTAGGTGTGTATTGTGAGGGAGGAGGAGGAGGAGGAGGAGGGGAACGTGGAGGAGTAATGCGGATGGTGAGTGAGTGGTCATATAAAGTCGGTTGTAAACCATTAGCCTTAGCCTAGGGAGTTTCGAATGTATTGACGATGCCCCAGGCACTTCAAGGTTATATGCATAGCAATACTTGCAACGACAGAAGGGGAATTCCACGAAACGCCATCACGCCTATGTTAACGCTTTATCTCCCCAGCATAACGCCTTGACGCCATGATGAAGACAGGTAAGAGAAAGAAAGATCAACTTTTCTTATAGTTTAGTCTTCCCAATGTTACATCATATCCAAGCTGGGGAAGCCGCCTTGGATATGTTTACAATTCAAGAATGCTTCCATACTTCAGAAATACAGCCATGGCGGTCTATGAACGGTAGAGCCTGTTACCGTTTGAAATGAAAGGTGACCCCACGCACAGGTTCATCGTGAAGACCAAGCGTCACTTGGAAGAGGATATGAGACTATCACCCACCCGCCGAGGCCCTGCAAAATGCCAAATTTTCTACCGATCTGACAAAAACGGACCTGCACAGATGTTTTTGTATCATTCCATGCTATATTATATAAAACTAACGGGTCGGTCTATGTATCAATGTATGCACACCACGGAAGATAACATGCTGAGATTTGCTGGTCCCCGATGATGTCATCGCTCTACATCGGGACTCGGAGAACCCCCGTTGAGAAACTCTGTTCATGACGTCATATATAGATCATGACGTCAGTTTCGTTTAAAGATCACCCGAATTGATCACGGGTCACCAGTGCCAAATATGACCGCCAGACCTGACGGCCTCTCCGCGGAGGAATACATTCCCCGGGGTCATTTCTGGTCACGTGATCCTCACGTGAACTTTGCCGGAACTATAGTGACCTCGACCTCCACGTGACCTCTACAATCAGGTCACGAAAGTAGGTCATTGTTCTAGAATTTGGCGTTTCTGCGGTGTTAACTATTTAAAATCAAACAGGGAATATCGTCGACATTATATTTCTATCTGCAATAACGAACATATACATTTCATGGGCCTATCAGTGGGGCCGTATGGCAAACCGTTTTACTTTTTATTCGGCATTTGCTGATATCATTAAATATTTGCTGATATCATCAAATGATTTGCTGATATCATCAAATGATTTGCTGATATCATCAAATGATTTGCTGATATCACCAAATCAGTCAATTTGCTGATATCACCAAATGATTTGATGATATCACCAAATGGTTTGATGATATCAGCAAATCATTTGATGATATCAGCAAATCATTTGATGATATCAGCAAATCATTTGATGATATCATCAAATCGAGTGATTTGCTGATGTCAGCAAATCATTTGATGATATCATTAAATATGGCGGAACGTGAAAATAAGCCTAAATGTTAATGCCTGCTCCCTTCACATCCTGTTGTTTGATAATTTATACCTTGTGGTAAAGCTATATACCGACAGATCACATGCAATATCTATTACGGTAATTAAAGAACCAGACAATAACAATAAAATCTATCAAACCCCTGGCATATACCTTACATCAAACTTTACTAATAAATGACAAATAGAATCATGAATATAAGGGCATTCAAATAAATATACAGCAGGGAAGATAAACGCGGGTTATTGACTTGTAGACACAAATTCATTAGATCTGCATTTGAGTATAATCGGGGCGAGGCAAAAGGGGATAATGATTTCGGGAAAGCCGGTCAGCATGGAGCATGGTATATTAAGGCAGAGCCGATTGTCGTGCTTCTTCCCCGGCTAGCTTTTAGGGCAGGAGATAACAGCCGCACATACAACAATAAATTAATCCCTATGACCCGCTACTGGCCCGTAACAGGAGACCAGGCTCTTACGATAAAGACAGAACTAACCAAGCCTCAATGAAGTCATATGGCTTCTTTTTATCTTTATATGATGTGGGTACTGTAATCAAATAGTACTAAAGCCGATACAGATTGAAACAGTTGTGTGACATTATTTATCTAAGCATGTCCCCTGTAAATTCAGTATAATCTCAAGCGCTATTTGTTGAACATTCCGATCACTTTTCAATTCTGTGTTATATCTATGTTGACCTTGCCGGGGGAGAGGGCGGGGGGTCCGGTCAGATGTACACAGAAACTCGTGTGCGAGGTAGGTCCACCACAGTGGTTAATGGTCAGGACCTACAGGTCAACCGCCGCTATTGGGGGCAGAAATAGTGGAGCGAGCCTGTGCAACGGAACATGCGCTGTGACGAAGTTTATTGTCATTCTGAACAGGGAGCCTTCCATGTTATGGTTCATACTATGACCATCCACCATATTTAATGATATCATCAAATATAAAGTATTTGCTGATATCATCAAATCATTTGCTGATATCAGCAAATCAATTGCTGATATCATCAAATCATTTGATGATATCAGCAAATCATTTGCTGATATCAACAAATAAAGCGTTTTTGATGATATCATCAAATCATTTGCTGATATCAGCAAATAATTTGATGATATCAGCAAATCAGTTGCAGATATCATCAAATGATTTGGTGATATCAGCAAATATTTGCTGATATCAGCAAATATTTGTTGATATCAGCAAATATTTGATGATATCAGTAAATCATTTCATGATATCAGCAAATATTTGATGATATCACCAAATACTGAATAAAAAGTAAAACGGCTTGCCATAGTGCCGAGCATATGCATGAGATATTTACTTTTACATAGAACAAGAACAACTGGTTCCCTTGTCTACGGGTATATGTTAGCCAGGGTACCCGGCTGGGCGAAGTAAAAAGCGGCACTAATTTCAATTGGTTTTTGAGTTGGTTTTTCTCGACTGAGAACAATTCTCGGTTGATGGATTCGCGATATCGTTTGTCTTTCGAGAAATAATTCTCGAATGAAAACCGATCAATACATCGAAAGAAAACCGGCATCACGAATCATTCGGTTATCGGAGACGCTTCCTTAGAGTAATCTAAAAATTGCAAAGGTAGTGGAACAGCTCCCACCGTTATATCCTCTTTGCGTCGTGATATTCCCGATTATTTTCGTATGTCCTAGACAGATTGGACTGCATGGAATGATTGTATTTATTAGTAGAATGTATCTCGATAGGACTGTTTTGTAATTTGTCGGTTCCTTCCCATTAGATCTTCAAATGGATCTCGTTTATGCCTCTATTAATTCTATTACTTCTCGGGTATTGGTTCACTCTATCACCATGGGACCATGACAGAAAATCCCTCCCTCACAATGGAGTCAATTATGCACTAATGTCATTCGAACCTGAAGTCCTAAAGCTGACGAAAATTTTAACGAAGCGAAACAACAGCAAAAGTCCAACTCATTAATACATAATAATACCTCTTATACAAAATCAATAGACTGTTTCTGAAATAGACCACTAAGCCAAGAAACTCACAAAGCTATCCTCCAAGCTATATTGCTATCACAAGGAATGTTTCATGCAATTTCAACTTAATTAACAAATGACACAGAGATGCCATTCTTGTTGAGCAGATCTAACCTAATATACTGCGTCATATGTCTGAATGTTCTCATGTATAGTCACCAGTACTTGCCAGCCATGATGACTTCTGCAGCGTACCGACTAAATACCGTAATTTGTTTACAACATTCCCGATGCGGGATAATATTAACGAGTTACTCTCATCTGAACTGGAACTTTGCTGGTAGCGTTTGTGTGATGCCCAGTAACTGTCTTGTTATAGTAGTCCCAAATTGCAATATGTCACTTTTACAGTTTGTATATCGTTCGACTCGACTATTTGAGTTGATTCAGGATTACGGTTACGCTTAAGATACGATCGTCGTGACGTGTAGGCTTTATTAATTTCTCTGGTGTACAAAGGAGCGATTTACTCAGTTTCTATTTGTAATATCTGGAAGTCATTACCCTGAGCGGTTCCGTAAAATGTATTCACATTAATCGTCATGGTAACGGAGAACAAAGACGCAGTATTGGTGTGGCGCTTATCTGGCACTTGTTGTCTTCGACCTCTTCTATCCTGGAGTCGTTTCACGTAATGTGCTGTGTACCGTAGGTAGTTCGCTAGCTTGTGGAGTTACACGATGCAGTCTTTTACACCTAAATATCACCTTTGAAAACTGTTCGTGAAAGAATATGTAGGCTATAACATTAATCCAGCCGGTGGCGAAGGCTGTAAGATCAGCGACCTGTAGAACTATACGGTAGTATGGAAATGGTCCGGGCCCAAAATACACATACAGTTGCCAAGTTTGAACAGGAAGTTCACATATCGCGAAAACAAGAACCACCATCAACAGCATCTTCAAAATTTTCTGTTTTCGTTTCCTTACCGCTTGAGCTCTTTTCTCGCTATCCATGTAGAGCTTAACCCCGAGGCGTATGTATAATATAATAATAATAGATATCGGACAGGCGTACATGCAAATAAAATCCAAAATGTATAAATATCGTTGAACTTCGATTTGGTCGTTGGCCACTCCACAAGTATGATACGTCTTCCATACACCCTGAATTAAGTGAACGTTCGTCGTGACATCATACACAACGGCCGCTCTGATGCCATACAAAAACGAGCAAATCCACATTATGGATACGTTACGCAGGGCTTTCCTGCAGGTTAGATTTCTTTGTAACGGAAACAATACCGCCCGATAACGGTCCATCGCTATTGCCACAACGCAGTACACATTCGCTGTCAAACCAACGTAGCTGAAAAACTCAATCATCTTGCAGATCTCGGTTGTTAATCTTGTTGAGAAGTGCGATATGATCTCCAGAGGAATCGGGAACACTGCCACGGTTAGATCTGAAAAGTAAACAAAAATATCAATTAGTAGTTCGCACAGCTCGCTCATTCATCGCTTATAACAAATTCGAAAAATGGGTCCGAAAAATTCAACAAAATTGTTTCTTTTCAGAATATGACATCATTGTGACATCATCAGAATGGCCGTCTTGGATATCGTTATGTTTCCTGGCAACGCCTGAACCATAGATTTAGTATGGCAAGTTTCAGCTTCCTGGCCTCGAGGGTAATGAAAACAACGAAGCTACTGAGAAGCTATCTGTTCATTCAACGATAATATTTCCCCTCAGCTACCTTTCTGTATTTCACAAGTGATGCCTGTGCATAGTTTGGCGCTTTGGTCCATCCAGTCACGACTAGCTGGTATGTTTCAACCATATCCCCGTTTCTGCCTCAATCATGCTCCAGGTATGTTCCAAGTATACCTCAAACATGCTTCACGCTATATCCATCCGAAAGATGACCAGACTATGCCGTAGGTATGCAGCAGCCACGCCCCAGGTATGCCTCAAACATGTCCAGACCATCTCATTCAAAACCGAAATAAACGGACTGGAATTTAGGCCTACATGTCTGAGAAATCAGATTTGCAGACTTGTACATCCTGCTTATTATAAACAAGAATTATCTTCATAAATGATGGGCGACATAGTTTAAATGGGTAATGTGCAAAATGCTTATTCTGCATAATGAGTTTTCTTTGAAATATTTAATTGCGCATGAATAATTACGCTGATAAACAGCTTGTATCACTGACGTCTCTACTTTTAGGAAAGTAGAGACGTCAGTGATACAAGCTGAATAGTATGAGCGTAATGAATAATTGGCAGAGCAGATTTTACTGGTGTAACCATTTGTCCCTAGTAACCATCCTGTGTTTTCTCTCAGGAACTCTCAGTGTCAACGTGTGTAACTGCCACCAAATATGGCCAGAATGAGGTCGCCCAGCCATGGAAACATGAACAAATAGCTATCGCGCTGATCTGACATGTTTAATATCAGGTTTCCGTCTATGTGATAAGCTTCTGTAGCTTCTGTACAGGCTAATCACATACCAAGTAAGTACTCGGGCATGGGAACTTTTGGTCAGGATAAACTGAATTCTTGCCATTCGATTGGTTTGAAATCGTCTGTTGCCAGTCAGTTATGAATTAACGTCCATATTTCGGCTGTAACCCTTATATACGAGGCAACACAGAGGAATGCGGAAGAAAACCCCACAGAACGAAAGAGTGTCTAGCCAAAGCGATCGTCGAACTAATGATATTTAAGTTCAAGGGAGTAAGTAGTACTAAAACGTTCCGCGATCATTATATTATTGCTGTGTAGCCCATAGCCCAGGAATGGCTGTAGTCTCGAATGGCTGTGTAATCGACTACAGCCCAGGATCCTCCTATACACAATACATCCCACACATTGAACTTCGAACGACATTGTCCGATATACTAACTGCACACGAAATAAAACGGCAGCGAATAGTAATAAACTACACCTCATTTTCCTCTACATTGGTCCTTCTCGCCGCCTGCCAACTCTCAACACTTAATAATTCCTCGTTCTTGGGATATCATCTTTTAATCACGCCTTCACGGAGTTTTCTGACATATTTTGGACCCATATTTTGAATGTCTCAGCATAACGAAGATAGCCACGCCCACCTACACGTGCATGCGTTGGACTGTCATCGAACTGGCCCGAAAAATCACGCATGCGCCACGGCTTGTCTTCAAATGACACCGCCATCTCCGGCAAAGTCCATACAACGGCAATTAACATGACTGGCGGTTGAATGGCCGCGCAGCTGTTATCCAAAACCCCGAGAATCTTGAACAATTGATGATAACTTAAGGATGAGGGAATACCGAGAGTTATAACTTGGAGGGAAGTGACAAAAGACTACAAGGAGAATTACGAGGTACATTTTATTATCACCAGCTACTGTGTTCTTGTATGTGCAGCCGTTAAATCTTCCGAAACGCAGGCGTTTCGGAAGTCAAAACTTCGTGGTATGAAATGTAAAGGGAAGGAACTACAGCTGTGTAGGGAAGAACAGCCACGCCCACCTACACAGCAAAGGTTCTATAGCTATGTAGCCCATCCATCATACTGTGGCCTGAGGGAAGGCGGAAATGTCACTGTGAAAAGTGAAGCTATTAAACCACGAATTCTGCTGAGATTTTCCGCTTCACCGAGGTTATATACTTCAAGAAAGAAATATGTGGATAACAATCGAGATACACCGCAAAGAGGAATGGCATTTAATAAATCTATCAAGAGTTCCGTAGCATTTTTCCTGCTGACGACGTTCGTTCAAGCCCAAGTGGGATCTAATGATCGGAAACTGAAACGAATTTTACTGAGTTGTCCTATCCGGCATTCCAATCATGAAGTTAGAATATATCTATTTGTTCTATCCCATCAGTCATATTATTGAAGCAGTGTATGTTTGTTGGTGATTTTTTCCCCCACTTGTTTGACGTAGATACACTCCTAAACCTCTTGGACGCATTGATTTAAAACTGGTGGTCGTACTCAAGGTATACACGGAAAGATTCTAGATATAATATCACTGATGGCCGTAGAGGTTGACACTGGCCACGCTCATCTTTAGTTTTAACAGATCACTCTCCGTTTGCAAAGGTGTCGTAATCAGTCGAGCTAGATTATATGGGCAGCCCTGCTAACATATAGACAACGACAATAGCTTAGGCATCTCGATAACTAGACACATTGCCACAAGATTCATGGGATATGGCGGATGTTGGTGGGGGGGGGGGGGGGAGGGGGTGGCCTTAATGTCACACTCAAGATTGTTTCACTCATATAGTGACAGTCAGTTTCGTTGGTGGAGGAAGCCGGAGTACCCGGGGAGAACCACCACCAGTTGGCAAGTAACTGACAAACTTCCACACAAGGACCAGATAGGCTCGAGCCCTTGTCGTTTCAGCGGTCTGAGGCTAGAGGTCACCAACGAAGCGCCTCGGGCATTGGAAAACCTCAGACCATTCCGCTACCGAGGGCCCCTCATTGTATATGGCAAGAACTAGTAGTAGTGGGGGCTGTTAGGGATATTTTGGTTCACATTCTTCCAAAAGCATCAAATTTGGCCCATATGTCGCCCATACCATACTATTTCGATTTTTGACGGGCGCCAAGACGGGCGCCCCCTAGGGCCGCCATATTTGGCGAAATTCAATATGGTCGCCATCCTGGTGATAGTTGAATAACTAAAAGGGCTAGAAATGTGAATAATATCACTTTTTAGTGGTTTTTGGGGTCGGAGAATCTGATTGTGATCTTATTTCAACGATTTTAGGTGAAGGTAACCTTTAAGGTCACCCTAAAGGGCATTTTGGGGACAAATTCGCCATTATCAGTGGTTTTGGGGCAAGATATATAAACTGCCTCATTCTATTGGTTTCCAGGTTTGAGTAACCCGAATCTGGCCTTATTTTGGCGATTCGGGGCAATATTTCATTTGAGAGTCGCGATAGAGGTCATCCGAACCAGAGGTCAATTGTAGGTATAACACCAAAAGAACCACAAATAATACCATAGAGGTTTGTGGCATTCTCCGATTCTGATCCTATTTTGAAGATTTGAGGTCAACCCATTTTGGGGTCAAAGGTCAAAGATCAACAGTTACCACTAAGAACAATCGAACGAAGAGTATTCAGGAACAAATTATATTACAATACTCCGGAGATGACATCTGCTGACAAAATGCTATAACTATGCCGCTACGCCGCTATGTGTATTTAAATGTTCGAAATACAATACAAAGACCGCCTTAGCAACAATATACCAATGATTATTGGTATCTATACCTTCTGGCTTGCGCTATCAAGGAACTGTGAAGTCGGGTCGCACCCAGTAAGGCTGTGGAAGAGTTGTAGTGCCAAGGATTTGACGGACCGAGATCGGAACAAACGGTATGGACTGAATGTCACAATATTTCTTTCCAGTACCGAAGTCCACCAAGAGTTCCGATAGACCGAGGGTCTTCAAAGACCGGACATCGCTGTCCATCGTGCGAACATAGGCTGTTGTATGACCCTTCTCCGTAGCATGTGCTAGATGCAGGAGGACCCTAGTGTCCGCCTCGGAATGGTTGCACGGTTGAAGTATTGTGAGGTCATAACGCCTGTTGAAGAACACGGACTCAAAACGGGTACACAGAAGGAGCTTTCCGCTCATGTCAGTCTTGGACATCTGTGTGCTGATGAATGAGAACGGCTCCTTTTTGTTAACATCTTTTAAGAAGCCGCTGATCCATTCATACTTCGGGATTTTAGGGGTTCAGGAAAAAGTATTGTGGCATTCCAGTCCAAACCATCTGTTCCGATCTTGGTCCGTCAAAGTCCGTGGCACTACCTCTCTTTCATAGCTTAACGGGGTGCTTCATCGTACTCATGTACAGCAAGGGATGTGATGCAGCCGGTGTCAATGAGGCCAAGCATCACCTCTTCACCACTGCAACCAGATCGCTGGAAAACATCCCACCTCCCAAGCCGCGCTTTTGCAGCATGTGAAGCGAGCGCTGCTGCACGCGAGTTTCTACTGGAGTCGCTTCACTCCAGCAGGGAATCCCTGACTTCAGTGAGTGGAGCTGGCACAAAGATTGCACCAGTACATGGCAACAGCTGTGGACCACTCTCAGCGACACTTCTATGGCATATGCCATTCTCATGCACTGAGGCTGACTCAAGGCATGCACGGGAAGGTGCAAATACAACTGTGCCGATGTCCGATACATGACCCTCTGCAAATGCGAAGGCGGGTGCGTTAATAACTTGGGCGATGATGACAAGTATTATTTATTGCTGGCATCATAGAGCGCAAGCCAGAATGCATAGGTAGTAAAAGTAATCGTTGGTATACTGTTGCTTAAGCGGTCTTTGTTTTGTATTTTGAACATTTAAATGCACGTAGCGGCATGGTTATAGCATTTTGTCAGCAGATGTCATCTCCGAAGTATTTTAGTATCATTTGTTCCTGAATAATCTTCTTTCGATTGTTTTTAGTAGCAACTGTTGATCTTTGACCTTTAATTCTCAAATGAGGTGACCATGACCTCAACTCGTCAAAATAAGGTCAGAATCTAATTCTCCGATGCCGCAAAGCCCTATGGTATTATTTGTGATTCTAGCCCTTTTGATGTTTCCTATAATTGACCTCCGGTTGACCTCTGTTTCGGGGGACATCTGTCATGAACCTCACATGCAATATTGCCTCAAATTGTCAAAATATGGCCAGATTCGGGTTACTCAACCCCGAAAATCGATAAAATGAGTTAGTTTGTATATCTCGACTAAAAACCACTAAAAATGACGAATTTGACCCAAAAATGACCTTCAGGGTGACCTTGACCTCAAATCGTTGAAATAAGATCAGAATCAGATTTCCCGACTCCGATAACCACTAAAAAGTTGTATTATTCATGATTCTAACCATTTTATTGACTGACCTCTAACCCGGGTGGCGGCCATAATGAATATCGGCAATATGGCGGCCCCAGGGGGCGACTACCTTGGCGCCCGCCAAAAATCGAAAAGGTATGGTATGGGCGACATATGGGCCAAATTTGGTGCTTTTGGAAGAATCTGAACCAAACAGTCCTTTTTATGCCCTAACAGCCCCGACTATAGGAGATTAATGTATACGCCGTATGTAAGTCCTCCCGGATTATTACTGTCCTGAATATGAAAGCACATTCCTCATACATGAGCAGTGTGACTAACGTCACAGGACCTACGAAGTACAGTAGGCATAATCGCATTAGGACTCGAACGCGAACTGAACTCTTGGAAATCCCCACCCCCAGTTGAAATCCTGCCTATATTAAGATGGGCACCGCCCAAGTCAGAATCGCCAGTGATTTTCATCAAAAATCACCAGAAATTTTCATCAAAAGTAGGTCAGCTCAGAACTTGTTGGTAACAGTCTCCTAATGCGCCTTCATTCCAAAATAAATAACGATCGCCGATTTAATTTTACAATTTTTTAATTAAAGGAAACAGATTGAATAATATAGGTTCAGTAGATTTCAAGCTTTACGTGTGAAAATACATTTACATATCTTTAATGGTTTTCAGTGCCCTTGTCCAAGATCAAAACAACTTTTTGAATCGCATTATTTTCCCAACAATACAACAAATTTTTATATATAGTACTATAGTAGAAAGGTAGCATTTATGTAGTTTACGGTAATTCAACTCAAGACCAGAAGTTAAGATTAACCTCAGTAATAGGACCATGTGTGTAGGACAGTGTATTTTTAGCCGTGGGTAATTTGACCTGAATTTGAAGCCTGCATGATGTGGCCAATGTGAAATAGGATGTATACACGTTAAAGGCTACAGTTCACAAATATCTATAACAATATACTGAAGTGTTAATTATCAATCTAATTTTAATCAGAATTATTTCAGATCAGAATCTGCTGGTAACAATGCCCTAATGCACGTTCATGCCAAAAATAAAGGTTCTAATGTCAATGGTTCTCCTTATTTTGCCGACGAAAGGATTCGTATGGACTCACTGACTCATTACCGGACAATTTGCGATCTGTAGCCTACTTCGTAGGAATTTATATTTAGTTATATTTATAGCACAACGGTTACCGAATTTGATGATACTTTATTATCACCTTGCATGGGGATATAGCGACCAGCAACACCGTTGATAGATCCTGTATCATGGTCCGACCGTCACTTTCACATCTTAAACAGGACTTATCAGGGGAAATTCAACTTCTTTATTAATATTACCAGGCCTGATATAAAAAATTTGATCACATTATGAAATCAGTGTGTAAAAAGACATCGATCCACCATGTACCCGCATTCAAGTAATTTAACAGCAATTTCTGAGAAACAATGACCTTTGATAACAACTCTCTTTCGCCCAAAAACAACAACATGATTGATATTTTCCCTCTTCCTAATATCCAGTACCGTATAGGTTTGTACATATATGTAATAAAATAAACTGCATACAGAAGAAACGTCATTTATGCGAATTTATGTGGAACCTCACGGGTCAGTTTACTCAGAAGTGTGATTCACCAGATTTATGAATGGCTCATGCAAAAGTAAAGACGTTTTACAAACAGCACGAGGAGAAAGTTTGAAATGTCTTTGAAGAAAATGTCGTTTATTTGACAAAGGTGATAAGTTACCATTCTCTGTGCTCGTTCGCTGCTCTCACTCGCTTGTATACGATCTTTTGGTTGGCTTGTCTGGTGCATCCCCTCCCATCAACAAGTACAGAGACCGGTAAGACATACGTATAACTTCAAACTGTCAGTGACTGATTCTAAACTTGTACACTATATCAGTGGTATTTAACCGGAGACTATGAATAACCGGATGTACATAACCGGAGACTGGTTATCGCCTCATAAAACGCTAACGACGGCAACCACGAACCACGAAGCCGCACTGGTACTCTTGTCCCTATAAATTTTTTTTCCATAAAAATCGTTTTATTGCGCTTATCTCACATCAATGGATTACTGGATAATTTCCTCAAGCGATCAGGCTCTTTTTCACAAGTTCTGTCGTTTTTGTCGGGTTTACCAAGGGTAAACCCTACATTAGTATCACTCTTCAGGTTTTCTTTTTTTCTTCTGCACATGTGTAGTTTTGATCTCCTGCCCGGAGACTGTTCTCATTTGATGCCCCTTACAGCATTCATAAAAAATACCGTACTTCTGTCTGACAGTCATATACACATGTGCAATGCACGGTAGCTTGTGCATTGAACGTGATAATTGGTACATTATCGAAGTAAATTTTATCTTTACAATTTCCTTTAAAATTTGCCTTTCCAATCTATTTTATCCGGTATCATTTGTTACGGCGGGAAGGGTGCACCGTAGTCATTCTCCAGGCGTAACCACGTAGCGAGTTTTTGTGGATACAAATTATGTATGCGTATCCACATTTTAAAATCACCGAAAACAAGAAATTTCCAAATTGTGGATACACATGATTTTTTGGTGATGTATCCACATATTTACTTCCACCTTACTTGATCAATTATCAGCATGAGAACTGAATAAAATTGCGACAAAACTCTGGCAGAAATTTTGGCGAAAGTTTTTGGGACAGATTTCGTTATTTTTTCAAGTGTCTGACGTGTCTTCTCCGTCGATCTTCTTCAACAAAACGAAATAGGAACGACTGGCACTTTTGCATAAAACTCTTTTACATATCTGATTATGGTTACAAAAAATAAAAACCTGGGGTGTTTTCCTTTTGCTGGTATGGATGAGAAAGAGATACGATATTTCGATCCCGTCAACGCTGAACTTTCATCCCAAGTCTGAATTCCCCAGAGTACAAGCAATCGTGAATTTGATTGGCTGAACAATACATATTGGCTCCGCCCACACATTATTCAACCAATCAGTAAACTTTTTACACGACATACGAATTCAATGAAACTAAATAAGATCGGCTCGTTTTCTAGATTTATAGTTTTTCTTTCCAATCCATATGAATTTAAAGGCATTTCTGTAAAACCGTGATTATTTAGCATTTAAAATAACACTATGAGTATGAAAGTATCTTGTTTCATAGTCAAGAGTTGTTAGAAAAATGATCGTGGAGTAGGAGAATAGCGAATTTTCTGAACTTGTCGGAGATTGCGACGTCTGAAGATTTTTTTGTCTGGATGTACTTTTAGTAGATTCATTTTCTCACAGATTAAATAAGTATGGAAATTATATAAATGTGGATACAATGTGGATACATCTCTTATATAGGATGCGTATCCACATTTTACAAAAGTCGAAGTTTTATGCTCTAGATAACAATGTGCATACACATCCTATATAGAGATGTATCCACAAAAACCTTCTATATTGCGATCACGCCATTCTTCATGGTCCATCGACAACCGATCCGTGGAACTTTTGTTGTAAGATCACAAAGGTGGTGTTAGCTTTAGATATAGGGAATCGTCTTCAATGCATTTTTGATACACACAGCTTATTTAGACTGAATATTTCAGAATTATTTGTTGCTCAAATTGGTTTTGGATAAAGGTGTCCTATTTTTGTAACAAAAAGAAAATCTGCACCGAAAAGTGCATAAAAATACGAAAATAAGCCAATGAACCTATGGTGCGCCATAAATCCATTTTCGTGCATCTGCAGCCCTTCATTATTTCGTGTCTTGTAATTCAGCATGTATAGGCTGTACAAAATGGTCAATTTCATATCATTTTGATAAAAGTGAAAGTTTGGCCCTACAAACCGAACAGCTTGAGGAAGATTCCTTATGTAAAGCGAACACCACCTTTCCTCCCTTAAATGATCACAAATATGGGACTAATAAACCCCTCTGATGCAAGTATATAAACCCGACATCAGTACTTTAAGTACTTTGATCTAAACTAATACCGCTGCTTTTCTTTCACCTTTTCAAATTTTGCTCTGACTGACCTACTTTCGGCAATATACAAGTCTCGCCTGGCTCCGATAAATTATTCTGCGATACACTGGTGTGAGGTAAGCACAATAAAACGGCCGGATGATTTTTATACACTTTTTCACCGGGACAAGAATACCAGCGCGGCTTCGTGGTTGTCGTAATTAAACGTTTTTTAAAGGCGATAATTCTCTGGCCATAGCCACAAGTCGTGGTTGGCGAGGGTTCAGAGGAAGCTCAGACTAATAACCCGAGAGTGTGGCCAATTGGCTGCATAAATGTATATAACCTGGGTCTATGTACAGCTGGATGTATATAACCGGAGACTATGTACAACTAACTAGATGTATATAAACGGAGACTATGTACAACTAGGTGTATATAACCGGAGACTATGTACCACTGGGTGTATATAACCGAAGACTATGTACCACTGGGTGTATATAACTGGAGGCTATATACAACTAGGTGTATTTTACCGGAGGCTGTGTACAACTAGATGTATATAACCGGAGACTATGTACAACTAGGTGTATATAACCGGAGACTATGTACAACTGGCTGTATATAACCGGAGACTATGTACAACTGGGTGTTACAACCGGAGACTATGTACAACAAGGAAATAAGGAAAGCACCTGCCCAGCCAATGAGTGAACTTAGAGAGCCTTCGAAAAAAACACAAATAGAAACGTTGTACCTTTAGTTACAACACACACACCCAATAATAACAACATTTTCCCAATATTGTTAAACACGTCGCGCATCCTGAACAACAGCCCGAGAATGAAAGACATCGTCTCTAATTCAAGTATTATCAATAGCAAAAGACAAGCTCCAAAATGTGGTGCGTGCAGTCACATACAGAAAGGACCCGCCATTAAATTCAAAGGCAAAAAGTCTGTGTTTGAGGTGAAATACAAGATGTCATGTGACAGTAAGTATGTTGTATATGTATTGGTTTGTCAGGGCTGTGGAGACCAATATATTAGATTGGTAGACCTAGACTTGAGATCTAGACTAACTGTTCATAGGCAACAAATTAATAATGAGAACCTATGTTATCTTCTTCTAAGCAAACATATTAGAAACTGTGCTTTACAAATGAGCCCTTCATTCAACGTTTTTCCATTTCACAAGATACTGAATGAGAATCAGGCTTTATTAGATGTGAAAGAAATTATGTTTATTTAAAACTATGCTCCATAGCTCAACGGCTCTCATAGACCTTGAGTTTTCCTTCTTTCACCTTTGTACCTCTTGTTAAATCTTACATATGTTCCCCATGTTAATTCGTGTTCACCAGAAAATTGGAGTACACGGCATGTTAAAACTGGTAAGTTTTCATTTCTATCGTTCACAGCATGTATATACTTAACAAGAGTGATCGGCTGTTACCTTGATTGTTGTATCCATTATGTATTGTATTTGTTCGGATTATCAATTTTAATCTCTCTGACCAACTGTTTCAAACATGTCAGCCGGTTTTTGTTAAACACTGTTGTCTAGCGACCATTGTGTCCTGACTGTTTATATACCGGTCTGTCATTATGTTGTATCCATATATAACACCCGGCCAAAATGTCACTGACTCATTTAGAAATAAAATAGGCATCGCAACAACGGAGTTACCTTGATACTGAGGGTCGCCTGTTCCACTGTCCTACAAAACAAACGATGGTCAAATTTAAATAAATGCATAACAACAATAGCACGGCCAAAACGCATGGCGAGAAGTATTCGGCATAAAATACAGGAAATTGTGATGGCGGAGTTACCTTGATACTGAGGGCCGTCCATCTCATTGTCCTACAAATACTATATGGCCGTCAAACGATACTGAATACGAATAAAATGGCAAACTATTTATTTGTCTATTTCCCTAGTATTTTATTTGTACAAATATTTAGTTATTTCTTCATTTGTTTATATATTTAGTGAATTATTTATTGCTATTTATCTTATGTGACTGACAGTCACGAGGGTGCCTGTTGTGGGAGGAAGATGTCTCAAAGTTTTGCACAAAAAAACAGAAATCAGGAAACTACAAAATCTACTATTTCTTGTGATACAGGCACAGCACACTGAAAACCACAGACGGGCTAGACCAGGCCTGAAACAGAATACGGATGAGGACAACAATTATCAAACAGCGCCGTGAGTGACAACAACCCAGAAAGACGTCCTGAACTGATAGAATCATCTATTCACAAGACCAGACGCGCCCAGAATATGATCCTTTGACTTTCAGGCAATGTAAGACGCAGCCTGCCATCCTGTACACCGATACACACTCCAAGCACTGTTACAGGCGCATATTTCTGGAAGAACTCGCTTATGGTTCTCCCACTGTTTTCTGGACGGCTTTGTGTGTATGAAGGGCTACAATATATAGTGAACAAATATTTACCAGTATAACCTAACCAAACTGACCGACGAACTTGTACATAGTCAATTGTTCTCTTCTATTTATATCTCCTTCCGCTCTCTCATTGCTATTTATTTATTTATTTATTTAATCTTATTTCTTTATTTTTAAATCCAGCGCTTGTAAACATATCAAATGAACTAAGATATCTAACGTGGAATTAAAATAAAGCATTGAGGTGATGGGCCGTGAAATCTGTATGGGAAGCGGCCCTAAACTACAATTTCAAAATCAATTATTATTGTTGTAAACAGTATTCCTTGAAAAGAACATTGAGTTTGAAACTGCAGACGGAATATAATGATGTAGAAATCGAGAATTACAAGCGTCTAGTCCGTCATTCATAATTCAGCCGTCGTCCATTAAAGAATATCCGCGTCCATAATCCAAAGACCTATTCCATATTCCATATAACAGTATTAGCACCAAGTTCAAAAGGAAAATTATAGTATACATAAACATAGGCTAATTTCCTGCAACAGAGAAGCGGTCAACAGTTGATCAACAGTGGGAAGTTGATGCTGGGTCGACATCGGGCTTTACAGACTAGTCTTTTGTGTTTCAATGCCGTCATTTTCATCTGACGACGATACAGCTCACCAATCCCCAGTGTACTAGTTATCACAGCGACACAGCTCACCAATTACCAATATACGAGTTGTCAGAGCATTTCCATCATAGCTCTCTAGATTTGTATCTAATACCGCTTATGCCGGTGCTAGGGGCCGTGTGGTCATGTCATCCAAGTTGCCACATGAACAGGTACAATAAAAGCGTACCTGAGATACAACACATATCACGAATCGTTAGATTCCTGGTATATGCCTAAGAATAGGTTAACCAGAAGACTATACTGTGAAGTCATGTGGCTCTGCCAGTATGTCGGCACCTCTTCCCACTTCCCTTATATGTGTGTTGTAATTCAATGATGTTCCAAAAATATAAAATCCGTATTGCTGATCAGTATTCTTAATCCATAATAATCGTTGTAAATTCGTCATCTAGAGAATGATGTATCTCAGTCACGTTTTGATTGTGTCTGTTCATATGAGCACCATGAGGATCTTGAAGTACATGGGTTCATACGGCCCCTAGTCCCGGGTTAAGGGGAATTAGACACAAGTTACGAAACGTAGCGCCATAGATCTTGCACGCTACGCTCGTATTTTGCTATCAGCATGCGATATGTATCGCCAAATTTGAAAAAACTTTGAGTGGAGGCGCTTGGTGGAATAGTCCTGTTTTATAAGTTTCTGCAACAATGTTTTGTGACGTTAAAATCGTCACATTTAACACAGGATCTAGCAAATGCTACTAAGCGAGATATGTATACGCCATATGCAGGTCCCACTGGAATATTACTGTCCAGAAAGGGATAGTTTACGATGTCGAAATTGTAAGCATCTCTATTGCCATAAAGTCGACGAGAGAGAATGCCCTCTTCATATTTATAGAGATATAGATCTAAATATGACGTGCCTGTATGGCTATCTGTAGTTTCCTTCAAATCCAGTGAAGGTTGATATATATCCTTCACTGCGTCATTTATATAGCGATTATCCACAGCGAGAAGATCGTCTATATAGCGTTTAGTGAATGAGGAAGTAAGTTTGTTTGTTTATTTTTATTTAACTTTTCCCCGCCAGAACACATCTTTTACTTTTATCAACCCCGGTGTGGAAGATGCCTTCACTCGATGCTAAGTGCATTCTACTTCAAAAACTGCCCGAGTCACAAGAGAGATCAAATGTCATCCAACGAAAGCTTTTGGATGAATTATCCGACTTAAAGAGTGCATTAGGTCCTTCGCAAAAATAGCTTTACCAGAAAACAACACCGAAAAGAATACGGTCGGAACAACAGCCAACATATTCACCGGTTTGAGAGATTACATCGACACAACACATGGCTTGCTCCGCACAGTCACCAACAATTTATCGATGAGTGACATTTCCAAAGAGAAGGGGACTATGAATGAATGAATGAATATTTATTCACCACACAGCAAGACAAAACAGATATGCAGAATGTACAGGAATGAGTAGTTACCCGCATATGTGGCGGGAATAAAACCCCAGGGGGCTTGTTCTATCCCGAATTAACAAGTGAATATACATAGGCTAATTTCAGCGACAGGACTATATATAGTTTTTGTGGAAATAAAATTATATACAAATCATGGAAATGTTATTATATATACAGAGGCGGTGAATAACCTATTGGTAAGGTTTTGAGCCGAAAACTCAACTCTTGGAGACAGAGTTTTTTCACTGCTATACGGATCCAAGGGACGGCCGACAGATATAAAGACTTTCTCTCCAGGGATCTCCCGTTCATCCCCAAGAAATTCTGTGCCACAACCAATCCTTCAGACAGTGAGAATCAAAGGGAGATAAAAAAGGACCTAGGAATGAAAAAGGTGAGATCAGAGATCCTCCTCCTCGAAGATCAACATATTCATCTTGTTCAGCAGTATACAAAACTGGATGAAGAGATGAAAGAATTCATTTCGAAGCAAAACAACGGCCAGTGCAAACACGTTTGCTGGAATGCTGGGCCTCCGATATACAGAAATCGGAACAAAAAGCAAGAGAATCGTGGGCTCAGAAAGATGTCTGGCTGATGAATCACCCCAACCAGGTCGCGGATTTAGAAAAAAACGCAACCTAAACGTATAGAGGAAAACATAACGGTGAGGAGCCGGACTACTCCGAAGACTTCTCACGTCAAACTGATCGACGGGGAGAAAGGGCTTCGCAAGAGGAAACTCATCGAGGCGAACGAAACACCGGACCCCGTTACACTCGACGACCGAACAAAAGCCCTAAACCTGAGCCATCTGGAGCAGGCCGCAATAGGAGATACGTTCAACGCAGCCCCCACCCCCGGAAATTGATCATCGGAAACACCCAAGAGGAGTAGTATTTATTGGACAATTTAGAAATAGATCGGACAATTTAAACAATACCGAAGAAGTGAACTCGGAAAATAGTTCTTTTTTAGAGAACCGCGGACCCCGGAAGAGGAACCGATATCGCAACAACCGGTTCCAAAGGTAATTAATTTATCTGCATTAACGTTAAGTGAAGAACAGGTCAATATTTTAAAGATGGGATTAGACTTCACTCCAACCCCTATCTCCAATGCAGACGACCTTTCTAAGGATATTCGGGCCGTTAGTAAAAAACTTCGGAAGTGTGAACTGATGCATGACACTGTGAATGGTAATGATGACTCATTAGTTAGAAATGTGTCTACTTACCGATCCCGTACCAGTGATGATGATCACCTGGAACTATTTATCGATAATAATCGACTTAGTGATCGACTTAATCACTTTAATGTGGATAGATCACGCCTTAAACATATTCTCAACAGTGTAATTCCCAGAACTAGCCGCAATAACTTTAACCGTCAGAGATTTAATCAAACTTTAATAATCACGGGATACTGAAGCTCACCATATGGTCGAGCGTATAAAGTTATTCGCGGCATACAACCCCCCCCCCCCAACCCGCACTCCTCATTTCCGCCTGTTTTCTCTTATTAGATACCCTACTCAATGCAATATGTGAATTACTGTATACCGTGTCCAAGTGAAGGAAAACCTTGTAATATGTATGATTTTAAATTATACTTAAATTATCTTGCCTTCGCAAGTCTAGAGAGTAGAGATTGTGATTCGTAAGTTGTATTAACTTTTCCACAACCACATTGCCCATAAAAGTCAATAAAACATTTTAAAACAAGGATTCTATAACACTTGTGTCTATAACAACTTGCTAACTGTGCCATTTTATTAGTGTTTTAGAACAGTTGTGTGAAATGTACATGTGCCAAGAGCAGGTATTCATTTGGGAGATTCTATTTCACAAGCCGGATGAGAAAAGGCACGTCTGCTTTTATACAACTCACAATCGAATAAGACAAACAAATAAATTAAAAGATGGAATTCCTTTCACAAGTTTAACTGTTGTTTCCATCGTGAAATTAATTAAAAAAGCGACACAAATAGACCTACATGTATATCCACGTTTGTTCTACAAATTCTTTGTCAGCTGGCAGAGTCACACCCCATTTGAGAGACAACAAACACTCGTCCACAAACATTGGCACGATGCCGACAGAGACAGGAAAATCATGCCAATATCAGTGGACCAGTTTTTTCAACAAAGGGGAGAAAGGATATCATAGTTTACCAAATTTTGGGAGGGGGAGATATTTGAATAGTGCAATAGGAGTAGTAGGTAGTAAGCACCCGTCCTAAAGAGTGCCCCACTGCGCATGCGCAGGATTTATTTTGGGGGCGTGGCTATGTGTGTGCGCATGCGTGAGTTTATGCAAATGAGTTATATGCAAATGAGGTCATTGGGTTCATTGGGTAGATTCAAGACGGCGGCTTGTTTTAGTATGGGAGGGTGGTTTGGATTCAAGATGGCGGCTTGTTTTAGTATGGGAGGGTGGTTTGGATTCAAGATGGCGGCTTGTTTTAGTATGGGAGGGTGGTTTGGATTCAAGATGGCGGCTTGTTTTAGTATGGGAGGGTGGTTTGGATTCAAGATGGCGGCTTGTTTTAGTATGGGAGGGTGGTTTGGATTCAAGATGGCGGCTTGTTTTAGTATGGGAGGGGTGGTCGGATTCAAGATGGCGGCTTGTTTTAGTATGGGAGGGGTGGTTTGGATTCAAGATGGCGGCTTGTTTTAGTATGGGAAGGGTGGTCGGCTTCAAGATGGCGGTTTGTTTGTGTGTGTAATGGGTTTTTCCCCAGCCCTCATTTGCATATGTTCTTTTCAAGATCCCCAGCATGTCACTCGTTGGATTCAAGATGGCGGCTTGTTTTAGTATGGGCGGGGTGGTCGGATTTAAGATGGCGGCTTGTTTTAGTATGGTGTGGGTGGTCGGCTTCAAGATGGCGGTTTGTTTGTGTGTGTAATGGGTTTTTCCCCAGCCCTCATTTGCATATGTTCTTTTCAAGATCCCCAGCATGTCACTTTCCCGATGCCCAGCCCTCATTTGCATATGTGTTTCAAGATCCCCAGCCTGTCACTTTCCCGATGCCCAGCCCTCATTTGCATATGTTCTTTTCAAGATCCCCAGCCTGTCACTTTCCCGATGCCCAGCCCTCATTTGCATATGTGTTTCAAGATGGCGGCTTGTTTGTGTGTGTTAGGGGTGGTCGTGTTCAAGATGGCGGTCTGTTGTCCGCTGAAAATATGCAAATGAGGTCAATGGGGTATAAAAGGAGTTCATTTTTAGGGCCAGGGTGTATTCAATCTGACTTACCTGACCTGTCTCCCAGCCAGCCAGCCAGCCAGTCAGCCACGCAGCCAGCACAGCCATCCATTTACTTTTTTCCAGTAAGCATGAGACGTGGAGAAGATTTTCCCTTCGACCCAGCATCCGGTTGAAGTCTTGCCTGAAGATGGACGTGTCAGGGCCATTTATCAACGACACTGGGCTACCATACGCCATTGTTTTCACCGTGATCGTCGTCTTTTGGACTTATACAATTTTCGGCTGGAGGACCTCACGTATCTCACTACATATGCCGAGAACATTTTCAAAGATCAGGTCACAGCCTATAAGTTGAATGTCACATTTGGGTATATCTTACGACATAAAGAGACAGACCAACTGCGGTATTTCTATCCCAGTAACAATTCGTATGTGTTTGACCAGCCATTCACCATCACGGATGCGATTTCTCTGGAGCCGGTGGTCGAGCAACTCACTACATTAGACCCGTTGGAGTGGGCCCGCCTGCAACGCCCCAATACACAATGGTTGGTGGAAATGGTGACTAACGTCACATTTTTCGTCACGAAAATGCGAGATCACCCGATCGGTGCTCCTGTACAACTTCCCCCGTGGTTGATTCTTCGAAAAGGCCTGTATGGATTAACAGCAGGACAAAAGGGGCCCTACAAAGACCGGAAATGTCTGTTTCGGTGTTTGGCCGTGCATCTGGACGAGTGTAACCCCCAGGCTTGTGACACAGTGGCCGATGGCTATTGGGAAGAATATCTAGAGCAGCACGACATGGATAAGCGGCACTTCCGTGGAGTTCCCTTTAAGCATTTGGATGATGTGGAAACATTGTTCGATATTAATATCTTTGTTTATCGATTACGACGGGAGGATGACGACACCTTTGTGGCTGAATTGGTTCGTCGATCCACAGAACGGTATGCTGCTACGATGAAAGTGAATGTGTTCGATGACAATGGCGTGAGTCATTTTTCGCTCATTACCAATATGAGCCTGTACGCTCAGTCTTTCAGTTGTGCCCAATGCCATCGTGTGTTTAACCGGTCTTACAACTTACATCACCACGAGAAAATCTGTGACAACAGTGTCAAGCGAGTCTATCCGGGTGGAGTGTATCATAATACACCTACTATTTTTCAGGAACTGGCCGATGAGGGTATCATCATACCGGAAGAGGACCGTTATTTTCCCTACCGGGCATGCTATGATTTTGAGGCCGTGTTGGAGCCCATGGACCTGTTTTCGGCTAAAACGCAGTGGACACAGCGACATATCCCCCTCAGTGTCAGCATTTCATCCAATGTACCTGGCTATGACGCTGCACCGGTGTGTTTCGTGTCCACGGGAGAAGCCCATGAGTTGATCACCCGTATGATGGAGTATTTAGAGCGAGTGAGTGCGGCCAGTACGGAATTGTTGGTGGCCAAGTTCGACGACGTACTCACCCAGCTGGACGACCGCATTCCTGAACCGGGTGTAGCGTTCAGCGACGATGAAGAGTCCGAGTCCGAGCCCGAGTCCCAGCAGTCCCAGCCTCTGCAGTCGCAGGATGTCCCATTACCTAAACTGTATGCGAAGAAATTGAAGTTACGGTTCCTTCAATACTTAGGTCAGTTACCGGTGCTCGGCTTCAATTCGGGGCGATACGACTTGAACCTGGTCAAGGAATTTCTCTATCCTTACTTAGCGCAGTCCGATACCCTCAAGTCGGTGATCAAGAAGATCAACAACCACATGGCCCTCACTACCACATCACTGCATTTTCTCGATGTACGGAACTATTTAGCTCCAAATTGTAGCTATGACCAGTGGGTCAAGGCCTATGACTGTGCACAAACCAAAGGCTACTTTCCTTACACCTATATGACGAGCCTGGACCGCTTAGAAGACACCCAGTTACCACCTCGGGAAGCGTTTTACAATGACCTGAAAGGGGAAGCTCTGCCGGAGGCCACCTACATCGAACTCCAGCAGGTATGGAACTGCCACAGCATGAAGACGTTGCGAGATTTCCTGGTGTGGTACAACAATTTGGACGTCGTGCCCTTTCTCGAAGCGGCCGAGAAAATGGTGCAACTCTTTCGTCGCCAAATGCATGTGGACATCTTCAAAGAGTGTTTAAGTTTACCGGGTCTGGCGCTTCGCCATCTCTTTCAAGAGTGTCCAACCTACTTCTCGCTCATTCAAAAAAAAGATGCAGACATGCACGATTGTCTGAAGCGGAACATTGTGGGTGGTCCCAGTCTTATTTTCCACCGCTACCATGAGAAGGACGTCACGACACTGCCCAGTGGGAAACCCTGTGCCAAAATCATTGGTTTTGACGCCAATGCGTTGTACCTGTGGTCGCTCGCCCAACATATGCCGAGTGGGCATTATACATGTTGGGTGTCAGAAGGTGAGCATTTTACACCTGAACGGACGCCGTATAAACATCTTGCCGACCAGTGGATAGACTGGGAAGCCTATCGACGGGCCATTTATATTCGTCACCAGACCAACGCCACGGAGAAGCGGATAGGGGATCGCCGACTGCCCGTCGATGGGTTTGCCCTTGTACGAGGCACACCCACTGTATTTCAGTTTTACGGGTGTTACTGGCACGGTCACGAATGTCATTTTAGCGCTGGACGCTTCAATCAGCGACGTGGAAAATCGGCACAAGAATTACGGGAAGAAGTAGTGATCAACGGTGATTATGTCAAAGAGCGAGGATTCCATCTCATAGAGATGTGGGAGTGTGAATTCCACACCATGTGCCAGGCCCTACCTCATTTACAACGGTTCTTAAAAGAACGTGAATATCCCTTGAGTCGTCGGCGATTGCTGAGTATGCCCCAGATGTTGGACGCCATTCGTTCGGGTCAGCTCTACGGCTTTGTAGAATGTGATTTGCACGTTCCCGACACTCTCAAGCCCCTCTTCGCCCAGTGTCCGCCTATCTTCAAGAACACGCTGGTGGGTCGGGCTGACATTGGAGAGACCATGAGCGCCTATGCGGAGCAACACGAGTGTTTGTCTAAACCTCGCCGCATGTTAATTGGAAGTATGTGGGGCGAAAAGATCTTGCTGGGCACCCCCTTACTGGAGTGGTATATGAAACACGGTTTGGAAATTACTCAAATCTATCAGGTAATGCAGTACGTACCTGAGGCTTGTTTTGCCGAGAACGCCGACCTCGTGACGAAGGCCCGTCGTCAAGGTGATGAATTCCCGAGTCAGGCTATTATCGCTGAATCTTGGAAACTCACTGGCAATGGTTATTATGGAAAAACGGTAACCAATCAGGATAAGCACGTCAATGTGAACATTTGCACGACTACCCAAGCCCGCAAAAAAGTCAATTCCCCGCTGTTTCGGTCCGTGGAGGTGATCGATGACGATACCTATGAAGTCACGTCAGCCAAGAAGACTATCCGGTATAATTTACCCCTCCAAATTGGGTGTATGGTCTATCAGATGGCCAAGCTGAGGATGCTGGAATTCATCTATGATTTTATGGGTGTGTATTTTGATCCCTCAGACTGGCAACTCATGGAGATGGACACAGATTCGGCCTACATGGCCGTTTCCCATCCGGACTGGGAGTCACTCGTTAAACCCGAGTTACGGGAACAATATGAGGCGGAGCGGGACCAGTGGCTACCCCGACGCGATCACTACACTTACGACAAGCGGACACCGGGGCTCTTCAAGCTGGAGTGGAGCGGAGATGCTATGATTGCGCTCTCCTCCAAGACCTACTACTGTTACGGAGGAGATGGAGGAGAGGAAAATAAATTTAGCTGCAAAGGAGTGAGCCGGCGCGATCCCAATATAGACAAAGCGCTCTACCTGGGTGTATTGCAAAGCCAGGCCAGTGCGAGTGGCACTAATCGGGGATTCCGGGTCGTCGACCACCAGATGCGGACCTATATCCAGCAAAGAGACGCCTTTACTTTCTTTTATCCCAAACGAAAAGTATTGGCCGACGGTGTGAGCACTACCTACTTGGACTTGTAAAAATGTGGAACATTAACTGTGGATACACGAGTTATAAAACTGTAAAAGTCAGAATGGCCGAGTGGTCTAAGGCGCCGGTATTAAGTGCTGGTGGGGAAAACCCGCGTAGGTTCGAATCCTACTTCTGACAAACTTTTTTTGTATATACTACTACTATTCTATGTGTACATACCTCTACTATTTGTACCCTGTATTCTATTTGTATAGTCTAATCCTTGCTTGTTGACTTAAATAAAAAGAGAGAAAGAAAGTCAAAACCCATTATTGTGTTTTTTTCATCAATTTTATTCAACGTCAGAACAATATAACGTCATAACAATAATAAAACAAGATGCGCGCACAGTACATTTTTTTAAGTTAACCAGAGAAATGGAGCATGCACATTAAAACGAGAGGCCGTCCAGTCATAGACGAGGACATCCCGGTCTTCGGCTTGACAATAATCATCAAACATATGTACAATGGTGGGCATAGAATGTCCTCTACTCCGGTGAGTGAGATAAAACACACAGTACTGTCCGCACACACTACTCAAGGGTCCTTGTAATCTTTGCGTATTCCAACGCCACTCTGTCGTAGAGACGTCCATGAATTTCACCAAATCGGCATGGAGGGGTGCAAGTCCGTAGGAATCAAAGTATTCGCCTTGGCCTTGGGTGTCCACGTACAGCGCTATCCAATGTTCACCGGGTCGATTCCTCGTGTCTGTATTCAGGATGTAGGCTGCTGGGGTGGTGGAGTGAGTGGGAAACACATTGCGTGGAAACACACCTCGAAAGGGGATCTTGGGATCTCGCTGGAGTATGCTCATCAGCTGCTCTGTATCCATCTTAGGTGGCAAAGTCACACAGCACGTTTCTTTGGTGATCCACGCTGATGACGTTATCAAACTCGGCGTAGCAAATCACGTTAATGGTGTCGGGTACAGGGATGGAGAAACGCAGTTCCAACCGTAGGTTTCCTTTCTTGAGCAAAGCCAGTTGATGATCGTGTTCCAAGGTGGGGGTGAGGTCAAAGGCGAACAATGTGTACCCCTTCATAAAGTCGTCTCGACTGATGGTATTGCCTTCGTCCTGGTTGTTTTGTCCTGTAGCTGTAAACAGGTTCAGGTAGGTCCGCACATAGTTTCCCTTAGTAAAGTCCGGTTGTAATGGTCGGGCTGGAATTTGATGGCCGGCCACGTGCAGTGCCACAAAGTTAATGTTGAAATGTTTAAAATTGAACGGATTCTCAGCCCAATTTCCATTGAATGCGGTGTTGGTCACACACGCCAGGGTAAGACGTTTAGGCAGATCCCCTAGAAATAAATTTTCACGATTGGCCATCATCGTACCTGTGGGCACAGAGAACACCTTGGTCTGTACGCGTCGGATGGGGTACATGGCTGGTTTTTTCGCTAAGGCTTCCATGTGACCCAGCAACACGCCCTGTTGCAAATCTACCGTACGCACAAACAGGGCTGCATCTTCAATGATGATCTGGTAATCGATATCGCCCTCTCCACCGCACATTAAGGCGAACTTAGGTAAGGACCGGATCAACTTGATCTTGATGGATACACCGTTCATCATGTAGCGGTCTTGCATGAACAGATCGGCGTGCAGTCGTCCCATCATATCGATGGACTTGCTTTTGGCTGCCAGTTTTTTGCGTGACTCGAACCCAGCATTGCCACCGGTTATGTTGTCCAGGTATCCGGGTCTATCCCTGAAGTACAGCTCAGCTTGTAAGTGTGATTCTTTGGCATCAATACCGTACGACAACATCGTCTCCATGTAGGCTCGGTACGGGTACGTATTGGTGGACGTACTGATGAGTTTATCGTTCAGACCTATATCCACCTGTTGGAACAAGGAGTGCAGCCAAACATTCACCGGGCCTACTGGCGCATCGACCGCTATGTCCGTCCCGTCCCTGTTCGTTATTTTGGCTTTCACGTACAAGTAGGTGTGGGCTAAATCCAGGTAGGCCGTATCTTTGTTTTCAATGGTAAATTCTACGGGCCCCATCCCCGTCAGGCTAGCCAGGGGTCGATGTTCTACCCAACGTCCTTCGCCTACACTCGTTTGGGTGGGTGGAACAGTCCACAAATCCAATTCACTGTTGGTAGACGGACACGACTCGGAGTGAATGTATGCCATTATGCGAAGATGTCTCTCCTACTATGACTTCTCTTCTTTTTCTTCTTCTTCTGGGGCGTAGTCCTTCTCCTCTGGGGTGTTGGACGTTGAATGAATGGGGGCAGTGTCGGTCTTTGTCTTTTAAGGGCTTTGGCGATCAAAACGCTGCCCGCTTCTTTAGCCCGGCGTTTCAAAGCTTGTCGGGGTGCTGTGCCTTCCATCACATCACCGGCCACGCGCAATCCACTGCGTACCGCTTGTTTTCCCACCGCTTTCACACCCCGTGTCACCATGGGTAAAAACGTTTTCATAATGCTGCCCAGGATGTTCCCCAATCCGTGACCGCGTTGCATGCGTGCCCCGCTAAACACGGGCAAGTTTCCCCCCGTTTGTTTCTTGTAGTAGTCGGCATAGCTGGGCGTATGGCACTGGTAAGGCACGTACATTATACGAAGTGAGGAGAGCGAGCTTGTCGGAAAGCAAGTGTCAGCACCACTTTTCCTCGTTCGAATGGGATCGGACGTCCCCTGTCATCTCTTATATCCACCGTGATCGTGTTGATATCGGTATGTCGTACGGGCAGGTACATGATATGGTTGAAACTCTCGGTGGCTTGTTCGCCATACGTCTTGGTAATGGGCACCACCCGTAACAGAGGTGTGTTCACATCACCCACAATATGGCTGTCCACGGCGTCCGAGTAGACGTACAGTGCGTACATACCTACTTTCATATCCATCAAATAATCCCCGTTGACAATGGTGGATCCCTTGTAGACGGATTGAGGCATCCTTAACATTTGCTGTAGCATAGGACTGAGTTTCACATTCGCGTTAGCGGTCAGCATGATAGAGCTCCTGTCGTTGTGTACGTCGACATCGAACAATATCTCTCTCTTGATGTTCAAGGATATCAGGTGTGTTGCAGCACCCGTGCTGAACTTTAGGGCCTTGTACTTCATCAAGCCATTCAGAGCCTGTATGAACGTCTGCGGTGTATCGTATTGGCCTGGGGGCAGCGTCAGTTTGTAGACTTTATCTTCGTAGGTCACTTCGTACCATACTTCTCCGCCTTGTACATTGTACCATGAATAAGGGTATTGAATATCCACCAGTCCACATTCCCAGCGTCCCGGTAAATGTAACGGTTGGGGTAATTGCGTGACATACTTGGTCAAGGTGTTCTCAGGAAACACGTCGAATGAGCTATTACTGGGCAACGTCAGGTAAAACATGACGACTGAACTTTCTGGCTTCTGCACCGGGCTTTAATAGGGCTCCCAGGCCTTGGGCGCCTGACCTCGGCGTTGTGACCGTCGCGGTGACTTAGCTCTGGGGCTTTGCAGGGGATGGCGTGGTAAAAGGGGTGACGAAGTAGGTGGCCGCCGTGCGGGTGTTTTGGTCGGCGTGTGCGGTTGCCATTCACCACGTTCCCAGATAGGGGGAAGTCGAGAGGGAGCTTGCATCCAAACAGGTGACGAAGTAGGTGGCCGCCGTGCGGGTGTTGTGGGTGGCGTGTGCGGTTGCCATTCACCACGTTCCCGGGTAGTGGGGAGACGTCGAGAAGGGGCTTGCATCCACTTCCAGCGTTCACGATTGCCTACCAATTCTTGAGGGATGTGCGTGTCTTTTAACCCCTGAGCAAAGGCTTCCCAGCCCGGTGGATTAGAGTGTTTGCGAGAACGCACCATATCGTTGATTAAATCCGTGATATGAGACCCCGGCACCACTTGGTTGCGAATCAGTAGGTTTCCTTCCGCATTCCAATCCATATCGGCATTCTGTTTCACCCGATCCAACAATAAACGGGCCCTGGTCTTGTAGGCTTTAGGCACACTGGCCAATACTTCCTGTTCCAGCTCAGGTGAGGCCGAGGATGACGGTGGTGGTGGTGGAGGGGATGTAGTGGGCGTAGTGGTGGGTAGTGTACTACTACTAGTACTACTTCCTCTATATTGATCCATAAACGTCTGGTACCGGTTCAGCGTATGATGGTAGAGTTGAATTTTCTCGTGATCGGGCAATGGACGTTGCAGTATACTATTCATCTCTTCATCCAGAGACTGGAGTTTTTGCACGGTGGCCGGGACGGGATAGGGAGATTGTAAACTCTGTAACAGTCGAGGTTCGACCAGCATCATTTTTTTCGTATGCTCCATACCGTTAGCGTCCCAAGATGGACCCGAGTAACGGGCCTAGTACAGTAGCGGCTAAGGGAGCCAAGAGTGCGCCGAGAAATCCACCTCGCTGTAACACTTGTTTCTTCTGCTTGACACTGCCCGTCTTCTTGACCAGCGTTCGGAGACCTGCCTTGTGCCGTTGCAATTTCCCTTTCTGCAGAGGACTCAGGGGGACATTGCCTTTTAATACATTATGAGCGACTTCACACAAACACCGTACCAAATCCCGATCCGCGCCGCGCACCAGGGCCCGGCCCACTTCCGGAGGCGCGCTGCGTAATACCCGCAGAGCGGGCGCGTGCTTGCGTACGCGTGCAGACATGATGCTTGAATGAAGGCTAGCCACCGTTGTCTTCTTCTTTTATCCTCTCATTTGGGGGTGTACACCGTCTGTAGTTCACCGGGAAAAATCAGGGTACGCAATCGCAGAGGGGAGGGCGTGTCTTGTTTCAAGTCGATGAGGAGATATCCATGCGCAGGTTGAGTGGCATCTTCAAAGGCTTCTCGTACAAAGGCCGTGTTCTTAGGGTACATCTGTTGAGCCAGGTGAGTAATTTGTGACGCGTCTCTGGGGTTTTTGAATAACACCACATACTGAGCATTCAAACTAATGTTCCGGTGTTCTTTGTTCTTACTGAAAAGATTCTGTACGATGTAAATAATGCTCAACCGCCGATGATGGCTGCCTTTGGTAAAGAGACGGGTGATTCGACTGTCCGTTTCCGTCATGAGATCGTCTACCACCACTAAGGTGTCTGGGGGTATGTCTTCAGGCGGTAAACCTTCCACTAAGGTGAGTCCTGGGACACGGGCCAGTGCCTCGTACGCGGGCTGCCAAGCGCCATAACACCACAGGATACGCGCTAGAGGCGGTGAAATCAGGGCGGCCCCATGTTGGATGAGACGTTGAACAAAATGTGATTTTCCCGACCCCGTCGGTCCAACGATGAGGCACGTGAAGGGATGCTGCCATCGTGGGTCCATCGTTTCTTTTAGGGGATGATTCGACGTTTAGAATGTCGGGGCTGGCGGCGCAGGGGATAGTACTCGAAGGGAAACCGTTGTCGGGGTAAACGGTGTGATTCACGGGGGTCCACTTCAAATCTGTTGAGCGGCGTCGTCGTAGTACTAGCGGGTAATGGAGTGGAAGGTTGGCTTCTCAGGGATGATGATGATGATGATGATGGAGAAGGATGATGATGTGCAGTAGTCGTACGGATCGTGGTCGTGGGCTGGATATAGCGGGGTAACGTGATGGCTGGAGTAGACGTAGGTGTCTGCGTTGAGACGTGTCGGACCCTTGACGTCTTGGTTGGTAGTGGGGTCGTGGTCGTGGTGGATGATGCAGACCGCAGGGTGTTGAAACAGGATATCACGTACGATAAATCGTAGAACACACCGGTAAATAACGTACCCAGCACCACGACTAGACACACCACAGTACCGACTTGTGCTTTTCGTGTTCTTAACAGTACGGGTAGACGTGTACTATCCATGGTACAGTCCTACACTGAAGGTGGGTGGTGATAGGCGTTAGCATTTATAGACGTTTCATGTCACGGCCGGATACCCAGGAATTAAAGGAACGAGGCCAGCCTTGCCATTTGACGAAATGATAGGGAATCCCACGTCGACGTTCCGTTTTCAAAATCTTTTCCACCGTGTAGTAGTCTTTCGGTGTTTTCACTATGGGTTGTAATTCTGCCTCGTAAAACGTGCCTTGCAGTCTCTCGCCTTGTAGATCTTCCAGTTGATAGACGTGGGGTTGTCGAGGTTTATGGCGCACGATGACAAAGTGTTCGTCACTCCAGTTCGGTAAATAGCCTTTCTCAAATTGGCCTTTCACTTTACTGATCCGTACCGTATCTCCCCGTTTGTAACGGGATGCCGTCAGGGGTGCACTGGAGGAGGAGTACAGCGTAGCACGGACTTGATGTTCGTTCCCTTCTGTCACAGTACGGGGCGCTCGTTGAATACTGCGATGATAGGCCCTATTGTAGCCTTGTACCAGTTGAGGAAGTACATCCAGGTAGCGTCGCGTGTTTTGAGCCGTAAAATATTTGTACATGCGTCCTTTGAAGGTGCGATTAAAGCGTTCCACTACCGATGCTTTCGTCTCATTGTACGTGTGAAAAAAAAATACCTTCTTTTTCTTAAGAAAGGCTTGAAAGGGTCGGTTGAGAAATTCTGTGCCTTCATCTGTTTGTAAATAAAGAGGTTTGCGCCCCGTCTTGAAAATCTGCTGAAACGCGGCTATGAGATTCTCTCCTGTTTTGGTACGCACGGGTAGGACCCAGGCATATTTCGATAGAATATCGATACAGGTCAATATGTATCGATTTCCATTATTGTCAGGTGCAAATCGACTCATGTCGACTAAATCCGCCTGCCATTGCGCGTCGATGCCTCCCACAATGACCCGGTTACGACGAAAATGACGTCGGACAGCTCGATGTAAACTGTACGTATCTTGGGTTTTTAACCAGTCTCGAACTTCACTTCGACTGATGCCTTGGGCCGCTCGAGTCAATGCCCCCACACCACTATAGGCAGCTGCACTCGTTGGATTATAATACAAATCAGTTAATACTTGGTGAATCTCCTTGTTCCCCGACTGCCGCCGCATCACGCACTTCGCTCGCCTCCGTCACAGGTGAGTCGATCTCTTCCCGGGGTGATACTGAGTTCGCCCCGTCCGTCTCCTCTTCGTCCCAGGGTGATACTAGTAGTCTGTAGTAGTCTTACAGAAACAAAATTCTGCTAGTCTTTCACCCGGTTCAGCGAACGCCTCTTCTGTAGCACGAACCCACGCTAATTGCTGAGGGGATCGATCGTCCGGTGACATTAACTGATCGACAATAGGCATTATTTTCTTCAAGGCGTCAAACACAGAGAGAGTTATGCTGATACTGCGCGTATCTTTGTACCGGCCTAGACGTATGCGGCGGGAGGGCAGGGTATAGAGGTACATGGCATTATCCAGATGGATGAGCTCTCCGGCCAATTCTCCGCGCAATACCCGTTTAAACTTATTCCACCCATCACGCTCTAATGTCACCGGCTGCCATAACATTTCTGCGGGGGTCCAGTAAATAGCTAGATGGTCTTCCGCCAGTTTGACTTTATCTGCATACACGTATAAGCGCACACTGGGTGTAAGAGGCAAAATGGCACGTAGTGGTAGCGACATGCTTGCTTGCTCTCAATGTCCAAATGATACACACTCTGTCTCTTTCCCTGGTATTTATACTATTCTGTGAGAGGCGGGTCGTGTGCAGAGAATACTTTATCCACCACAGGAACTATTTTTTGCAAAGCCGTCCATAGTTCGGGATCTAGCGTAAATCCGCCTCGTTTGAGAGAGATCAATCGGGCAAAAAAAGGGCCGCGAAAAATGTATACATCGTGATCCAGGTAGATAGTATTTCCATTCAAATGACCGAATAACACACGTTTCAAGGTCGTCCAGCCTTCGGAAGATAAAGAGACACGGGCGGGCTCTGGGACGCACCAACAGCGGGAATCATCGGCAATGAGATCGATGCGATCAGGATATATTATTAGGGTACAATCCGAGGTGAGTGTACGGGTAATGATGGTGGATTGGATGTCCGGATAGAGTACGGCGTCAACTTGGCTAATGATAGTTTTCAGCGCCGCCCATAATGCTGGCCAAAGTACAATTCCGTGACCACCGCACTGTTCTAACCGGGGAAAAAATGATTTCTCTCTACTCCGCCGCAGGTACACATCCACACCGACAGGTAAAAAATCGACTTCGGGTTCTTTGGCTTGTAAAACACGTGTCAATTGTGTCCACCCGTCAAGGCTTAAAATTAATTTCACTTCGATCGGGTGCTCCTCGATAAGGTGTAATTCATGTTGATATACAATAAGAAGCACCTTAGACGTGACTTGAAAGAACGCGAGCTCTTTGCCCGGCGATGCCATACTGAACAATGATAAAAATATTAGCCCGACACACATGTATATAGAGCGATTCAATTTTTCATTGTTAACCCTATCTGGCCTGGGGAAAAAGAATGCTGGGAGCTGGTGTTAGTTGGGTGTGCTTTGGAAAGAAAAACGAGACCTCACAACCCTACCGCAAATGTATAGAAGTACGTTTCCCAGGATGGTCCTATACCTCCATACCCCATATAGGCATTTTCCCGTAATTTAGGATAAAGTCCGTATTCCGTATTTTTTCAGGAAAATTTTTACATACACCCACCCTGGAACTAGGGGAAGATAACTCTGTTGATAGACAAGCCCCGTTAAGCCCGGCGACCTATATACCCCTCATACCCCATATAGGCATTTTCCCAGGTTTTTCGATAAAGTCCGTGTTCCGTATTTTTTTTCAGGAAAAATTTTACATGCAGCCACCCAGCCATCAAATACCCTTCACCTAGGCTTCACGTTGATACCTCACTCGACCCCATTCGACCATTAGGGGCTCCCCTAGATGCCAAAACGTCTATTTTCATGCCCTTGGGCCACCGCGCATGCGCAGAAGGCCGATATGTCAACCCCACACCCAGCCCATTAGATGCCCCTTCACATAAGCTTCACTTTGATACCTCACTCGACCCCATCGGACCCTTAGGGGCTTGCCTAGCTCCAACACGGCTATTTTCATACCCTTCGACCACCGCGCATGCGCAGAAGGCCGATAGTTCAACCCCACACCCAGCCCATTAGATGCCCCTTCACATAAGCTTCACTTTGATACCTCACTCGACCCAATCGGACCATTTTATGTAGGGACTACTTTTTCTCCGCGGAAGCTTTTTTCCGAAACCGAATTACCGCCAAAACCACGGCCAAACCGCATCACCGCGCATGAATACATTTTTTTTTTTTTTTTTTTTGCCGGAACTTTTTTTTTTTTTTTCGTGGAGGTGCACTCATTGACACCGGTGTCAATGAGTGCACATGCACCCATTGACCTCATTTGCATATTTTCAAAATCCCCTGTCATCTTGAAAATATGCAAATGAAGGCTGGGGATCGGGAAAGTGAATTGCTGGGGATCGGGAAATGCTGGGGATCACTCACTCACACCGGCAACGCACCTGCTACCAACAAATATGCAAATGAAGGCTGGGGATCGGGAAAGTGAAATATTGGCTACCATCTTGAAACCGACCACCCCTAACATACACAAACAAGCCGACATATTGAATCCGACCACCCTTAACCTACACAAACAAGCCACCATTTTGAAACACACACACACACACAGCCGACTATAAATAACGTGTATGTTCACACATTTATTAACAACTACACATCATGAGTTTTTTTCTACGCATCATGAGTTTACCACGAGCCTTGCTCACCCATCATCCTAGAGATGCAAGGAATAGGGGTACAGAAGAACATAGAGAGATAATTACCCGAGAAGAACAAGACAACAACAGAATGGAGGACATACAAGAAAATAACGAGGCCGACACCCGTGATGGAGAACAAGACAGCGGATGGTTAACTACTAGACCTGCAACAATAACCACCTCCACTGCAAACACTGAAAGTATAACCACTTCGGCTGAGATATCACGCCTCAACGAACAAATTATCGACATGAGGGGAGCGATGTTGGAAATGGAGACGACAATCACGGTACTGGAAGATGAGATATCATACCTCAACGAACAAATTATCGACATGATGGAAGCGAAGTTGGAAATGGAGACGACAATGACGGTACTGGAAGAAGAGATTGCCAGACAAAAGAAACTACGACATAGTGAATTTCCGATGCATTGACGCCGGAGAGGTGCTGTGAAGCAAATATACCGTGCCTCTCGTGTGACACTATCCAAAGGCCCTTTTGAGGGCCAATCCATCTTTCCGAAAGAGAAAAACTTCTTTTCATATGCACACCAAACTAACACGAGCTCCCAGCATCTTTTTCACCCAAAAAAAATTTTTTCCCAAAAAAATTTTTTTTTTCAAAAAAAAATTTCGTACACAAGGTCAAAAAATTGAAGCTGACGTGAAATGCTTCACATTGATACCTCACTCGACCCCATTGGACCACTAGGGGCTGCCCTAACGCCAAACATCAATATCAACATCAATCAACATCAATCTTCAAAATACCTTCAGAGGTGCCCCTAGTGGACCAATCGGGACGAGTCCGGTATCATTGTGAAGCATTTCACGTCAGCTTCAATTGGATACCTCACTCGATGCACTACCGCCAAAATAAAAAAAAAAAAACAAAAAAAAAACAAACTTCGTACACCAGATGTTGATATCGATGTGCAAAATAACCTTTTTGGCGTTAGAGGCGTCCCTAGTGGTCCAATGGGGTCGAGTGAGGTATCAAATTGAAGGTGACGTGAAGGAGCATCTGATAGACTGGGTGTGGGCTTGAATTAGGGTAATTCTGCGCATGCGCGAAGATAATATGAAAAATATCAATCTTCAAAAATAGCCTGTTTGAGGTTAGAGGCGTCCCTAATGGTGCAATCGGGTCGAATGAGGTATCAAATTGAAGGTAACGTGAAGGCGCATCTGATAGACTGGTGTGGGTTGAACTATCAGCATTCTGCGCATGCGTAATCTTCAAAACACCTTTTTTGGAGTTAGAGGCGCCCCTAGTGGTCCAATGGGGTCGAGTGAGGTATCAATCTGAAACATTTCACGTCAGCTTCAATTTGACACCTCACTCGACCCACTACCTGCAAAATAAAAATAATCCTCGTACACCAGGTTTTGCTATCGAACTGCAAAATAACCTTTTTGGTGTTAGGGGCGCCCCTAGTGGCCCGATGGAGCCGAGTGAGGTATCAATGTGAAGGTGAGATGAAGGGCCATCTGATGGACTGGTGTGGGTTGAACTATCAGCATTCTGCGCATGCGCAAGAATGGAAATAGACGTTTTTGGAGCTATTTGACTATTAAAAAAGGAAAAAAGAACACAAAAAAAATAAGACTTCAACCGGAGGTGCTGCTGGGTCGAAGGGAAAATCTTCTCCACGTCTCATGCTTACTGGAAAAAAGTAAATGGATGGCTGTGCTGGCTGCGTGGCTGACTGGCTGGCTGGCTGGCTGGCTGGCTGGGAGACAGGTCAGGTAAGTCAGATTGAATACACCCTGGCCCTAAAAATGAACTCCTTTTATAACCCATTGACCTCATTTGCATATTTTCAGCGGACAACAGACCGCCATCTTGAACACGACCACCCCTAACACACAAACAAGCCGCCATCTTGAAACACATATGCAAATGAGGGCTGGGGATCGGGAAAGTGACATGCTGGGGATCTTGAAACACATATGCAAATGAAATACGACCACCCCGCCCATACTAAAACAAGCCGCCATCTTGAATGCAACGAGTGACATGCTGGGGATCTTGAAAAGAACATATGCAAATGAGGGCTGGGGAAAAACCCATTACACACACAAACAAGCCGCCATCTTGAACACGACCACCCCTCCCATACTAAAACAAGCCGCCATCTTGAATCCGACCACCCTTCCCATACTAAAACAAGCCGCCATCTTGAATCCAAACCACCCTCCCATACTGAAACAAGCCGCCATCTTAAATCCGACCACCCCCCCATACTAAAACAAGCCGCCATCTTGAATCCAACGAGTGACATGCTGGGGATCTTGAAAAGAACATATGCAAATGAGGGCTGGGGAAAAACCCATTACACACACAAACAAACCGCCATCTTGAATCCAAACCACCCTCCCATACTAAAACAAGCCGCCATCTTGAATCCAAACCACCCTCCCATACTAAAACAAGCCGCCATCTTGAATCCAAACCACCCTCCCATACTAAAACAAGCCGCCATCTTGAATCCAAACCACCCTCCCATACTAAAACAAGCCGCCATCTTGAATCCAAACCACCCTCCCATACTAAAACAAGCCGCCATCTTGAATCCAAACCACCCTCCCATACTAAAACAAGCCGCCATCTTGAATCCAAACCACCCTCCCATACTAAAACAAGCCGCCATCTTGAATCCAAACCACCCTCCCATACTAAAACAAGCCGCCATCTTGAATCCAAACCACCCTCCATACTAAAACAAGCCGCCATCTTGAATCCAAACCACCCTCCCATACTAAAACAAGCCGCCATCTTGAATATACCCAATGACCAACACCCCTAACACACACAAACAAGCCGCCATCTTGAAACACATATGCAAATGAGGGCTGGGCATCGGGAAAGTGACAGGCTGGGGATCTTGAAAAGAACATATGCAAATGAGGGCTGGGCATCGGGAAAGTGACAGGCTGGGGATCTTGAAACACATATGCAAATGAGGGCTGGGCATCGGGAAAGTGACATGCTGGGGATCTTGAAAAGAACATATGCAAATGAGGGCTGGGGAAAAACCCATTACACACACAAACAAACCGCCATCTTGAAGCCGACCACCCACACCATACTAAAACAAGCCGCCATCTTAAATCCGACCACCCCGCCCATACTAAAACAAGCCGCCATCTTGAATCCAACGAGTGACATGCTGGGGATCTTGAAAAGAACATATGCAAATGAGGGCTGGGGAAAAACCCATTACACACACAAACAAACCGCCATCTTGAAGCCGACCACCCTTCCCATACTAAAACAAGCCGCCATCTTGAATCCAAACCACCCCTCCCATACTAAAACAAGCCGCCATCTTGAATCCGACCACCCCTCCCATACTAAAACAAGCCGCCATCTTGAATCCAAACCACCCTCCCATACTAAAACAAGTCGCCATCTTGAATCCAAACCACCCTCCCATACTAAAACAAGCCGCCATCTTGAATCCAAACCACCCTCCCATACTAAAACAAGCCGCCATCTTGAATCCAAACCACCCTCCCATACTAAAACAAGCCGCCATCTTGAATCCAAACCACCCTCCCATACTAAAACAAGCCGCCATCTTGAATCTACCCAATGAACCCAATGACCTCATTTGCATATAACTCATTTGCATAAACTCACGCATTTCACTGATGTTCAGAGAGAAATGGATTATACAAAAATCGCTGTGCTTATGCTCATACGTTCGCGTATGTCTTTCCGCAGGTCATATATAATCTGATGTGTTCTCACCCGACTAATGCCAAGATAATTGCATTTAACGTTATTTCGGGATTTTGTTTAGATATACCAGAGATATATTCGCTCATCATCGACCGTTCTTCGTAATAAAATACTGTGTTACCAATTTATTTATTTGATTTACAGAACTGCAGTTTTTGATCTTCTGTAAATACAAAAAATTAGATATCCGTGGAAGCATTTACGTACCGGTAACATATAGGTATAAAATTCAAAATCCGGAAAAGTATATAACCCAAAAGTATAAAAGTACATGTATATGGCCCATACAGTCGACGGTTCGTTGTCCCTTTGACAGAGAATGTTGATGTAAGTCCAAGTTTACTCTGATTTTTTATCTAAGCCTGCTTATTTCTGATGGTTCGCATGAATATGTAATCTTTGGATATTGTAATATTTCCATATAGGATCAGCTGTAGGGTCGGTATCATCACTTGATGAACCGGAAGTTTAAGTTCAGCCCGATGGCGACAACGTGAATTATCTCACCGTTTCACCTAAATTGTATGCCTAGCAGACCATGTGATCCGGACATATATAAAACTAATCACTCATCCTACCTTATTGCTGAATACACCATCTATACTTTGGTTTACCCAAACTTCATTCATCATAGTCATTTATTACAGTATTATTACAGCATTTTGATATACTTCCAATTAGGTAATTTATTATCCTATCACAAATGAATCTACTCAGTGAACTTCCTTCTTACAATTCTAATATTGATACTAATTATAATCACTATAATCAATCTGAGGAAAAACTCGATAGGTTCGAAAATATTTGTTTCAATCCTCTACAACTAAATTCTCCAGAAAAGTCTATATACCTAACTGATGATACTGAAGGCGAAACTTATTATTGGGAGAGCATTAGCAAACATCAATCTAACTATTTTTTTCAAAAATGAACTTGAACCTTTCACAACAACTAACTCTATCTCAGACAAAACTTCTCTTTCAGCATTACATATTAACGTGAGGAGTCTAAACAAACACTTCAGTGAAGTCCTAGCTCTCGTCCATAACACCAACTTCAAATTTTCTATTATAGACATATCTGAAAGCTGGCTTGATACGTCAACTGAAGAATTATATGCAATTCCCGGTTATCAACCTTTTCCCCTTTCAAGAAACACTAAGAAAGGAGGTGGGTGGTCACCTACATCAAAGATGGATTCACAAATTGCAACATTCGGGATGATCTTTCTTTCGTTGACGATTGTGTACAACATGAATCCCTTTTTGTAGAAGTGAAAGTTGATAACGATATATATATATATTATAGGAATATTGTATCGCCTACCCGGGAAAAACCTCGAGATTTTCAACTCTTAGCCTTCTATCTATTTTAAACATTCTAAAACCAGAAAACAAAAAAAGTGTATTTTAATGGGTGACTACAATATTGATCTCTTTAAAACACACTGCCATGGTCCCTCAAGAGAATTTTTTGAAATTATGAAATCCTTTTTTTCCCCAAAATCACGCAGCCTACAAGGCTAAAATCTCACTCCGCTACCCTGATTGATAATACATTCACAAATTTTCACGAAGATGACCGAGGATCTGGCATTATCCTGTCCGACATCACTGATCACTTTCCCATTTTCCACATAACAACATGCCACCATCTCTCATCTCAAAATAATAAGCCAAAACTAAAATCCCGAAAAATAAATTTTGTGCAAAAAAATGTTTTCAAAGATAAACTAGCAAATATAGACTGGCGCCATGTCATAAATGACGAAAATACTGATAATACTATGGACAGATTTCTAAGTACATTCCACACTTTGTACGATGAATGCTTCCCTATCATAACTAAACATGCTCATAATGTGACTATTCTTAAACCCTGGATTGCTAAACTCAATTAGAGAAAAAATAGATTATATAAATTACACTTAACACAAAAAGACTATACTGTTACTGGTGAATACAAAACCTATAGGAATAAACTAAACCATACTCTGAGAAGAGCAAAGAATAAAAACTATGAACATAAATTTCAGGAGACTTATAACGACATAAAAGGGACTTGGAATATCATAAACGGATTGTTGGGGCGCAAAAAGTCCAGAGATCTTAATGTATTTAAGATAAACGGTAATAATATAACGGACCCAAATGAAATCGCTTCACACTTTAACGATTACTTTTCCTCAATTACCTCCAATCTGGCCTCTAAAATTCCGCCTACCCAAGATGACTTTACAACATATCTCAACGAATCACTCGAAACAGATTTGTTCTTTTAAGCGCTGCACGCCCTCTGAAATTTCCGACATCATTAACTTACTTAAGAATGGATCCCCTGGCAATGATGGCATTCGTATGTCGTTGATAAAGCCAATATCGAGTTTGATCTCAACTCCGATCTCTCATATCATTAACCTTTCTTTGCAATACGGTAGTGTTCCACATCCTCTTAAAGACTGCAAAGATAACCCCCGTTTATAAATCTCGAAACAAAATGCTCGCTGAAAATTATCGACCAATTTCTGTTCTTCCACGCTTCAGCAAAATATTTGAGAAACTTGTAGCCTCCAGGATGATATCATTTCTTGAAGCGCAAATGATAATCTGCTCAAATCAGTATGGCTTCCGCGCTAATCACTCACGCAGTTCTAGCTTTATATAAGACGCTTGTTGCAGCTAAGGAACAGAAACAGTTCAGCATGTCCACTTTTCTTGACCTCTCCAAAGCCTTTGATACAGTTAATCACGAAATTCTCCTGTATAAACTCAATTACTACGGATTCCGTGATATGACATACGACTGGTTTCGCAGCTATCTATCTTCTGGCTCACAGTGTGTATCATACAATGGTATCCTATCGTCCCTTAATCCAATTTGCACGAGAGTTCCCCAAGGATCAATACTTGGCCCGACATTACCCGTAATATATATTAATGACATAAATAAAGCCTCATCAATCTTGAACATAAATCTGTTCGCAGATGATACGCGTGCCATCCTTTCAGACACCGATCCCACTAGACTTGCGGACATTTTGTCCCAGAAAACTTACATAACTGGTTTTCCTGCAACAAACTCTCACTAAATGTAAAAAGACCAAATATATACATGTACTCTTCAAACCGAATAGGTCTACCCATACTAATATACCGAATTTATCAATCTTTGGTCTGCAAATTTGTTGAGGAAAACATTGATAATGCTATATTATGCTTTATTCTACTCTTACGTCTCCTATTGTCACCTGGTGTTGGGAAACACATTCCCAACCCATCTAAACCCTCTTGTAATTCTTCAGAAAAGACTTATCCGTATAATAACATTCAGTAATAAACTTGCCCACACCAACCCATTACTTGAACAATTAAACATCCTACCGCTCTCTAAAATCAATGACTATCTTATTCTGCTATTTACGCACAAATGTCTCAACAATGCTCTTTTCATCACGGCCAAGTTCTCAAACTATTTCACAAAACTCTCCATTCCTATCCAACTAGACAAGCCAACTTCAAACTTTATACAGCACGGTTTCTCTCAAATTTATAATTTTATTCAACAAAGTCAAAGGCAACACGAATTTGGAATTGTTTATCAATTGAACTGAATTCTTGTCTATCATTCTCATTGTTTAAGTCCCATTTGAAACGCATATTTTCTCCATCCTGCATCTGGCTATTATCAATCAAAACCAAAGACAATCTGATGGTATATTCACAATTATGTTTAAAGGGTATTTTGAATGTTCCAAGACTTAAATATAGTGATCGCAGTATATATTCTGAGACAACCTCTTTTATGTAATACAGATATATCTGACTTATATAATTATTCTCTGACTAGTAATTGACCACTGTACATGCATGTTTATGATTATGCTCGTAAGTCAGCACTTCATGCCAAATCAGTACTACTGTTATTACAAATACTCTTGGGATACAAGTCCCCTGGGCTACCATTTGCTAGATCCTGTGTTAAATGTGACGATTTTAATCAACGTCACAAAACATTGGTGCAGAAACTTAAAAAATAGGGCTATTCCACCAAGCGCCTACACTCAAAGTTTCTCAAATTTGGCGATACATATCGCATGCTGATAGCAAAATACGAACGTAGCGTGAGCTCTGATTACTTCTGGACTGCTGGTTTATTAACTTGATTTTGTTGGAAAACTTAGAATTTTGCTTGATTGTCACTATATAGCTGAAATATTGCTGAACGCGATGTTAAACCTTAATACACTGTCTATCAACCCTGATTGAGAATTGTCTGCCTAGTCTCCGTGAAAATTTGACTATTGACAGCTCCACCTTCAATTTCAAATTTATTTACAGCCTGGTCACATTCGCGACATATGAGATATGGTAGTAAGAGGTGGCATAGATCATGTTTATATAATAATAATATCGTCTCAATAATCCTGTAATTATCAGATTGATCGGATAGACTATCCTCCTGGATGTAACCACTGCTGCCATATTGTGAGAGTTTGTCCAAATAGGTTTTTTAAAACATTGTTACAGAAACTTATAAAACAGGGCTATTCCTCCAAGCGCCTCCACTCAAAGTTTCTCAAATTTGGCGATACATATCGCATGCTGATAGCAAAATACGAACGTAGCGTGCAAGATCTATGGCGTTACGTTTCGTAACTTGTGTCTAATTCCGCTTAACCCGGGGCTAGGGGCCGTATGAACCCATGTACTTCAAGATCCCCATGGTGCTCATATGAACAGTCACAATCAAAGCGTGACTGAGATACACCATTCTCTAGATAACGACTTTAGAACGATTATTATGGATTAAGAATACTGATCAGCGTTACGGATTTTATATTTTTGGAACATCATGATGTCTTGTCGGCATCATTGAAAACTGTTGACCGCTTCTCTCTTGCAGGAAACTAGCCTATGTTTATGTATACTATGATTGTCTTTTTTGAATTTGGTGCTAATACTGTTATATGGATATGGAATAGGTCTTTGGATTATGGACGTGGATATTCTTTAATGGACGACGGCTGAATTATGAATGACGGACTAGACGCTTGTATTCTTCCTATGTTCCTCGAAGTTACAGGTCCTGACTTTATCCCGGTGTGGAGGCTAAGAATGTCCGGTGGCTAAGAGTGTCCGGATCCTATCTCCTAACCCAGCTGGGACACTTTTCTCCGCATTGGCGAGAAGTGTCCGTCCTTGACTGCAATAGAAAGGTATATAGGGACACTAATCTCCAAGACATTCTCATCCATCACACGGCTACCGTGGAATTTTATAGAGATATTTTAGAATCCACCTACGCCACTATGAATTCTGGCAATTTTACGTTTAATGTCACACAGACAAACTTGTGTTTCTAACAATCTATCACAAACTGGCACTCGATGGCATAAAATAGATCATGTTTATAAATACAGAGAAAAGCTCTCAATTTCATCAGACATGACTTCTAGGTGATGACAACCTATATCAGACGAGGATATCCAGAAAATAACCCTTAGTACTCCCTTTATAAGTTACGTAGAGCAACGGGTGTTTTAAATAAGCACGCTACGAGCAATCCACTTTCATTGTTACATGGGGAAATTTTTACAGCAAAACGCTCCATCAAATACACCTTTCCTCTTCACAAGCAATAGCTAATGATTGGCACGATTCCGCTTCCTAAATTGAGTAGGACTATCCACGAAAACAGCCATGAGGTCACCATCTACCTAACCTGAGGTCGGACTCCCACCTCTCTGGAGCATGAAGCCGGCTGGCAATGCATCGAATACTGGCAATAAATCAAATTTTAAATTTAATTCTGCTAAAGCAAAGGCTGAACTTTATGTCCAGATCAGCAACTCCCAGTCTCTTCAAGATCTTTCACCTCCACACTTCCTTTTTGTACCATTGTAACGATTGAAACTTAATAATAATAATAATTTATTAGGAAATTACCCCTTCACATCGGGGGCATCAAAGTCGGGGTTATCCTTGATGCGTCCATCTGGAGTAAGATATTTTAAAACATATCTTCGATAAAAAAATTACCATAATATTACCTGTAAACTAGTAAACATTGATAGTATAAAAGAAGACCCTCTACTTAATACTATACTATGTTATAAAAGAATACCTTAATACTATACTATGTTATAAAAGAATACCTTAATACTATACTATGTTATAAAAGAATACCTTAATACTATACTATGTTATAAAAGAATACCTTAATACTATACTATGTTATAAAAGAATACCTTAATACTATACTATGTTATAAAAGAATACCTTAATACTATACTATGTTATAAAAGAATACCTTAATACTATACTATGTTATAAAAGAATATCTTAATACTATACTATGTTATAAAAGAATACCTTAATACTATACTATGTTATAAAAGAATACCTTAATACTATACTATGTTATAAAAGAATACCTTAATACTATACTATGTTATAAAAGAATACCTTAATACTATACTATGTTATAAAAGAATACCTTAATACTATACTATGTTATAAAAGAATACCTTTTCCTTAAAGTCACCATATTCCATGTGATAGAATACATATCATTACCATAATGTTATCTGTAAATTAGTTTATGGACTACAAATTTCCTTGGTGTCTGTACATCTAGCGAGCCTTTGACTTTGAAGATGTTTACGAGCTAGGTATAAAAATACAACGCAATGGAAGTACTGTCAGTCAGATACATGGTCCATCTAGTAAGGTCTCCCTCCGGGTGGTTTCAGACCACAACAGACGGTTTCTTGCCTATTATTAGCAAGTACACACAGGATGATGGTTAGCTAGTTAGTGCAAGTACTATTCAGAACAATAAAATGGAAAATTACAGAAGTCATGTGTGAACTAATAGTTTGGTAGTTTTCTTAAACATTTTAACATCCAGTTCGTCAAACCATTCGTATTCTACTTCAGCTCATTTGTAGCCCCAAATGCCTATATTTTACAGATCATGCCTCGATGACCAAAGGAACAAATTGATAAAACACGTTGGAGCTTATCCATCAAATTCTGATTTGAAATCGTCACATTATTCGTGGAAAGCTGACCCCCGCCAAAATTACCCCGACCTTAGCAGATTTATCGGATGGACCATCCTTGTCGACCACTGTTGCCACATTATCGACAGCTTGCGTCTAATGTTAAACCCTTGTGTATAACGATCTGTCAAAAGTGATCTCGCGCTTGATATCATGAATCGGCAATGCAGCCAGATTAAATGTCCGCAATATAACCATCAAGTAGTTTGAGTGATCACACGAAGATTCCGAGACAATAAACGCTTAATACTTCCCATCTTCCTTCTACCCAACTAAATTACAAAATGGCATTATGGTTAGGTCAAAAACTAAATGGTTCCAACACGAAGAGAAACCGTCTAAATATTTTTGCGGACTGAGAAAAAGACATTTGGTCCATAAAACCATTCCATGTATAGAAATTAAAAATTGGAGGCCCATCTCTTTACTAAATTTCAAATTCCTTCAGCATGTATTGCAAAAAGAGTAAAAGGGAATATGGAGTACAAAAATTGCTCACAACGATCAAAATGGCTTCATAAAAATAGATATATTGGAGATAACATTAGGTATAATATTAGGCTAGTCTACGATATTATGAAATACACACAAGTTGAAAAAAATCTCGGCTGTCTGTTACTGAGAAGATTTTGAAAAAGCGCTCGCGGCGTTTCCTACAACAAACCTAAATTTTATTTAATTTTGGCCCTTCTATGTCGATGCAGAAATGGATAAATAACCTATACACATTCGAAATAATAATGGTCGGAGATACTGAATATAAAATAAATGAATTTTCCAGATGATAACTCGATCCTTTTCGATGGGACAGAGCATTTTTTTAACAATTGTAGTTCTACAACAGATACAACGTTCGACTATTTGGGGTCACATTCACTGGAGATCGCTAAAAAATGATGAAAATAAGTTTTGAAAAAAAATTATTAGGACATTGGGGGAAAAGAATCTTAACAATTCTCGGAAAAATTCTAGAAAACAGTGATAAAATCACTAGCAATACCACAACTCATCCACCTATTATTCTCTTTACCAAATACAACTTCCACACTTACAAAAAATCAAAGGAATATATTATTAAAGTTCATTCGGGGAAAGACCGATAGAATAAAATAAATAAATTAATCCAAGACTATGATAAAGGAGGTATGGAAATGGTAGAACTAGATGAATTTATCAGGCTTCAAAAAAGTCTTCTTTTTGAAGGTTTATTTCGAACTCATCCAAAAACCAAATATTGTTTCGGCAGATAAAATTTGAATATTATACAGGTGAAGGTTGCCCCAGACAACTCAGTCAGATGAAAATGGAGAGTTTATAACGTTCAAATAGTTCCATGACTTGTGTGAGATAAATGCAAATTACTTTAGATTTCATTGTAGTTGTCAAAGTTGCCAAGAGTGATTCATGTACATGCATTCATAAATAAAAATTAATTCAAATAACACACACACGAACACACACGCACACACACACACACACACACAAAACACCAGGGGATGTGAACCGTTCTTTTCTATGATGATAATTTGGAAATATATAAAAACCCTCTTGCGAAGCTAAAGGAGAGAAAACTGTTGTGGTGCTTGCAATTGATTGGAAAAATATACACAGAATGGCTTTCACTTGCAAAAAAGACACGTATTTGTTGTGGCTGAAATATAATTCTCTGTACAAATTCTTTCTCAAAACAATAAAAGTCCAAAAGTCAAATTTATGTGACTTTTTCCAGGAGGAAACCGAAACTTTTGAATACGTTTACTATTCTTGTACGGTTACCAACAATTTTGGACCCAATTAGATGATTGGTTAGCTTCGTATATCCCTGCATTAATTAACATTACCAGTAAGTTTGTACTATTTTGAGACATATATATGGAACAGACATAATAACACATTTTTTTTTCTATCTTCAAAAAGTAATTTACTAATGTAAATAGAAACAGAAGCATCCTAATATTATAGCCTTAAAAAATAACTACATAATTAATATGAAACCGAAAAATGGCATATTATTGTGATAGTAATTATGAAGGTTTTGATGATAGATGAAAATTATGGAAGACAGTCTCACAAGAAGAGCAATTGTGATATATAAAATCCTTTTTGTTATACCAGCACTAGATAACAAGATACGTATGTTTAGCAAACATGTGCTATACCAATCAAGCTGTATAAATATTTACTTTCTGTATTACCTAACCTGCAAAAAAGGGGTGAAAAGAATTTTTGTTCAATTATATATGTCGTTCAATTTTTCACGTTTTTTTCACGGAACGTACTATATTAATTTACATGGTCTTATTTAATGAAGTTCCATCACACGAAAAAAATCAATAAAAAGAAGCTAAGTTCTAACATATTAAGTTCTGACAGCACGCTTCCAGTGATCCACTATCATTGTAAACATTTATACAGAAAAACAGAAACATCAAAAGCATCTTTCACTAGCACAAGCAATTACTAGTGGATCGATTCTTCTCCCTCCGTTAAGTAGGATATTACGATTATCCACGAAGAGAACCGGAAACTACAAGGGCTCACCATCTATCTACACGCCATTTGACAAATACATTACGTTTATTGTCTTGGTGGGAAATTTAAGTCGCATGATGTCGAACATTACATGTTAATTTTTCTTGGTATTCCGGCATTTACCATGTTTACCCCATGTTGAGGAGTTTACTCCATCAGACGCTATCGAAGGAAGCTTTTCTGTGGAGACATATGGTTACTTTTTAATTGGTAGACATCGTCAACTTTTCTCATCTCTTAAACTGGAGCAATATGCAAGAGGTGACGCCGTTTTGGCGATTAAAATCAGCCATATGACTCCATAGGAAAGCTTCCCCGGAGGACGTCTGATGGAGTAAACACTTCAACATGGGTTAAACATAGCAAATGCAAGAATACCCAGAAAAACTAACCTTATATCTTAAATATCTCTCCAGTCCAACTAAAGGTCTAAGTCAGCACCTTCCTCTCAATATTGTTACGAGTCAGGTTTAGAGTCTTCATTATTTGACGGGCAATGAATCTAATTTAAAAATCGAATTGAGGATAGTTAAATTCTAATTGTGTAAAGGAAGATGCGTTGGTATTAAATGGTCGATTCGTCTCATTTTATTACCAGTTTCGCATAAAAACTGCCCAAAAAATAAATTAACCTAGACAATTGAAATGGTTTATGCAGCACGAAAAATTCATAGTTGAAATTAGTCAATTTCAAAACGTGATTAAACGGAGACCATCGAGAAATTCGGCGAAGGAAGACACGGATTTTGAGTGGGAGCTGGATTTGATTGAAAAATTGACAGTTACTTTATGAGATAACAAGATACGCTCTTTCTATGGCAAAAATAAAAATAGCTGAACAATTTGAAATCTATTGATATCTACCACGTTTTGTAATCCTGGCTGTTTAACGTTTCCAACATGTTCAAATATGACTGTAGTATAATTATGGTGAATCATATTTTCCTCAAGCCGTATAACAAACATGTGAAAGTAGAGACATATCCATCTATTGCCTCGCGGAATGGTAGACATTCACCATGATAGAGGAGATGAGACAGCTAAGTTTAGTGCTGGAGAGATACTCCTAGATATAAATTACTGCTTTCACCTGTTATTCATCATTCTTGAAAATGTTTTATATTATGAACGGTTATGCACATCTATTTTTATAGGCCACCTGATCTGGGAAGGATAATAAAATGAAAGGCAGTTTCTTTCAGTTCTAGAATACATCACGTATCATGTTATACTACGGTACTAGCCAAAAGGCTTGTGTAAATTTGTCGGCCTTTTGGGTCCATTCTTGGCAACTGGGCTAAATTATTTCAAAAAATTGTGTATTTCACGAATTTCGATGTTGCCACTTTTTTTCATCAAACTCCTGTGTGGTCATTTTGAATTTCAAAATCGCCGCCATTTGAAAACTATTTTCGCCAATATCTCATTACCTAAAAGAGTTATAAACATTATTTCAGTGGCTACACCCACATTTGAAGTGTTAAGGCACCAGCTGATGACCGCCTTTTGAAACTTATTTTGATCAATATAGCCTTACTTAAACCAAATGTGAACTTGATTCCATGGACTATAACCACATTTCCAGGGGTGTAGCTTCAGTTGGTGGCGCAACAGTCATACTTTAATGGCGGTCATTTTGGGTTTCAAGATGGCTGCCATCTGCAAACTATGCCTGTCAATATCTCATTTATCAGAACGAGTTATAAACTTTGCTTTAGAGATAACCCTCTACATTTTCGGGATGAATGCTCCAGACGGTGCCAAGATATAATTCATCTATCATTTATCGATGAACGTATATTCCAATTTATTCTTCATGACTGTCTTATCCGTGTATACTCCCTGTATGATGTATAAACAATCCATTTTCATTGATGTTAACAAATTTTGGAGCACTTGAATACTGCTTGAATGTTTCGCTTTTCCCATTTTTCTATCAACTTTCCGGATAAAAGCTTCTCTCCATTATCAACTTTTGTCATCGTTGATCGTTGAATGTTCAGCATTTGACTTCAAGAGCTAATGATGATGACGATATTTTCTCTGTTATTCGTGTGAGAATCAGCAGAGACAGGCAACTCCATAGGGCTGTGTTTCTGAACCTTGTACCCATCACAGATTTCGCATAGTAACACTTTGCAAGATATCCTATTTCATAAGAAAAAAGAGAGTCGATCATACATGGGGTCAATAGTCTGCCGGAGAGATTCAAAACATTGCTATAGGATTTTGAAATTCCAGGAGAATTTGATCTCGAGTAATTCTGATATACCCTATAGGACTTTTTTGTTAAGGGCGTATTCCCAGTTCCCATGATTGATGCGGTTTCACGCTCAAGTTAAGGTGTTTCGAGCATACTAATCAGAGATAATCGACTTCTTGCATCCAGAACGAATGTATCAGCAGACAAACGAAAATTCGAGCAGTCTAGCACTGTCGAGAGATGAGATTATTCAGTATCTTCTCGTGAGACTTGTGACTTCCAAACTGATCTGAGCCGAAGATCTGATCAAGAACGCGACGCACCATTACCGTGAAGAGGAGATAGCAAACCTGATAAAGTGGCATACTATAACAGCTTCTGGAATTACAAGACGCACTGAAATAGCTATCTTCCGGCATTTGTGGAAGCATCCCAACTGTACTATGGACTAGTGGCGAAGTTCAGTGAATGGGTTGTCCTTTTTGAAACTAGTTACATAAAGAAGCAACTTCGATACAACCGCAAAATTAGCAACGGCTGTGAGGACGCGAGATGATTTTGTCAGAACGATTGTAACACATGCACCACAGCGTGAAACAGCATCAATTGTGATTAATGGGAAGATGTGTTTGGAAGTGTTACTTAGCTAAATCTATAATAGGACTCATTAAATGAAGAGAAAATATCTGTCCAAGGATTTCTTGGATCTAACCTTATTCTGTTATGAACATAGCAAAGCTTAGTGAAGGGAAAGATGAGCTTTCTCAAATTCTGATTGGAGAAAAATGATGGAAGGGAAATTAGGGAATGTGAACTTTCAAGCAATATGGTATTCGAGGATTTGTTCATACAAACAACATTTTTATTCTTTTTACCGAATGTGTGTAGACAATCACGAAAACCCAGCAGGGATACGCTCATCGTTAACTGATAGATGCAGTCTATTGTGGCACGATCGTATGCACTGTCCTTGAACATGCATGTGTTATTTCAGAGAAAAGGGTACGGTATGGTCAAAATCGGTGTCAGACTGCGGCTATCTTAGTATGCAGGAGGGTGGCCGTTACAAAACATTGCTTATGTCACCACGTGGAGCATTGGTCTGGAAACGGATGGGTATAACCATTAGAATAGAGGTCATAGCTTCTTAAGATGAGGCTATATTGACAACAATAATCTTATCATAGTGGTCATTTGGAAACTGACTTCGACATTCTTGGTCTACATACAGTTGTTGAGCTTATTTGTCAAAGTCAAAGTCCAAACGTCCGCGAATGTATACACGTGGAAAATCGTATAATTGTGCGATGGTACTAGCCTGTACACTAGATTACAAGCGTCTAGTCCGTCATTCATAATCCAGCCGTCGTCCATTAGAGAATATCCGCGTCCATAATCCAAAGACCTATTCCATATAACAGTATTAGCACCAAATTCAAAAAAAAAATCATTGTATACATAAAAATAGGCATGCTCGGTAGAGGTAACTCAATATGGACAATACTGGGTCTCAGAAGGCGGTCATATTGAAATCCACAATGGTGGACATTAAGAGACAATTCACAATGGTGTATGTTAATAGGTCATGGTGGCACTCTCTCACATTTACTGGAGTACAGAGAGTACATTATACACAGTTGAATTTAGACTCAGATGACGGCCATCTTGAAACATAGGATGGCCGCCATTACAGATGGCCAAGACGTCTATAGTACCACCATCCGAAGCTTTCACTTTGAAAGTATGGATGTAGTCACTGGATTACAAATCATCGCGCGTTTAGGTAAGAAAATATTGACAAATTTAGGTTTCAAACGGTGGCCATCTTCAAATCCAAGATGGTCGATCTTTTAAGAATATCATGGTGCCACCATGTGATGCAATGACCCTGAAAATGTGGGTGTAGCCGCTGGAATAATATGCATAACTCGCCTAGGTGATGAAATAGTGGTGAAAATCGATTGCAGATGGCGGTCATTTTGAAATCCAAAATGGCAACCCAAGAGGTCGATGAAAAAAATGGCAACATTGAAATTCGCGATCTACACAAATTGTAGAATTAATTTACCCTCATGCAAAGAATGGACCCGAAATACCATCAAACTCCAAATTTCGTACATTCACATAGACAGATTTGAAGTACTGACAAAGTGTAACGGGACGGTACTGTAAATGTTACTCCCGAAAAGGGGAAGAAGAGTTACCATGCTGTCAAAAATGGACAGACGAATTTATCAAGAAATTAGATTAGAGAGGGACCACTTTAAGAGAAAGTGGACGGCGCCCTATACTGAAGGTCATTCGAGGCGATCGATCTCGATTCCCAGCCTCCGTACGGCACATACAATACCATCCTCCTGAACGAGAGCAATCAGATCTCTAACAAGTAGTTCTTGGAAGAACTTGATTGCGTCTGAGCAGGTCTGATCACTTGGATTACAATTCTCCATGACAAAGCCAATTAACTGACATCTAAAATATACCCGAACGTACGGTAAACCTCTTTTTGCGGCAGATGCCCGTACCGCGAGATTTCTCAAATTGCATGATTTCTAGAGTTGCTGTCCGACTCGCAAGCCTGGAGTTCCTCCGACCGAAGTTTTGCGTACAAGTTGGACAAGAGGCCTCCAAGACCTTAGTTTTAAGCAAACAGCAAAGGACTATGCTACCATTTATTTGACATTGTCCGTTTCATTAATACAATGATTGCTTCTACTAAAGCATTAAATAAAGTAAGCGTTTAGAAGACGAAGGGGAATCAGCAATTGAATGGTTTGTTAATAACCAAATTAAAGAAAACCCAAATAAGTTTCTCTGTGTCCTTGTTGAAATATACCTTTTAAAACTGTAATTCAAAGCTAAACTATTAGAATAGCAAGCATCAGATATGACATTCAATATTCAGTCATTCAATATTTCAAAAGGCAGCACAAATTCCAAATATGTATGGAATAAAAATAATAAAAACACAAGAAGAGAAGCGCTCCACAGTTTTCAGCGATATCAGGGCATGATGATGTTCCATACATAGAATCCTAATCACTGACCATTATTCTTGATCCAAATGAATTCCAAGTCGTTTTCAGAGTATGTATCTCAGTCACGCTTTGATTGCGCCTATTCATTTCAACACCATGGAGGTGTAAAACACATGATTTTCAAAGGATCCCAAGCCCCAGGTTAAACGGAATTAGACACAGGTTGCGAAACTTAGCGCCAGACATCTTGCAAGCCACGATTGTATTTTGCCGTCAGTGTACGATATTTATCACAGAGTTTGAGAAACTTTGAATGGATGCGTCTGGTGGTATGGTCCCTTCTTTTCAATAATATTCTCTTGCGTTGATTAAAATCGTCCCAGTCTGCACATGATCTAGCAAATGCTACCAGGCGAGATGTGTATACGCCGTATTCAGGTCTTTCTGGAATATTGCTATCCTGAAATGGGTAGTTAACAATGTCGAAATTGGGTGGATACTTCATGTAAGGAAGCACGAGAGAGACTATAAGAGGGTGGAAAACCTGCACCATTCTCTTATTTTCAGCCGTACAAGTGCCATATTAATGAAACACAATGTGGTTCAAAGTAGTTTCTTTTGTACAGCAGAGTACAGCTCTGTCTTTGTCAACGCTCTTTGCACCTTCTTAATGGAAGGAAATGAAGTTGACTTTTCAATTTGTCATCAGGAACATGACCTTTTCTCGGTACGGCAGAATGCAGCGGCACAATGGAAAATCAGAGAGTTTTCTTCTGCCGGCACTTTGAACCGGCAGAATGGAAAGAAGGGCGAGCCTAACCCTGTAACGTGACAATGAAGCGCATCAGAATGAACATGTCTTTCTTGAGAGCGTCACTTTGCAACGTCACAATCAAAGTCAAATCCTGCTTACCAGCATCACAATATAACACAATGACTTCTTCCCTCTACGGCAGAATGGAACGACACAATGGAAAATGAAAGACTCTCTCTCTTTCTGCCCGCCGGCACTTTGAACCGGCAGAATGAAAGGAAGGGTTGAGCCTAACCCTGTAACGTCACAATGAAGTCCGTCAGAATGAAGATGTCTTTGTTGAGAGCGTCACTTTGCAACGTCACAATCAAAGCCAATCCTGCTTTCTAATTGGAGGTAGTTGCTATACAAGGTACCTGTTTTGTCAGTACGGCAGAATGGAACGACACAATGAAAAATTTAAGACCATATTTTTTTCGAACCGACGCTGCAACGTCACAATGAAAGACAGTCCCTTTACCTCTTTACGGCAGAATGCAGCGACACAATGGAAGATGAGAGAATTTTCTTCTACCGACACTTTGAACCGGCAGAATGGAAGGAAGGGTGAGCCTAACCCTGTAACGTCACAATGAAGTGCGTCAGAATGAACATGTCTTTCTTCAGAGCGTCACTTTGCAACGTCACAATCAAAGTAAATCCTGCTTCTCAGCATCACATAACACAATCACTTTTTCCCTCTACGGCAGAATGGAACGGCACAATGGAAAATGAAAGACTTTCTTTCTGCCGGCACTTTGAAGCGACAGAATGGAAGAGAGCCTAACCCTGTAACGTCACAATGAAGTGCGTCAGAATGAACATGTCTTTCATCAGAGCGTCACTTTGCAACATCACAATCAAAGTCAATCCTGCTTACCAGCATCACAATATAACACAATCACTTTTTCCCTCTACGACAGAATGGAACGGCACAATGGAAAATGAAAGACTTTCTTTCTGCCAGCACTTTGAAGCGACAGAATGGAAGGAAATAAAGTGTTTAATTGATCATCAGAAACATTACTTTTTCTCGGTACGGCAGAATGGCACGTCACAATGAAAAATTTAACACCATCTTTTTTCGTACTGACGCTGCAGCGTCACAATGAAACACAGTCACTTTAGTTCTTTACGGCAGAATGCAGCGGCACAATGGAAAATCAGAGACTTTTCTTCTGCCGGCACTTTGAACCGGCAGAATGGAAGGAAAGGGTGAGCCTAACCCTGTAACGTCACAATGAAGTGCGTCAGAATGAAGATGTTTTTCTTGAGAGCGTCACTTTGCAACGTCACAATCAAAGCCAATCCTGCTTTCTAATTGGAGATAGTTGCTAAATAATTAGCTATTACACTACACAAGGTACAATTTGACATTCGACTTGACATACATTCCGTGACACTGCTTTGACACTCACCTAAACATACATTCCTCCCTAATACAGCTTTGACACTCGATTGCATGTACATTTTTCCCTAATACCGCTTTGACACTGCACTTCAGATATATTCCTTCCTAACAGTGCTTTGAAAGTCAATTTCAAGCACACTCATGCTGAACGCCCAGCTTCGACATTACCCTAGTTACGCTTTGGTGGAGAAATTATCTGACTTCTATAGCTGAAATGACCCTAAACCTGATAGTTATGAAGCATACCTAGCCCTAAGTCCTAATACCGCTTTGACACTCAACATTACATACATTCCTCCCTAACACCGCTTTGACACTCGACTTTACATACATTCCTCCCTAACACCGCTTTGACAGTCAACTTCACATACATTCCTCCCTAACACCGCTTTGACATTCAACTTCAAATACGTTCCTCCCTAACACCACTTTGACACTCGACTTCACATACATTCCTCCCTAACACCGCTTTGCCACTCGACGTGACATACATTCCTCCCTAACACTGGTTGACACTCGAGTTCACGTACATTCTTCCCTAACACCGCTTTGACACTCGATTTGACGTACATTCCTCCCTAACACCGCTTTGACACTCGACTTGACGTACATTCCTCCCTAACATCGCTTTGACACTCGACTTCACATACATTCCTCCCTAACACCGTTTTGACGCTTGACTCCACGTACATTCCTCCCTAACAACAATTTGACATTCGACGTGACATACATTCCTCCCTAACACTGGTTGACACTCGACTTCACGTACATTCCTCCCTAACACCGCTTTGACATTCGATTTGACGTACATTCCTCCCTAACACCGCTTTGACACTCGACTTGACGTACATTCCTCCCTAACATCGCTTTGACACTCGACTTCACATACATTCCTCCCTAACACCGCTTTGACACTTGACTCCACGTACATTCCTCCCTAACAACAATTTGACATTCGACTTGACATACATTCCGTGACACTGCTTTGACACTCACCTAAACATACATTCCTCCCTAATACAGCTTTGACACTCGATTGCACGTACATTTTTCCCTAATACCGCTTTGACACTGCACTTCAGATATATTCCTTCCTAACAGTGCTTTGAAAGTCAATTTCAAGCACACTCATGCTGAACGCCCAGCTTCGACATTACCCTAGTTACGCTTTGGTGGAGAAATTATCTGACTTCTATAGCTGAAATGACCCTAAACCTGATAGTTATGAAGCATACCTAACCCTAAGTCCTAATACCGCTTTGACACTCAACATTACATACATTCCTCCCTAACACCGCTTTGACACTCGACTTCACATACATTCCTCCCTAACACCGCTTTGACAGTCAACTTCACATACATTTCTCCCTAACACCGCTTTGACATTCAACTTCAAATACGTTCCTCCCTAACACCACTTTGACACTCGACTTCACATACATTCCTCCCTAACACCGCTTTGCCACTCGACGTGACATACATTCCTCCCTAACACTGGTTGACACTCGACTTCACGTACATTCCTCCCTAACACCGCTTTGACACTCGATTTGACGTACATTCCTCCCTAACACCGCTTTGACACTCGACTTGACGTACATTCCTCCCTAACATCGCTTTGACACTCGACTTCACATACATTCCTCCCTAACCGCTTTGCCACTCGACGTGACATACATTCCTCCCTAACACTGGTTGACACTCGACTTCACGTACATTCCTCCCTAACACCGCTTTGACATTCGATTTGACGTACATTCCTCCCTAACACCGCTTTGACACTCGACTGGACGTACATTCCTCCCTAACATCGCTTTGACACTCGACTTCACATACATTCCTCCCTAACACCGCTTTGACACTTGACTCCACGTACATTCCTCCCTAACAACAATTTGACATTCGACTTGACATACATTCCGTGACACTGCTTTGACACTCACCTAAACATACATTCCTCCCTAATACAGCTTTGACACTCGATTGCACGTACATTTTTCCCTAATACCGCTTTGACATTGCACTTCAGATATATTCCTTCCTAACAGTGCTTTGAAAGTCAACTTCAAGCACACTCATGCCTAACACCCAGCTTCGACATTACCCTAGTTACGCTTTGGTGGAGAAATTATCTGACTTCTATAGCTGAACTGACCCTAAACCTGATAGTTATGAAGCATACCTAACCCTAAGTCCTAATCCCGCTTTGACACTCGACCTGACATACATTCCTCCCTAACACCGCTTTGACACTCGACTTCACATACATTCCTCCCTAACACTGCTTTGACATTCGACTTCAAATACGTTCCTCCCTAACACCGCTTTGACACTCGACTTCACGTACATTCCTCCCTAACACCGCTTTGCCACTCGACTTCACATACATTCCTCCCTAACACTGACTGACACTCGAATTCACGCACATTCCTCCCTAACACCGCTTTGACATTAGACTTGACGTACATTCCTCCCTAACACCGCTTTGACACTCGACTTGACATACATTCCTCCCTAACACTGGTTGACACTCGACTTCACGTACATTCATCCCTAACACCGCTTTGACACTCGACTTGACATACATTCCTCACTAACACTGGTTGACACTGCCAAACGCCGTAACGCCGTTTCTATGAAGAGATACATTACCGCAGTAGTATAGGCCGACAGGCAAAGTGATTTACCACTCTCAGCCCGACCACCGACCCCTTATGGAAATGTTTCAAAAGCCGCTAAAAGACACTCTTCGCCAATTTCGTGATCCTTACATGGAAGATGCACCAAAATTACCAATACAAAACACAGCATCGAACAGACCAGATCCTTCGAAAATATGTTCCCTGAAATATTCGGGTCATTCCGGATGGCTTAAAGATTTATGACTTGAAACCGCCAACAAACACTCCACAGAAATGGAGTACTGATCAGGAGACATTCTCGGATTTAAGACCTGGTGACAGGGGGACGCACCGCCCCCTCCCCCTACTCCTTGCCTCCGCACTGGAGGATGTGTTCGGGTAATGATAACATTTGCAGAGAATCGGCCTATTTATGTAACAATAAATATTTTTACAACTAATCTTTACATAATTTGTGACGAGACGTATTTTCCACAAAATACTTAAGTTTTAGAACCCAAGCAGCTGAACTCGCGGATCAGTACACAGGCTCTGCTTTACTTTCCAAGGTCTCGCATGCATGCAGATTAAGAGATAGAACAGCGACCAAAGCGATCCTCCTACATATATGTATGTAACATTGACACATTTTGTGTCTAAAAAAAATTAACAAAGAGTACGGTCAGTCTGTCACTTCATTCTTCCGATCACAGAAATCCTTGTATTTGAAATACTTGATACATTGAGAAAGTGACATTGTGCCGTGCACCCTAAAAAAAAGAGAAATCCTTCTAGTTTTTATATTTTAAATAGATGATAAGTTGGAAATGTTGAATTGGATCGGTTGGATCATTCTGCCGTGATAAAAAAAAAGACTAATTAAATAGTTGATCAATTGAGAAAGTTTAATTGAGACATTCTGCCGTGATAAAAAAAAAACGAGTACAAGGCCATAATTTTCATTGTGCCATTCTGCCGTCTTCCCCAAATAAGGGAGACTACGGTCATTCTGCCGCTTCATTCTGCCGGCCACAGTAATAGTCCTATTTGTAAATACTTGATAAATTGAGAGAGCTTCATTGTGCCATAGTGCCGTCGCCAAAATAAAAGAAGGCCTACACGGCCACGATTTTCATTCTGCCATTCTGACGTCTCCCCCAAAACAGACAGCATACGGCCATTCTGTCGCTTCATTCTGCCGGTCACAGAAATACTCCTTGTTCAACGTCCATGTATCACGATCTCCAACCACCACCACCCACCCACCCACCCTATTAAAGTTGAATGCCATTGGCGTAAACGCCAATAAGGAGAGGATATCTCTCTCGTGCTTTCTTACATGAAGTATGGACCCGTGATTGGCGTAAACGCCAATAAGGAGAGGATATCTCTCTCGTGCTTTCTTACATGAAGTATGGACCCGTGGTGACTTGATAAATTGAGAGAGCTTCATTGTGCCATAGTGCCGTCGCCAAAATAAAAGAAGGCCTACACGGCCACGATTTTCATTCTGCCATTCTGACGTCTCCCCCAAAACAGACAGCATACGGCCATTCTGTCGCTTCATTCTGCCGGTCACAGAAATACTCCTTGTTCAATGTCCATGTATCACGGTCTCCAACCACCACCACCCACCCACCCACCCTATTAAAGTTGAATGCCATTGGCGTAAACGCCAATAAGGAGAGGATATCTCTCTCGTGCTTTCTTACATGAAGTATGGACCCGAAATTGTAATCATGTCGTAGAGTCGACGTGAGAGAAAACCCTGGTCATTTTTGTACAGGTATAGGTCCAGATATGGACAATCAATGGTTCCGTTCAAATTCTGAAAGAAGTCTGAAGAAGTCTGCCATAAGGCTGGCCGTCAAATAAATACACTGAAAAAACAACATTACCTTTCATAAATTTTAATATCAAATTGACAGCTCTTCACTGTTTTGTTCGCTCACATCTTGATTATAATCGCCTCTGTTGTTATATTTGGCTAGTGCGATTCAGAACGCAAATGTATTGAGACTAAGAAACTATAAGGGAGAACCTGCATGGGCAATTGTGTTTTATGGCTACTTGTCTCATTGTCTAAGCTCTCTTGTCTCGTGGAATAAATGTAAGAATCTTTTAACAACATAAATGCGCCATATGGAATCCATTTGCATACAAGGCAATCCTTTTGAAGTGACAGTTTTACTTTTTGTGCTCCTCAATGTTGCATACGTGACAGACAGGTTGATAGGACCGTCACCCGGGTCCAGCACCGACACCTTGAGATCAACGTCAACCATTATGTATTCTGGCAGTGTAATCTAAGGTCAGATATCCAAACTATTCTAAACTAACTCCTGCTAGGTTATGTCGAAAGCGAACTCGTTCTCGGTTTATGAACTGAAACAAAATAGAATTCCCTCAATTTAGCCATCCAGAATTTCTCGTGTGGCGTAATTATGACTACATATCGATGATTCTGAGACACGGGTCGCTCATTAGTACACGTACGTGTTTCGCTTGTCCAACTAATAAAACATCCATTTAAGCCACCATCTTCTCTTTGTGTACTGATATGTCCATATTGTTAATTTTCAACAAATTGATGCAGGCCGATGAAAATAGGTCTGCTATAAGGAGCACACGTGTATTGGCGAAGTATAATTATCTATCGAATAAAGCTTTATCAGAGGAAACAATTACCACTGATTGGAACGTTTCCTCACTTTACAGGTACTCTGGAAAACTTCTTGGATATTTTTTAGGATGGAGTAATAATATTCACTTAAACGTATTTAAACATTAGAAATATAAATAGAAAACTTTTCTATTGCAAAATGCTAGCTTGCGTTGATATAACTAAATTTTGAGCATAATTCTGATTAGATTGTGGTCGTGATAGTACCGTAGCAATAAGGTATTTCGACTATGGGAGAGGAATTTGTTCATGGTATATCGTTGGCTACTGACTGTGGTATCTCAGGCTTGTATTAATAATTAAATATCCCTCAATTCATAGTTGCGAATCCATTTGCAAACATTAGTCTGTGACGTATACCGTCTCTTGGTTATTAATTTTGCCTAACCAGTGAATATCTGTGGCCCTGAAACTGTTTTTCAATTGTATATTACAGTGAAGCCAAATTCGTAAACTAAAGCTCGTAAGCATCAAAGGAAGCAAACTTGAACAGTTAACTGAGCCCACTCGTATTGATGTTATTAACAGCGTATGTTTGGCGGGATGACAGGACATTTCTGCACTCGACATTTCGACACAAAATGGTGGGTACAACATTTCGGCATGCGAAATTTCGGCAACTTTATTTCACAGGACAGTATATGATAAAAGTAAAGATTTTAAAGTTGTTTCTAACATATAGACAAACTATAGAGCTATAAAACTGTAAAATACTGTTGTGGTTGAACAAGTGAGTCAAGGTATTAGAAAAAATCGAGTACATATGCATTTTACATGGGATACATGTATTGTATATGTATATATAACATGTTTTACAACTCGAATAAGTATGATTATATATTCGTTACAGATTACAGAAATAAATTAAAAGTGTAACGGCACACAGCGTTATCTTATTCCTGTATGTAACTATTAGTATGATTGTTGGGGAATTTGCTAAAATATTTACAATATATCTCTGTAAAATCTTCCATATATTTATGTACATTATGTGCATGTATCTAAAAACAAGTAATATAGGTCTTTGCCCGATTGTAACAGATCTTTTTAACCTAAATGCAGATGTAGGAAGTTGTCGAAACGTCGAGTGCCGAAATTTCGTACCCTTCAATATTTGCCGAAATGTTGCGTGCCGAGATGTCGCTTACTAAAATGTCGCGTGCCCAAATTTCACGGATTCGTTTAGAGGATGGCATCTGTCATACAACAACCTGTGATAATATAGGTGCAGGCTTAAGAATCAATAGCAGAATCTGGAACAAATATACCCGGCTCTGTAGTAACGCTTTCAAGACTCGAACCGCTATTGCGAAGAACCGATCAACAAATTTGCACATCAAAATAATTTCTTAGAGATAAATGCATATAGCGTTTAATGACCCGAGAAAGCAAACAGTAAGTTTGCTGTTTTTGTTTGATTTGTTTATGGATTCAAAGAAACATGCATTTTGAACTACAAATTACGGTCGGTGATCGGAGTACTGATCAATAGTGTCTGGCGCTTGAAACGATCGTCAATCGGTGTAAAAGAAGGGCACAACGGAGCTGATGTCATTGCAGAATCTATTTCCAAGCGATAGATGTTCAGAGTGTAAAACGCAATACATCTGATATATATTCGTTACTTAACCCTATCTTTCCAGGGCTTTTTGGAGGGGGGGAGGGGGTGGCATTCTTCTCACCCTTTGGGCTAGGGAGCTGAAACTATACCTTTGGGACTAGCTCCACCAGAACACAGGAAAAAAATCCAAATTTAAAATAATTGAATTTCCCCCAATTCATATTCGCGTATTAATTTGGAAACACCAATCTGTGAGATTTAGCGCCTCTCGTGTATGTATATATGTATGTATGAGTATGATAGTCTGATTGATGGGAAATGTGTTAAATATATCTCGGTAAAATCTTGCATATATTTCTGTACATTATGTACATGTATCTAAATACAATTAATATAGGTTTTTGCTCAATTATAACAGATCCGTTTTATCTAAATGTAGATGTCAGGGACGGCGGTTGGAGTCCATCTCCCAGTATCTTCAGTAAACAAAAAACAGTTTTTATAGATATGTTGATAGAGCAAGATAAAGTCTGATAGCTTGTCAATGAGCAGAATTACTACCTACCGAGATAGGTGACGACATTCTGGGAAAAGAATAACTGTCAATTAGTGCCGTGCGCCTTGTATCGCAAAAATGGCTGATATTTTTTTTTGTGCAATAAGGGGCAACTGCTTGTTTGACTACATATTTGAAGGGTTACAGCTGTTATCATATTCTCTGATTTCGTCAGAGCTCTCTGGAAATGGCTGAGGTTGTGGGGCACTAATTAATGGACCTGTCGAAGTCATTTGATAGCCTCTCTCAACATCTACTACTAACAAAGCCATGAGGCTTAAGGCATGTTCAATGCTATGCATGTGCTTGGTAGTTATTCAAGAGGTATTGCACACCGCTGATCAAAGTTGTTAGTAGTGGCTGGGGTTTGATATTCAAGGGTGTCCCCCTACGGATTGATCCTTCTTCCGTCAGTCTTGATGCTGGGTCGACATTGGGCGTTACAGACTAATCTTTTGTGTTAAATGCCGTCATTTTCATCTGACGAGGATACAGCTCATATTGCGAAGAACCGATTAAACAGTGTAAAAGAAGTTAGTAACCCAGCAATTCAGAAGTAATCAACACAGCACACCAAAACATGTACATACAATGAAGTTTATACAACAAACAGGTTTCTCTCAAATAACCTGAAATACAATCTTATTTTACCCGAATAAAAAATCTTCTAAAGTAACTGCTTGACAAAAAGAATCTCTTACAATCTTAAAATCCATACAGTCGATCAGAATATGTTTCACTGTGAGATCTTCGTGGCATAGAATAAACCTTGGCACTGGCTCTTTTTTTAGCCCACCATCACCAGATGGTGGGCTGTTCAAATCACTTTTCGTCCGTGGTCCGTCGTCCGTCGGAGCGTCCGTCGTCCGTCCGTCCGTCAGTCAGTCCGTCCGTAAACAATTCTTGTTATTGCGATTTCTCAGGAACTACTGTATGGATCTTTCTCAGATTTGGTACACAGGTTCCCCTTGGGGTCTAGTTGTGCAAGATACCTTTTCTGGTCCGATTCGAAAAATCCAATATGGCCATCAGGCAGCCATCTTGGATTTCCCCATGAAACCTTGTTATCACGATTTCTCAGGAACTACATCATGGATCTTTCTCAAATTTGGTACACAGGTTCCCCTTGGGGTCTAGTTGTACAAGATACCCTTTCTGGTCCGATTCAAAAATCCAATATGGCCACCAGGCAGCCATCTTGGATTTCCCCATGAAACATTGTTATCATCATTTCTCAGGAAGTACTACATGGATCTTTCTCAAATTTGATACACAGGTTCCCCTTGGGGTCTAGTTGTGCAAGATATCTTTTCTGGTCCGATTCGAAAATCCAGTATGGCCAACAGGCAGCCATCTTGAATTTCACCATGAAACTTTGTTATCGTCATTTCTCAGGAAGTACTGCATGAATCTTTCTCAAATTTGGTACACAGGCTTCCCTTAGGGTCTAGTTGTGCAACATACCTTTTTTGGTCCGAACCGAAAATCCAATATGGCCACAAGGCGGCCATCTTGGATTTCCCCATGAAACCTGGTTATCGCGATTTCTCAGGAACTACTTCATGGATCTTTCTCAAATTTGGTACACAGGTTCCCCTTGGGGTCTAGTTGTGCAAGATACCTTTTCTGGTCCGATTCGAAAATCCAATATGGCCACCAGGCAGCCATCTTGGATTTCCCCATGAAACATTGTTATCGTCATTTCTCAGGAAGTACTGTATGGATCTTTCTCAAATTTGTTGCACAGGTTCCCCTTGAGGTCTAGTTGTGCCAGATACCTTTTCTGGTCCGATTCGAAAATGCAGTATGGCCAACAGGCAGCCATCTTGGATTTCCCCATGAAACATTGTTATCGTCATTTCTCAGGAAGTACTGTATGGATCTTTCTCATATTTGTTGCACAGGTTCCCCTTGAGGTCTAGTTGTGCAAGATACCTTTTCTGGTCCGATTTGAAAATCCAGTATGGCCAACAGGCAGCCATCTTGGATTTCCCCATGAAACATTGTTATCGTCATTTCTCAGGAAGTACTGTATGGATCTTTCTCAAATTTGTTGCACAGGTTCCCCTTGAGGTCTAGTTCTGCAAGATACATTTCCGGTCCGATTCGAAAATTCAATAGGGCCACCAGGCAGCCATCTTGGATTTCCCCATGAAACATTGTTATCGTGATTTCTCAGGAAGTACTGCATGGATCTTTCTCAAATTTGGTACACAGGTTCCCCTTGTGGTCCAGTTGCGCAAGATACCTTTTCCTGTCCGATTCCAAAATCCAATATGTCCATCAGGCGGCCATCTTGGATTTCCTTTTTTGGTCTGATTCGAAAAGTTACGCTTCAAATTAATACGGTATTCCCGAGTTGTGACGTATCACAAGAGTCGGCGGATGAAACGGTGGGGCATATTCTATATATTGACTATAGAGACTATCCGTACCTTCACCTTTCATATCAAGGAGTTCAAATAATTCGGAATTAAAATGTATTAGTCCATGCAGTTTGCAAGTGAACTATCCCACCGTTTCGTCTGCCGGCGGGTCGACTACATGAAGGGACGTCACTCTTGTGACACAACGTCACAACTCGACAACTGTAGACTACTGCATGTTTCGATCCAAGGGAGATAAGCAGTCAGTCCGTCCGTAAACAATTCTTGTTATCGAGATTTCTCAGGAACTAATTTATGGATCTTTCTCAAATTTGGTACACAGGTTCCCATTGGGGTCTAGTTGTGCAAGAGACCTTTTCTGGTCCGATTCGAAAAGTTACGCTTCAAATTAATACGGTATTCCCGAGTTGTGACGCATCACAAGAGTCGGCGGATGAAACGGTGGGGCATATTCTATATATTGACTATAGAGACTATCCGTACCTTCACCTTTCATATCAAGAAGTTCAAATAATTCGGAATTAAAATGTATTAGTCCATGCAGTTTGCAAGTGAACTATCCCACCGTTTCGTCTGCCGGCGGGTCGACTACATGGAAGGACGTCACTCTTGTGACACAACGTCACAACTCGACAACTGTAGACTACTGCATGTTTCGATCCAAGGGAGATAATCAGGATTCAGACACTTTCGAAGTTTCAAATTTACTGCGCAGACCGGATCCCTTCAGTATTAAGTATTGTACCATCTTACTATTTTCGAGCATGATATCTTAAAAGAGATATCTCAAACTAGCCCAGTAAACAGAACAGAATTAGCATTCGTTCCTAATTATAAAAGTATGTTTTGCAGCTCATGCCAAAGTGTCAAAGAGATTTGTCTTCGCTTCCAGTAATGACACGTGCAAAAATAAAAAAATAAAAAAACTACTACAAAACGAAGACGAAGGATCCGTACATGTACATTCACTTTCAGACTAACTTTGCTCATCTCTCTTGTACTATAACAACCGACATAAGTACAGTTTCTAGAAATCTTGAAACTCCTGAAACTTAGAAAGATGATATCTTCGTGTTTTCTAGTGTCCCTTTTCGATCTTCTTCGCTCAGATTCGAAATTCTGCAAACAAAATTACAAATCAATCGCTTGTTCCTAGTAACAATGGACCAAAAGATCCTCTTGTCATTAGCTTACAATTATCGGACAATGGTGGGCGCCAAGATCCTTCAGGATGTCTCGTAGTAAATGTTCGTGAGTTAATCGTGTATGGCCGATCCTACACCGTCTAATCATGACCTGATCGAAACGTTTCCGGCTGTTCAGATGAGTATATATTACAATCTTTTAGAGCTCATGAAGTTTGTTATTATCCACAACATGCCATCAAGATTGAAACAGCTTTCTCACATAAGTGGAGATAGAGGGCCTGAAATTGATATATGTGAATTCAACAAGATCAACCTCATTATCTAGGGCTGTGTTAGCCATTTCATCAGCTTCAGTATTTCCTTTGATGCTAACGTGACTTGGCAACCAACAGAACACAAAATCAATCTGATGATGAAAACTACGTTCATATGATTGTAGAATATTCAAGATGGTGGCATGAGTTGAAGTTCCACTCTTAATCGATTGAGGACATGACAGTGAATCTGGGAATATGACACATTTTCCTCCTATAGTAGACCCAATACATTCTGAAACTTACGTCGCTTGCCAAAATGTTGCGTACCCAAATTTCGGCGATTCGTTCGGCTGCCATGCAACAACTTGTGATAATATAGGTGCAGGTTGGGTATATTAACTTAGGAATCAATAGCAGAATCTGGAACAAATACACCGGGCTCTATGATAACGCTTTCAAGACTCAAGAACCGATCAACAAAATTTGTTAGAGAGAAATTCACATCGCCGTTAATGACATAAGAAATCAAACAGCAGCAGTGTTCATCATATATATCTTCGATTTGTTAATGGCTCCCAAAAAATAGAATTCAAATCACCTGTAATAATATAGGTGCAGTTTGGGTATAGTAACTTAAAAATCAATAGCAGAATCTGGAACAAATATCCCGGGTTCTATGGTAACGCTTTCAAGACTCATATTGCGAAGAACCGATCAACAAATTTGCACATCAAAGTAATTTCTTAGCGATAAATTCATATAGCCGTTAATGACCCGAGAAAGCAAACAGAGAGAGCAGTGTTCGTCATATATTTGTTTGATTTTTTAATGGATCCCAAAATATCTGTGTTCGATTCAAATTCAAAGAAACATGCATTTTGAACTACAAATTACGGCTGGTGGTGAGAGTATTGATCGTGAGTGCTTGGAGCTTGAAACCAGCGTTAATCAGTGCAAAAGAAGGGCACAACTGAGCTGATGTCATTGCAGAATCCACTTCCGAGCGATAGGCGTTCAGAGTGTAAAACACAATGCATTTGATATATATTTGTTTCTTAACGCTATCTTGCCAGGGTCTTTTGGGACATGCAGGACTGCGGGCGAGGGGCATTTTTCTTACCCCTTGAAACTTACCTTGGGACTATCAGAATACGTATGAAAAATACAACATTTAGAATCTTTGTTGACGTTACAGTGAATTCAGTTTCAAAATGGCATGACCGTCGAATCTGAAGCTTGTGTTAATAATTGATTTTCCGACAATTCATTTACGCGTATCGATTTGGCAACACCAATCTCTGACATATACCGCCTCTCGATTATTAATTCTGCCTCACCAGTGAGCAACTATGGCACTGTAATTTGTCCCTCGGTATATTACACAATTCACAGTGAAGCCAACTTCGTAAACTAAACCTCATCGCATCAACAGAAGCAAAACCAAAAAGTTAAGGGAAGACAACATCCTTCTGAGCCAAAACTTATTGCTAATATTACAAGCGTGTGTTTAGCAGGGTGCAAGGATATTTCAGCGGGCGACATTTCCGGCACAAAGTGGTTGGTACGACATCCCGGCGCGCAAAATGTCGACAACTTTATTTCTTGGGACAGTACCGGTATATGGTAAAAGTAAAGATTTTTACGTTTTTTCTAACATGGACGAACTGTAGGGTTATGAAGCCGTCAAAGGTTGTTGCGGTTGACCAAGTGAGTCAAAGCATTACAAAAGACAAGTGGGTGTGCATGTTACATGATATAATTTAGACTAAATGTAACGAGCATGTTTTACATCTTCATTTTATCCAGCCAATTTCTACGTTCCCACTTCGAACCTACCTTGATTTATCTGTCGCCTTCAGTGTTCAAAATCCGAGATGTAGATTTCACCTACGAATCAGAGACGAACCAATCAGAACGTACACGTCGATTGAGAGTAGAGTGACATCATCCTCTATTAGTGGCGTCTTTCATCCTAATATGGTGCCCACTATATAGGTCAGCCAATCAATAACGCTCCTGTGCGACCCATTTCGAATTTCAAATGTTTTCGAGGCCAGTGACGTCTCGTGTCTATTTATAAGTTCTTTGAACATTGAAGGGGCCAGATAGATCAAGGGAAGTTCGAAGTGGGAACGTAGAAATTCACTTGATAAAATGAAGATGATGTTTTACGGCTTAGATGAGTAGGATTACATATTCGTTACAGATTATAGAAATAAATGATAAGTTTAACCTCACTCATCATGACCTTGTTCATGTATGTACATGTTAGTCTGATCGATGGGAAAAGTTTTCCATATATTTCTGTACATTATGTATCTAAAAACCAGTACTATAGATTTGTTCCAATTATAACAGGTCTTTATAATCCAAATTCAGATGACACGTGGGACGAAAGTTGCCGAAATGTCGCGAGCAAAATTTCGTACCCTTCAATGTTTGCCGAATTGTCTCAGGCCGTAATGTCGCTTATCGAAATGTCGCGTGACGAAATGTCGCTGATTCGTTTTGCGGATGGCATCTGTCATGCAACCACCTGTGATAATATAGGTGCAGGTTGGGTATATTAACTTAAGAATCAATAGCAGAATCTGGAACAACTACACCGGGCTCCGTCCGCCATTCCGTCATTCCGTCGCTTTCAATACTCCTATTGCGAAGTACCGATCAACAAATTTGCACATGAAAGTAATTTCTTAGAGCGAAATTCACGTGGACGTTAATGACCTGAGAAAACGAACAACAGCAGAGAGAACCACTCAATGCTATGTCTCCTGAACTAAGCCTCGCCCGACCTCCCCCCAAGTTCTCATATATTTCAGGAGATTACATGATGTTACACTTATTCAACCTATGCACTACCCTCGGGGGAGGGGGGGGGGGATGTCCCCACACCTGAGGCACCAAATGTTAATTTTTTCCTATTCACAGCTTTTCAGCCTCATGTGATACTGACCTACCTAGGGGTTGAGATGCAATATACATTATTTATCCACACACACACATGCCGAATCACCTACAATATGTAATAACCGGCGGGAGTTCCCGCAGTACCGATCCACTGCCAGTTTTGAAATTCCTGTCGCCTTACATGAAGGACACCATTTCCTTCAATTTTGCTATCGAACCATTCTATTCCACATCATATGATTTACCCCAAAGCTTTTGGATGAACCATATTTTATTTCAGAAATATAATATGAAATAACTGGCGGGGGAATCCCTGCAGTACCGAACCCCCGTTAGTTTTGAATGAAGGACACCATTTCCTTCAATTTTGCTATCAAGCAATTGTATTCCACATCATATGATTTACCCTAAAGATTTTGCAAGAACCATATTTGTGTCCACATATTTAACTTACAAATTAATTTGAACTGAGTCCCCAAAGTTCGAGTGCAAACTGTGCATATGACCAATTTCCTGAATTGAATTGGATTTCTGACTTTGTGGTTCCTCAGACTGACAGATGACGGCATGCAGTTGTCAGTGTGGTTTTTCATGTGCAGGGAGCTTTCCATGGCTTTCATGTCAGCACACCTACCACTACCCCCGGGGCGCCAAGCCTCACCCTCTATCTTCTACACTAAGCCTCATATATTGCGTTTGAGCTTATGTATCAATTTTTCTTGGCGGAAAGTTGAAATTTATGTGTAGTCTGCAATACTGGTATAATTCTGCCACCCAATAAATTGCAACCCCAAAAGGATGCGATTTATCAGACAGAGCCCCATGTTTTCGAATTTGGTAAGTGGGTACCTCAAGATCTTGCTTAGGATTGTTTTTCGTGCCAATCCGTCTCTAGGTGGCACCACCTGGGGCCAAATTAAAATTGTATTTCCAGACAATAACTTTTAAAAACCCCAAGGATTCTTACACTTTCCAAATTGGGTGTGTGGATACCTTGCCTCAAGATGAGATTGTTTCGTGTGGATTCGAGTAAAGATGGCGCCACCTGAAGGCTAAGTTTAAAGTGTTTCCAGACAATAAGTTTTCAAAATCTGGACCGATTCTTTTCAATTTAGTATGTGAGTACCTCACCTCAATATCTCGCTTGGCATTGTTTGTCATGCCGATTAACATATAGGTGGCGCTACCTGGGGCCAATTTAAAATTATGTTTCCGGACAATAACATTCAAAATCTTGAATGCATTCTTTGCAAATTTGGTACATGGGTACCTTGCCTGAAGGTCTCGCTTGGGATCGTATTTCATGTCGATCTGCTTATAAGTGGCGCTACCTGTGGGCCAAGTTAACATTTTAGTAAAACTGAACAGACTCAATTATCTATTTCCAATGTCAGGGGATGTTGCCTCAAGATCTCGGTTGGGATTTTTTTTGTGCCAATCCGCTCATAGGTGGCGCCATCTTTGGGCCAAGGTGAAATTGCATTTCCGGACAGTAACTGAACAGATTCTTTCTACATTGGTATGTGGGTACCTTCCCTCAAGTTATCTTTTGGGAATGTTTTTGTGCCGATTCGCCTATAGGTAGCACCTGGGGGCCATGTTAAAATCGTTTTTCCTCAATTTATACTCACTTCACACGTAATGTTTTCTTTACTTATCACGATCATATTCGATCGAGTGTATCTAGTTTTATTTGTGCCTTCTCAGGACTGTTCAGTGATACCTGTAAGTGTTGTTTGATCAGATGAGAGCATTGTTGAGTTCAACGAAGATTCCATGACCTACATCTGACCGGAGTAAATCACGTCGAGGTCGGTGCTACATTGTTTAGAAATTTGACAGCAGATGTTTGAAGATTTTATATGCTGTGGTTTTTCAGCATTGGTGGTTTTAAGCTAATACATAACAAATAGTGAATAGATCAAGCGTCCAAAACGGTATTGTCGGTTGCTTTAAAGTACTACTGGTAGTATGGTTTTGGGTTGCTCTAATTAATGAACTTAATGAACTAAATGAACATGAGAGAATAATTTGTATTCCCCAAGGCCGAGTCATATTTCAGATGTTCAATTCAGCCCGAAATAAAGAGAGTGATTTCAAAAATAGTTCCTACATCCTCGACACTTGAATTATAAAATATACTAAATTACTGTATCAAAATGTTCTTCCATCTATATTTCTAGGCAGTCAATGTGACTCAAAGTGGGGCGGAAATTAAACCATCGTCATCATAATAGCCACTGGTATTAAAACATGAATCCTGCCGAGGATATGGATTATCGTGATATACTTGAGTTGATCACATCTGTCTATCGGAAAAAAATCCTCACCAAATTTCTTATTTTCAACATCTAATCATTGAGAAAATTCATGAATTGTTGAGCAATTATTCAGATATGTTTCATGTTTCTTCCTTTCAAAAAAAATCGATACATTCTACCCAGTCGATCCAGTTCAAGGCGGGCGGAAATTAAATTGTCATCATCAAAGAAATATAGCTATTACAAAACGAATCCTGTATGTCGAGGTTGAGCTATCGGTGATACATTATTAAGCTATGGCGTTATGGCGTTGTATTGAGCTATGGCGTTACGTTTCGTAACTTGTGTCTAATTCCGCTTAACCCGGGGCTAGGGGCCGTACGAACCCATGTACTTCAAGATCCTCATGGTACTCATATGAACAGGCAGAATCAAAGCGTGACTGAGATACATCATTCTTTAGATGACGACTTTACAACGAATATTATGGATTAAGAATACTGGTCAGCGATACGGATTTGATATTTTTGGAACATCATGATGTCTTGCCGGCATCATTGAAAACTGAACTGTTGACCGCTTCTCTCTTGCAGGAAACAATCCTATGTTTATGTATACTATGATTGTCTTTTTGAATTTGGCGCTAATACTGTTATATGGAATATGGAATAGGTCTTTGGATTATGGACGCGGATATTCTCTAATGGACGACGGCTGAATTATGAATGACGGACCAGACGCTTATAATACTATACGTACGGTACAGGCCGTATTCATGCTGCTTGCCTTATCTGTATTAAATCAGCGAAGGAACGAAGCTTATTGTCCATTGTTTTCCATGACAGTATACCTGAGTTGATCACATCTGTCCACCGAAAGAAATTCTCACACTATAAGAGTCATTGCGTACAGACGTAGCATACTCAAATATTCGGGTTGAAACTACCACAAAACTGTTCGTCAAAAATCACAACTGTACCCCCAAAAATGATAACAGTGTATCATTTAAAACAATTCAGGCTGGAACAAAATAGACATTCCTTAATATTTAAGGAATTCTTGAGGAGTTATACATGTATAATAAAGAGGTTGAAACGTTGGGTATATACATTGGAAGATGTGGAGAATGATGTTTTATAAACAGTGACGGAAAACAGTTTTTTTTTGTATTTCTATTTGACACACAAAAAAGCCGTGGCAAAAGTTACCGAGCCCGAGTTTGCCTGCTATGTCATAGGTTGAAAACAGGCTGCTGTGTGAAGATCGCGAAATATATGGAATATCACTGCAGATAGCTTCGATTGTGAAGCGGTTACTAAGAACTGTAGTATGAAACTGTAACAGAAAAAAATAAACCGTTTTGTATTTGATAACGTGACATACGATGTGACAGAATTACAGCGGAGTAACCACCATATGAAGACGTCTTGGTTAAATACATATTCCATCAAACTCGAATGATTTTCATTCCAGAATGAACATTTATTCGAATCCTTGGCGTCTGAACTACACTCCATCTCATTTCCCTGAAGTAAGTATCAAATTGCAAAATGTGGTTAATAAAACCTGCACGACAGAATTTCATTTTGCCTAGGAGTGGGCATATTTTCTATTTAATACATTTCATTGTTTTTCTGTCTGAATAATTCCAAGAACAGACCCAAACGCATGCAATTTATTGCCACATATCAGGCAATACACACGAATAACCGATTGAGGGGACAAGGGCGAAAATAGTCCTTCATTCAATATTCAGCCGTCGTCCATCAAAGAATTTCCGCGTCCATAATCCAACGACCCAATTCATATAATAACATCAGCACCAAATTAAAAGGATAAATCATAGTATACATAAAACTAGGTTGATTTCCTGTAAGACATAATTCAATGATGCCAGCAAGACATCGTGATTCTCCAAAAAAATCAAATCCGTATCGCTGATCAGTATACTTATTCCATATGATATACGTTGTAAAGTCGTTATCTAGAGTATGATGTATCTCAGTCACGCTTTGAATGTGACTGTTCATATCAACACCATGAGGATCTTTGAAATACATAGGTTCATACGGCCTCTATCCTCGGGTTAAGCGGAATTAGATACAAGTTATGAAACGTACCGTCATAGATATTGCACGCTACGCTCGTATTTTGCTATCAGCATGCGATTAGTATCGCTAAATTTGAGAAACTTCGAGTGAAGGCGCTTGATGATATAGGCATGTTTTGCAAGTTTCTGTAATAATGTTTTGTGAGGATGATTAAAATCGTCAATTTTAACAAAGAATCTAGTAAATGCTACTAGGCGAGACATGTATACGCCATATGCAGGTCCCTCTGGTATATTACTGTCCAGATAGGGATAGTTTACGAGGTCGAAATTGTAATCATCTCTTTTGTCGTAAAGTCGACGAGAGAGAAGGCCTGCTTCATTTTTATAGAGATATAGGTCTAAATATGTAGTCTGTAGTTTCCTTCAAATCCAGATGGTGGATATATATTCTTCACTGCGACATTTAAATAGCGATTATCAACAACAAGAAGATGGTCTATATAGCGTTTGGTGAATGAGAATGAAGGGGGTTTGAGATAATCTGTTTTTGATAGCGTCTGCGTATAGTCGTATTCATAAGAGAACAGATATAGGTCAGACAAAAGGAGTGCACAATTAGTACCCATTGGAATGCCTATATGCTGTTGGTATATTGTATTGCCAGAAGTCACATAGAAACAACACGGCACAACGGAATGGCCTCATTCAACATGAACCATGGTTTCCATTAACGAATTCGCTCTGGTTATTAATCAAACATTATTGAATTCCCAATACACATGATATCGGCAAGCTTTACATAAATTATTAACAGAGTCACTGGATTGTGCAGGCTCACAGCATTAAAAATGCAGCGGCAGCTGGAAGAATATCGTGTTACGTCACGTGTAAGACTAAACCGAAAGAAATATTTACCAGTGTGATTTGTTTACAAAAATTCAACATTTTACTCTAGGATTACAGCTTCACAACATGAATATTTAGAAAATTCACATACCGCGAATTTCATATAATGTGAAGTAGGGTAAGTGATTTTCCATAAAATACTGAAAGAGACATTTGATCGGCGCAATACTATGGGGATATTCGTTAACATATCTGCTGCACATTGCCCAGTTGTCTTGTTACAGAATATGCAGGTTGTTCCTCTTCATGTTAATCCAACCTGGCCTGGGGGGGGGGGAGGCATTATGGTCCCCCTACCAAACTTTCTGCGCTATCTCCGGAACGACAAAAAATGGAGAGCTGACACTTTATAGTTTATCGTATTGGGGTCATTTTGAGCCTATTTGCATAACCTCCCGAACAGAGGATCATGGGTAAATCCAAGATGGCGGCCACGTGGAGTCCCAGAAAAGTGGTGTTTTTGTCATATTTCTTCAAAATTTCTGCTTTTCCTCAATGAAAAGTGGGCAGAAACTATTTTGTTCCACATTACATTAATATTTACTAATTTATCATGCAGTTTTTGCAGAGAAATTGCAAAAATAAAAATTTCGGAAAATCTGACCGAAAAATCGAATAAAAAATACCGCTTTTGAAAATGACGTCACTGTGACGTTATCAAAGCGACCATCTTGGATTTTTTTTACATTTTCTGGTAGAGCTCCACCCAAGTGTATAGTGTGATAAGTTTCAGCCCCCTAGCTCAAGGGGTAAGAACAATAATTAGGGGGTCCATTTCGCTCCCCCCCCCCGGCCTGGACAGGTCCCAAAAAGCCAAGGCCAGATAGGGTTAAAGAATAATACCAATACCACCGAAGGTTACTGATCATAACTTGACAGTAGCAGGATTTTGCTGATCCTGTTCAGTCCATGTTTTTGTAATACCGAAATGTATCTCTGCATACTTCATACTTGAAAATCTGGACCGATTCTTTCCAAATTTAGAATGTGGGTACCTCAGCTCAGTATCTTGGTTGGCATTGTTTTTCATGCCGATCAACACATAGGTGGCGCTACCTGGGGCCAATTCAAAATTATGTTTCCGGACAATAACGTTCAAAAACTTGAATGGATTCTTTGCAAATTTGGTACATGGGTACCTTGCCTGAAGGTCTCGCTTGGGATCGTTTTTCATGTCTATCTGCTTATAAGTGGCACCACCTGTGGGCCAAGTTAACATTTTGGAGAAACCGAACAGATTCATTTATCTATTTCAAATGTCAGGGGATCTTGCCTCAAGATCTCGGTTGGGATTGTTTTTGTGCTAATCCGCTTATACGTGGCGCCATCTTTGGACCAAGGTGAAATTGCATTTCGGGACAGTAACTTTTGGAGACCTGAACAGATTGTTTCCACATTAGTATGTGGGTACCTTCCCTCAAGTTATCTTTTGGGAATGTTTTTGTGTCGATTCGCCTATAGGTAGCACCTGGGACCATGTTAAAATTGTTTTTCCTAAATTTTTACTCTCTTCACAAATAAAGTTTTCTTTACTTAACATGCAAATGGGATGCCTCTTCGATCGTATTCGATCGAGTGTATCTAGTTTTATTTGTGCCTTCTCAGGATTGTTTAGCGATACCTGTAAATTTTGTTTGATCAGATGAGAGCACCGTTGATTTCAACAATGATTCCATGACTTACATCTGACCGGAGCAAATCACTTCGGGGTCGGTGCTAAATTGTTTAGAAATTTGACAGCAGATCTGTGGGGATTTTGTATGCTGTAATTTTTCAGCATTGGTGGTTTTGAGCTAACACATAACAAGTAGTCAAAAGATTGGTGGACCCATAACCATCAAGCGACCAAAACGGTAGTGTCGGTTGCTTTAAAGTTCTACTGGTAGTATGGTTTTTGATTGCTCTAATTAATGAACTTGCTAAATGACCATGGGTGAATAATTTTTATTCACCATGGCCGAGTCATACTTCAGATGTTCAATTCAGCCCGAAATAAAGAGAGTGATTTCAAAAGTAGTTCCTACATCCTGGGCACTTGTATTAAAAAATATACTAAATTACTGTAACAAAATGTTCTTCCATCTATATTTCTAGGCAGTCAATGTGACTCAAAGTGGGGCGGAAATTAAACCGTCGTCATCATAATAGCCACTGGTATTAAAACATGAATCCTGCCGAGGTTATGGATTATCGTGATATACTTGACTTGATCACATCTGTCTATCGGGGAAGAAAATCGTCACCAAATTTCTTATTTTCAACATATAATCCTTGGAAAAATTCATGAATTGTTGAGAAATTATCCAAATACATGCATGTTACAGGTTTCTTCCTTTCAAAAAAATCGATATATCCAACCCAGTCGATCCAGTTCAAGGCGGGCGGAAATTAAACTGTCATCATCAAAGAAATATAGCTATTACAAAACGAATCCTGTATGTCGAGGTTGAACTATCGGTGATATACTATACGTACGATGCAGGCCGTATTCATGCTGCTTGCCTTATCTGTATTAAATCAGCGAAGGAACGAAGCTTATTATCCGTTGTTTTCCATGGCACGATACCCGAGTTGGTCGCATCTGTCCACCGACAGAAATTCTCACACTGTAAGAGTCATTGCGTACAGACGTAGCATACTCAAATATTCGGGTTGAATGAAAGTACCACAAAACTTTTGGTCAAAAGTCACAACTGTACCCCCCAAAATGATAACAGTGTAACATTTAAAACAATTCAGGCTGGAACAAAATAGACATTCCCTAATATTTAAGTAATTGTTGAGGAATTATACATGCATAATAAAGAGGTTGACACGTGGGGTATATACATTGGAAGATGTGGAGCTCGATGTTTTATAAACAGTGGCGGAAAACAGCTATTCTTTTGTATTCCTATTTGACACACAAAAAGCTGTGGTAAAATTTACTGAGCCCGAGTTTGCCTGCTATGTCATAGGTTGAAAACAGGCTGCTGTGTGAAGATCGCGAAATATATGGAATAGCTCTGTAGATAGCTACGATTGTCAGGCGGTTACTAAGAACTGTAATATGTAACTGTAACAGAAAAAAAATAAAATAAAACTGTTTTGTATTCGATAACGTGACATACGATGTGACAGAATTACAGCGGAGTAACCACCATATGAAGACGTCTTGGTTAAATACATATTCCATCAAACTTGAATGATTTTCATTCCAGAATGAAGTTTTATTCGAATCCTTGGCGTCTGAACTACACTCTATCTGATTTCCCTGAAGTAAGTATCAAATTGCACAATGTGGTTAATAAAACTTGCACGACAGAATTTCATTTTGCCTAGGAGTGGACATATTTTCTAGTCAATATATTTCATTGTTTTCCTGTTTGAAAAATTCCAAGAACAGACCAAAACGCATGCAATTTAATGCCACATATCAGTCAATGCGCACGAATCACCGATTGAGTGGACAAGGGCGAAACTCATGTTACAAGCCAACGCCCTATTTCAAATAATAACATTAGCACCAAATTAAAAGATAAATCATAGTATACATAAAACTAGGTTAATTTCCTGTAAGACATAATTCAGTGACCCCAGCAAGACATCATGATTCTCCAGAAATATCAAATCCGTATCGCTGATCAGTATACTTATTCCATATGATATACGGTGTAAAGTCGTTATCTAGAGTATGATGTATCTCAGTCACGCTTTGAATGTGACTGTTCATACATGTATCAACACTATGAGGATCTTTGAAATACATAGGTTCATACGGCTCCTACCATCGGGTTAAACGGAATTAGATACAAGTTACGAAGCGTACTGCCATAGGTATTTTGCTATCAGCATGCGATTAGTATCGCCAAATTTGAGAAACTTCGAGTGATGGCGCTTGATGATATAACCCTGTTTTGCAAGTTTCTCTAAGAATGTTTTGTGACGTTGATTAAGTTCGTCACATTTAACACAGGATCTAGTAAATGCTACTAGGCGAGATATGTATAAGCCATATGCAGGTCCCTCTGGTATATTACTGTCCAGATAGGGATAGTTTACGATGTCGAAATTGTAATCATCTCTTTTGTCTTAAATTCGATGAGAGAGAAGGCCTGCTTCATTTTTATAGAGATATAGGTCTAAATATGTAGTCTGTAGTTTCCTTCAAATCCAGGGATGGTGGATATATATCCTCACTGCGACATTTGAATAGCGATTATATAATTATCCACAGCAAGAAGATGGTATATATAGCGTTTGATGAATGAGAATGAAGGGGGTTTGAGATAATCTGTTTTGAAAGCGTCTGAGTGTAGTCGTATTCATAAGAGAACAGATATAGGTCAGCCAAAAGGAGTGCACAATTAGTACCCATTGGAATACCTATAGTAGACCAGCCACCCAACCCAAAGATGGCTAGAAAACTTGTTGATGGCATCGCGTGTTAAAAGCTGTCATCCAGGCTTAATCAACTCTACATGGTGTGCAGATTACGATGTGACCGGATGACATTCTCACTTTTGACCGTTAAGGTCATTTTTGAGGTCATAAAGGTCATTAGAGGTCAAATAAGGATAAAGTAGCAATATCTTCGTTAAGGAAGTGTGATTGTGACTGATTTTTTTTAACTTGCTTCATTTTTGTTCTGGTCTTACTTACTGGTGATTTGCATATTCGCAGATGCAATGGATTATGGGAAATTTTAACACTACCAGACCTTAGGGGGGGAGAGGGGCATTGTGACCCCCCTTCCAAAACTTTCTGCCCTATCTTCGGATCGGCAAAAAATTGAGAGCTGACACTCCATGGATTTGTAGTTTATCATACTGGGGTCATTTTGAACCTTTTTGCATAGCTACGAGCAGAAAATCATGAGTAAATTCAAAATGGCGGCCATGTGGCGTAACAAAAAATGTTGTTTTCGGCATTTTTGGCTCAAATTCCTACTTTTCTGCGAGGAAAAGGGGACAAAAACTATGTCATTTTACATCAGATGATTATTTACTACGTTATCATGCAGTTTTTGTGAAGAAAACACATTAATAAAAAAATCGAAAATCGTCCCCAAAAAGCTTTTTTGGAAATGAAGTCACTGTGACGTCATCGCGTGGCCATCTTAAATTTTTGAAACTTTTTCTCGTAGAGCTTGATCCAATGGTATAGTGTGGTAAGATTCAGCTCCCTATTTCGAGGTATAAGAAAAACATTTAGGGGAAGCAATGATCCCAAATTAGTGAGCCAAACCAAGAAGATGGCGGCATCGTTTGTTAAAAGCTGTCATTCATGCATAATCAACTCTACATGGCGTGGGGGTTGAGATGTGATCGGATGACATTCTCATTTTTTGAAGGGCATTTTTAGATCATGAAGGTCAAGAGATGTCAAATAAGGATAAGTCGTCTATTTTTTCAATATCTTCGTATAAGAAGAATAATTACCACATTATGGTTGATAATATTTTATTAGGTGATTTGCGTATTCACGGATGCAAAGCATTATGTGAAAATTCAATATAACATCCACCTCTGATCCCCTTTCTATGTGTAAGTGTAGTGCCCCATTGATCTGGTTCTAATCCCTCATCCGCATGATCGAAACTTCAAACTTTTCAGTTTTGTAGCTCAACTGACAAAATTGTCCGTCAACAGAGGAAATATCTGATGGCGCTCATGATTGTTGGACAGGATCGGGCTGTCCCAAGCCGGAAGCTACACACAGAAACATTTGTTAACATATATGGTATTGCTCTTGTACAAGTAGCTTGCCTATCAGTCAGATGCAAGATAAAGTGGTTTTAGATATTCTTTTTGGAACATGAGAAACATTCCACAAAAATGGTGGGAGACGGGTACCCGTGTTCGTTGTCAGGTTGTCAGGATAATTACCTTTTACCAGGTGTCTCTAGCTGTTTGTATTCAGATGGTCAGGAATATTACCCTTGATCAGATGTCCCTGTGTTCAGTCAGATGGTCAGAATAATTACACCTTATCAAGGAACTGGCTTGTCACCTAGCCATACCAAGGAGGCCTTAGCTTAATATTTGTCAAACATCATTTGATAATCAGACAAGTACATATGGTAGTTCCTGGATGATTTCATCATTGAAGGAAACAAATTGTTCAACCAGGGTCATAGAATTCAACATTACACAGCGAAGTTTGCCATGGAGAGATGCATATAGTCACTCTTTTGAGACGGGTTTACCAGCTGAAAGCTGAAGACGGATTGAATTGTCAGTCTGGTAACCACCAAGAAACAATTCTCTATGTGGCCTCTGGTACCACCAAATGCTTGGCGACTCTTACAGGCTCTCGTTGCATCAGTAGAAATTACTATAACAGAGAATAACTCATTTGTTTAATTGTTCATGAAGTGACCACACCAACCAACATTAAAATTTCGAAACGCAATTGTCCTGGTGTGCAATCATGAGTCATGCTTCATTTTTGGATGGATGCCCAGAATAGCGTGACCACACATCCCCTATTACCGACTCAAGCGCTATTCGATTCATGGATCGAAGAGGAGGGCTGATACCATAGCTCTGTTAACTTGAAATCGTGCATGTGAGATGTAAGCAACGCCAGACCTATTAGACCTGATGCCACCACACTTTGACTAATGTGTGAATATTGTAAAAGATTGCAAAAGCGCTTCAAGGTTTACCCAAATAGCAGCCTGAAATTAGGTGTCGTGAGTGATAGATGAAAGTAGGGGTATAATTTTGAATTCTTGGGGCGAGAATATGTTTCAACAAATCTGCATAAAAGCCGTTACCGGTATGTGAATCAGTACATGTTTACCATCAAAGAAATTGCATGTAGTTTGAGATAAGAAAAATGTTCCATATAGGACTAAATCAACGATTAACCAAATTTCTGAAGACATCTCATGGCCACCATTTCAAATCCATGTGTGAACCGTTCACTGCAATGCAAATAAGGGATAAGTTCCTAATGGAGGAAGAGTCACACCAGAAGCTGTTCTTTCTCCCACCAGTGCTAGTAGGTATAATGTCAGCAGCTAGAGGCTGTCCTGGCTTATTATTTGAGGTTTTATGTGTGGTTCAATGAACTATATGCGCTGCCACCTGTGCTATTTATGTTGCAGTATTAATCACCCTCATATTTCCTGATTATTAGATTTCTTGATGCTTTAATTCCCAGAAAATGTCTCAGCCATTCTATCCTAACAATATCACGAAATAAGATGTCTGGTGAAATAGGCGGCCATTATATTTTTGACATTTTAGGGGTCAAATGCACAAATACAGCTAAATTTTGTAAAAAAAAAAGTAAAAAAAAAACATTATACCACATATCTACTTTCCAGAGCTCTTTTCCGGTTTTGGGACTAGTAAAAAGAACAGATTTCCGACCCTGTTAGCACAGGTACATGTTGAGATGAAGCCGGCGTTCACTTCAGGAATGTCACTTTAGTGGCCATAAAGATGTCGTATAATGCCTTGCTGTCAGATGTGCATACGCGTAGTAAATGATACCGAAACTACATATATTACATATGGCTGCCACTTTGAATTTCTCACGAATCCAATCTGATGGATAAGGATTCACAATGACCCAAGTGTGTTCAGATATAAAGGAAGTTCGCCTTGTTAAACAGTTACAATTAGTAGTTATATGTATGGGCAACTTTGACTACTTCAGAGAAAATTTTTGAAGAAATTTACGGGGCGCCATATTGAATTTTCCCATGATCATTTGTACCAGTGATTATGCAGATATTTTCAAAATGAGCCCACTTGAATAAACTATCAAGTGTAACAGATTGAGTCAGCTTCAATCTTCAATTACTAAGCTTTCACGAAAAGTTTGATAAAATATCCTGATTTGAATCCACGTGACCTATTTGGCCTAAAAATGACCTTTACGGTCAAAATCGAGAATGTCATCCGGTCACATCTCAATCCCCACTACATGTAGAGTTGATTAAGCGTGGATGATTGCTTTTAACACGCGATGCCATCAAAAGTGTGTTTTCATCTCTTGGCTGGCCTACTACTATATGCTGTTGGTATATTGCATTGCCTATTGCATTGCCAAATGTTACATAGAAACAACACGACACAACGGAATGGCCTCATTCAACATGAACCATGGTTTCAATTAACGAATTCGCTCTGGTTATTAATCAAACATTATTCAACTCCCAATGCACATGATATCGGCATCCGCTTGGTCAGATCAGTAAGGTCAAGCCTTACATAAACTATTAACAGGGTCACTGGATTGTGCAGGCTCACAGCATTAAAAATGTAGCTGCAGCTGAAAGAATATCGTGTTACGTCACGTGTAAGACTAAACCGGAAGAAATATTTACGTTCTTACCAGTGTGATTTGTTTACAAAAAATCAACATTTTACGGTAAGACTACAGCTTCACAAGATGAACATTTAGAAACTTCATATACCGCAGATTTCATATAATATGAAGCTGGGTAGGATATTTTCCCATAAAACAATGGAAGAGACGTTTGATCGGTGCAATACTATGGGGATATTCGTTAACATATCTGCGCATTCCCCAGTTGTCTTGTTTCTTGTTACAGAATATGCAGGCTCTTCCTCTTCGTGTTGAAGAATAATATCCATACCACCGAAGATTACTGATGATAGATGTTCCAACTTCGTCAGTAAATTAATAGCTCTAACATATGATGATGCATACTCCACGCGCAATATACTGAGAAATTCATTGTGATACAGTACGGGTCACAGTGCTATTTTGGACATTCTTTAGAGGTTATTATCGTGTAATTTCCAACTTTATTGGCCTATTTCGGATGAAACTTGGCATTAGACATCTGCTACGCAGAACTGATCTTTGACACTTTTTTAATGTTTATCGCGCTTAACATTCAGAGAATTGACATAGCAAAAGAATTAACATTTCAGCAGGCCCAGTGAATGTGCTATATTGAACACTTCGGAATCGAATGGTATTATTTTTTTAAATGCAGCTACATGTACAATTGATCAGATTTGTCATGAATCAGTTATTCATATACTGTTGATTTCATTTTTTGTCGCAAAGACCAGAAGATATTTTAGGTAGCCCCACGAGTCACGTAATTCCGATTGCCAAATTCTCCTTGATAAATGCAAGGTATTTTACACATATTTGGTGCATTTGTGCATTCAGAAAATTGAATTCCCGCCATTTGGAAAAACCCAGGTGAAAAACAGTTGATTTGTTTTCAAATTTGATTTTTTGAGAGAACACTGATGAGTTCGATATTCCTTTTCAAACATGTGCAAAATTATCCATGAACGCTGCGCGTGTAACCACGAAGTTTCCAAAATAGCACTGTGGCCGTTAGGGCAAGTGGTATACGGAAGTCTGAAGATTAACAAATATTAACTTCTGACGACCTCCGTACGAACATGAGGCCCATGTCTGAACTAATGACTGTGTAGGCGGGAATTTTAGTGAAGGAATAGTCATATGTTGAATCTTTTTATATACGTTACAAGGAATTTTCATCGGGAAAAAGAGAGTTCAAGCCGCAGCATGGGTTTCCAAATTGATAGTCTTATTCTAATGGCCCCAGGTTTTACACCTCTTATTCTCCCGCTATATTTTCCGACAGTTTAGGGCGTTACAAATTTGAAATCTTAGGGTAATGTCAATGTGAACTAAACATGGGTAAAAAAACAAAACAAAAAAAACAGCGCTCCAGTACATTTGCTATGATTGTCTCCCGAAACACTGTTGGGGACTACTCATTTTCACGCAACTTGGGATAAAAACGTTTGTGGCAGGCCCCCAGGAACTGTCTAGATGATGGGGTCTGTTGGTATTTTGTTGATTTGTTTTCTGTCCATCTGTACGTAAATAGTGCGCTATCTGTCACGAGTTGTTGGGCGCTTCATATCTCAATAACTACTTGATTGAATTCCACGAAACTTGGAGAAAAGAACTGGTGTGAGTACCTTTTGGTGTCTCTCCAGATTTTCAGTGATCTGTTTTGTGTCCGTCCGTCTGCCCGCGCGTCCGTCGTCCATCAAACAATGTTGTCCGCTCAATATCTCAATAACTACTCAACTGGATATTTTGAATGCAGTAGGTTTCAAAACTCCGATAGAGTCGCGCCAAAAACGCGAAAACTGGTATGTGTGTCTTCCTCTATTCTCACTGTGTTCTCAAAATCTTTATATCATTATCATGCCCCGCCTCCTGAATGCGTAAAATTTGGAAACATACGAACTGACCCACACTCGCTTTCAGTCGCCACTCGGCACGGTCTCGTATTATAATGTAGGACCCACACTGCTAGAAATCCGTACTGGCATCCATGTTGAAAGCACAGTATCACGCCGAAACTCCGAACAGCGAATGTTAGCTGTATAACTTCCGTTACCATGAAGATCAGCTTGAGAGAAAAAACCAGGAGAAACACCTCCACTTGGAAGAGATACTTCGGGGTAGAATCAAGGGATATCCATTTCATTTGGATATATATTTTATCTCCTGATAACGGAGAAATACAACGAGGACTATGTGAGCGGAAACACATCCTATAGCACGTGGTGTGCCTCACGTGCGGCGGATCACGGTTTACACCGGAGAGGTGCAAAATCCTTTCACCATTAATGCGCGAGGTACTATGACTTCGACGGAATAAGTCGAGCAGTCACGTATGTTTCAGTTGCGTTGGAGGCGTTGCGTTGACTACATTATTCTCCGCTCAATTTGCCATGCAGCACAGCTGCACGTCATCCGCATGCTTTAAAAGTCCTTTCTGATAATCTTCGCATATTACTGTAATATGAGTCTGTTTATGACATATTTACCACACAGTCATGTCTCTGCTTTCACAGATGTAAAGGAGTAATGGTTTGTGAATTATAAATGCATCAGCTATTCTCTGGGAGCTGGAGAGGCCTTGATATATAATATTTTCATGAAACAGTAATCTCACATGACCTGGATTTATTATGTATCTATTTGAGTGGAAAGATTATAGACCCAATTTGCTGAGTCAGATTTTCATGAATAATTTTCAGTTGATATACTTGTATCAGCGTTCGTTTAATAGGAGGAAAGCCAGATGGTTCCTTCCTACACGATCACTAACTTGCCTGAGAATCAACTGTGCTGTAACATGTATGCAGATCACAGTAGAACAATGTTTATCAAAATGCTTACTATAAGCCGGTTGTACCCTATATGCCAAGATGTGCTCGAAACCGAGTTACACTTACCTGGGACGAATATTAAAGGGATATGAAACGTGCCCCGACATCAAAGGCGCCGCCGCGAGCTCACGCTGAATGTATGTCTCGCCTGCCAGGTCTCGCGCTCTACGCACGTGAGCCTTTGCTTCGCCTTGTTTTCGTCACGAATTCATTCCAGATTTTACCAGATTTATAGACGTTCTTCTGCAGTAATTGGCATCAGCATATTTGATCGAGACGGGTACTATTTTGAGAGAAGAAACTTTTGAGGGATTTTCATCGAAAAGATGCATATTTTCATGACAACTTTCGACCGCTCTGCGCTGCCGATAACTGAGCGGCTGGAGCGGCAAGGAAAAACTCATTTTTCCCCTTCTTTGTGATCAAACTTCTCATTTATCTCAATTTTTGAAGTATATCTGTGCTAGTTTTTACAAAATATGCAAGCATGTCATTGACAGTACGCAAAATGTTTTAATTTTCCATTTTCGTTTTTGTAAATAATTGCTCGTGAAAATCGTAAAAATGCCAAATATGTAGAATTCTGAACAAATCTCACAATTCTTGTACGTTTTTGTGATTGAACTACTCTTTTGGGTCATATGTTTTTTTAGATTTTTTTCTCTGTGCACTAGTTTTGTTTCTTGTCGTTTGCATGATGTATTCCTTTTGCCACTCGCTAAGCTGTAAAGGATTTTTTTTGGTCACCAATCTTGGCCTAAATTGAGTTGACTGGCGTTCACGTTAATGGAGCCTTGTTGACAAGCACATGTATTCGCCCAGCATTGACCAGCGAAACAGGGCGGGACTCGCAGCGAAGCACACGTGACGGTCTTTTGCGCACAAAAGCCAATCAGTGACGAGGCGTACTAATTAACCAATCACTAATCACTCATTAACATATCAATTAGCGAGACAAACCCTAGTTCAAAGAGAGGAGCCGCGTTTCATATCCCTCTATACTCGTCCCAGGACTTACTTACGGAATGCCCCGCCTACTGATCATCTTCGGTACGATTTATTGTTCGAAATGTATGCCACTTAAGGAGATAATGCACTCGAATGATGTATGCCATGTTATCCAACGAATGTGCAATTCGTGTTTTGTCAAAATCTGCCATCTTATGTTAAAAAGACGCAGGAAAGTACTGTATATGTCAAAATATATGGTTATGTTTTTAGCCGGGCCCTCTCTCCCGTCGACTTTATGACAAAAGAGATGATTACAATTTCGACATCGTAAACTATCCCTTTCTGGACAGCAATGTGCCAGTGAAACCCGCATATGGCGTATACATATCTCGACTAGTAGCATTTGCTAAATGCTGTGTTAAATGTGACCATTTTATTCAACGTCACAAAACACTATTGCATAATTATTGCATATAAAACAGGGCTATACCACCAAGCACCTCCACTCGCAGTTTCTCAAATTTGGCGCTACACATCGCATGCTGATAGCAAAATACGAGCGTAGTGTGCAAGATCTATGGCGTTATGTTTCGTAACTTGAGTCTAATTCCGCTTAACCCGGGGCTAGAGGCCGTATGAACCATGTACTTCAAGATCCTCATGGTATTCATATGAACAGTCACAATCAAAGCGTGACTGAGATGCTCAGATTCTCCAGATGACGACTTTACAACGAATATCAAATGGATTAAGAATACTGATCAGCGATAGGGATTTGATATTTTTGGAACATCATGATATCTTGCCGGCCTCATTGAAAATTGTTAACCGCTTCTCACTTGCAGGAAACTAGCCTACGTCTAGCCTGTATTCTAGGATTGTTTTTTAAATTTGTTGCTAATGCTGTAAAATGGAATAGGTCTTTGGATTACGAATGCGGATTCCAGAAGCAGTATGTTCATAATTGTTAATACTCCAACACTAGACCCATTTTCCACCACTAAATACACCTTTGATATGGAACAAACGATATACAAATGTAATCTGGATGGCCATTAATTTAGACAGAAATGGAAAAAAATTACGGAGAACGACGTTGATAAGAAACTGTTTTTTACAAATACGAAACTCACGGCCCCGACAATATTTTAACTGCAGATGAACTCCACCATGCCAGCATACTTAAGAGTTACATGCCCAGTACCACCTCTATTTATATATCTTTCCTGTGTCTTGTTCGTATGTTTTTTTAAATTATATTTTGTGTCCTTTCCCCCTCCATTTCAGTTTTTCACAACTATGTTTGGCTGTATGCATGTCTTGTCTCAGTTATGATGATGGTTTATACTGCTATAAAATTGTAACGACCGTCTATAACAACAAAAGTGCATTGTTTTGAAACAGAAGTATAAAACGAATCTTGAAACTCTCAAGGGACTAATCTCACATGATGTCCGCCAATCGGAACAAATTGCTTGACTTACAGATAGCAATTCATGTGGCGACCTCTTGTGAACAATATCAGTGTGATATTTTAGAAGTAATGAGATTTCAAAAGCAATAACACAGTGGCATATGAGCTTTGAAGCTACTAAAAAAAATCACAAAAATATAGAGAACTGAACATAAATAGATTGTCTTTTTAGACACTGGGACTTTCTCACTGTGGAATAAACATGTTTTAATGTGTTCAACAGTAGCTTCCCAACTCAGCGCTGTGTGTGCGACAAATAACAATGCGTGATTGCAGACGGAAGTAACATAGCCATGGATCCCCGTACTGCTGCCATTACCTTATATGGTAAGACTCACAGCTTGGAGTATGTTCTATGTACCATAACCCACATCACGGGAAATAAATCATATTTGCTCGGTCTCTTTGTTCATTGTTTATTTTATAATGGGAACAGTACATCTCCATTGAAAACTCTCCTCTACAGAGATGCGAATCTGGTAATAAAACAATTGAGCGTCTCCTCGCTTTCAAATGATGTCCCAGTTGACGAGATGAGATCGATTTCCTATACGTCTCTAGTCATCGCATCACCGCGTTGTGTGTATCAGTAATATTATACAATAACTTTCATTCCCACAGTCATTGCCAGTCAATATCAATCTTCCGCTGTTATACTACATAGCGTGTGATACTGTTACACTGCATGGCGTGTGATACTGTTACACTACATGGCGTGTGATACTGTTACACTGCATGCCGTGTGATACTGTTACACTACATGACGTGCGGTACTGTTACACTGCATGGCGTGTGATACTGTTACACTACATGGCGTGTGATACTGTTACACTGCATGGCGTGTTATACTGTTACACTACATGACGTGCGATACTGTTACACTGCATGGCGTGTGATACTGTTACACTACATGGCGTGTGATACAGTTACACTACATGACGTGCGATACTGTTACACTGCATGGCGTGTGATACTGTTACACTGCATGGCGTGTGATACTGTTACACTGCATGGCGTGTGATACTGTTACACTGCATGTCGTGTGATACTGTTACACTACATGACGTGCGATACTGTTACACTGCATGGCGTGTGATAGTGTTACACTACATGGCGTGTGATACTGTTACACTGCATGGCGTGGTATACTGTTACACCTCATGACGTGCGATACTGTTACACTGCATGGCGTGTGATACTGTTACACTACATGGCGTGTGATACTGTTATACTACATGACGTGCGATACTGTTACACTGCACGGCGTGTGATACTGTTTCACAACATGGCGTGTGATACTGTTACACTACATGACGTGTGATACTTTTACACTACATGCCGTGTGATACTGTTACACTACATGGCGTGTGATACTGTTACACTACATGACGTGTGATACTGTTACACTACATGACGTGTGATTCTGTTACACTACATGACGTGTGATTCTGTTACACTACATGACGTGTGACTAGTGCAGTGGGTGTAGAGTATTCTCTACATTCTTCGGTCGATCTACATTTTTATCCCTAGCAGCAAGTGAATCTAAATGAATGTTGAAGCTTACTGAGCTTATTTTACATCCTTGTGTCAAGATGTCTCGTCTGACATTAACACGATTAATACGATTTGAAGATAGGGTAATCATCTTATCTTCCAAACATCATCGGAAACTGAAAGTCATGCACTTCATCTGAGGGCGGCTTAGAGTCTTCGACAGACAGCCTTTGTACCCAACATCTGATCAATTACCCCCAGAACGTGGAAGTCGCAGATGATCTTGTACGAATAACACTCATTAACCGACCACTTTTTTCACAGGACAATGGAATCACATGAGACTTAATAATATTGACATTATGCGTAACATCATTTAGTAAGAGCAGCAATGACTAATTAAATTTAGATATGCACATATTTTATATTCGCATGACATCAGATTGTATATTTCTACTGTCAGATATACCCTGATATATAGCACTGGGTATAAAACGCGGCGCGCAGGTTTATGCGAATGATTCTCGGCCAATCAGCATCACCAATTACTAAACGTAGCGCGGTGGGACCAGGTCTCATTGCTAAACAATAAGTTGTATCATATGTTCTTGTCTAATAATATAGCATCTAAAATTTTATGGTCCGTGCAAAGCGCCTGACCTTATAGCAGAGATTTCACCTACTGCTGCCCCATGTTCGCTAATTTCCGAGAGAACGAAGGAGAATTCAGGGTTGAAAGCGAGAACTCCTCCAGTGCGAGAACTCGCCACAATGATAACAGGAGCCTGATCGACCGAACTCTCCTCTCTCGCTGCTCCCAAAGGGCTGCTCCGCAATACCGCCAGCAGAAGGAACAAAACTCCCATGTTGCCTGATAGCTGTTGCCAATTGCTTAATTGGCACAGGGGTGCGCCAATCAGACCGCCCATGAAATTTGGAAGCCCTTGATTTTTTGGCACGCATCTTCCGGGTCACTTGTCCCTTCGCTCGGTTGATTCGCCTCTCGTCATTTGAGTCGTCTGCCAAATCATTCGCTACATACTGGTTGATCGTCTACCGGCCTGCTTCAGACGAGTCGGCTATTTTAATTAGCTTATTGCGCTGATGAAGTGTCTCCGTCTGTTGAGCCCTTTGATGATTCGTATCCCAGCCATGGTTTTATTGTAGCTGTTGATGTGGACATATTGAATGACATTAGATTACAGATATTTCAAGGCGATGGTGAAATAGCCCTATGAAGTCATGTGTGGGAAAATGATGAATTATGTGACCGCCAAACTGTAAAAAACGGTCAAACAGCTATCCTTTTGGATAATCGCTATATAAATGACGCAGTGAAGGATATATATCCAACTTCACTGGATTTGAAGGAAACTACAGATAATCCTACAGGCACATCGTATTTAGACCTATATCTCTATAAAAATGAAGCGGGCCTTCTCTCTCGTCGACTGTATGACAAAAGAGATGATTACAATTTCGACATCGCAAACTATCCCTTTCTGGACAGAAATAATTCAGTGGGACCTTCATATGGCGTATACATATCACGTCTAGTAGCATTTGCTAGATCCTGTGTTAAATGTGACGATTTTAATCAACGTCACAAAACACTGTTGCAGAAACTTATAAAACAGGGCTACACCACCAAGCGCCTCCACTCAAGGTTTCTCAAATTTGGCGATACATATCTCATGCTGATAGCAAAATACGAGCGTAGCGTGCAAGATCTATGGCATTACGTTTCGTAACTTGTGTCTAATTCCGCTTAACCCGGGGCTAGGGGCCGTATGAACCCATGTACTTCAAGATCATCATGGTACTCATATGAACAGTCACAATCAAAGCGTGACTGAGATACATCATTCTTTAGATGACGACTTGACATCAAATATTATGGATTAAGAATACTGATCAGCGATACGGATTTGATATTTTTGGAACATCATGATGTCTTGCCGGCATCATTGAAAACTGTTGACCGCTTCTCTCTTGCAGGAAACAAGCCTATGTTTATGTATACTATGATTGTCTTTTGGAATTTGGTGCTAATACTGTTATATGGAATATGGAATAGGTCTTTGGATTATGGACGCGGATATTCTCTAACGGACGACGGCTGAATTATGAATGACGGACTAGACGCTTGTAATCAGGCAACAGCAACAGCTATCAGATTCTTGGCATGTGCTTTAGAATAGGTTAAACAGAAGACTATACTGTGAAGTCATGTGGCTCTGTCAGTATGTCGGCACCTCTTCCCACTTCCCTTATACGCCTTGTAATTTTTACCTGTATATGGCGAGATTCTGCTGGTGGACGTTTCGTCCCCGAGGCCCGCCTCCTGTAAAGACCTTTTGGTCTTTGATATATGTTGACATTGTGGGAAGTTGATGCTGGGTCGACATCGGGCCTTGCAGAATAGTCTTTTGTGTTAAATGCCGTCATTTTCATCTGACGACGATACAGCTCACCAATCCCCAGTGTACGAGTTGTCACAGCGACACAGCTCACCAATTACCAATATACGAGTTGTCAGAGCATTTCCATCATAGCCCTCTAGATTTGTATCTAATACCGCTTATGCCGGTGCTAGGGGCCGTGTGGTCATGTCATCCAAGTTGCCACATGAACAGGTACAATAGATATCACGAATCGTTAGATTCTTGGTTAACCAGAAGACTATACTGTGAAGTCATGTGGCTCTGTTAGTATGCCGGCACCTCTTGCCACTTCCCTTATATGCGTTGTAATGATCACACGTCCCCTACCACCGACTTGAGCAGTATTAGATAAAAATATTTCTAGGCGATGGTGAAATAGCCCTATCAAGTCATCTGTGTGAAAATGATAAACTATGTGACCGCCAAACAGTTAAAAACGGCCAAAACGCGGGGGTATTTATTGAATGCAAGTTCGTATTCAGAACAAATACCTTGAGGTCCAACGCTGACCAAGCGTTTTATTCTTCACCATGTGTACAAGTCACAAAAATACAATCACAAAATAATACAGGCAACAATTAACGCAATATTAAAAGGGTGGTGGAAAACGATGCCGGAGTACTGACAAGAGATCATATGACCCCAGAGACAAACATACTGAGTGCATATTTCTAAAACACCACAAGAACCAAAAGTGATCCCTCTGATGACTTGTATTCTAGTCACGTTTTTATTGTATTCGTTTATGTGGATATATTGAATGGCATGATCATACGGCCCCGAGCACCGGCTTGAGAGGTATAAGATATAGATATTTCAAGGTGATGAGCCCTAGTTCATTTTGTTATAAGATATGTTGAATGAAGTTCCCATCTCTAGAAAAAACCCAGATACATGCTCCCTGTGGCGGTTTAAATCGAGTTGCGAGAAGTCGACCCCGAAGTCACATGTGAAATGTGAAAAGAGATCAATGATCGGTGACGTCATTCGATCTCGTGAACTTGTAGCCCCGTGAACCTTTGACCTTCGTTGTCCATTCGTTCTTCTGACTCATCGTTGCAACCTCCCCACAGCGCATGCTCCATTTCGCAGGCTCCAATAACATCCCTGCCTCCAATAGCGGAAGTTGACCTTTACTACGTTGCTATGACGTATAGGGGAAACCAACCAACGCACGGTTCAGTTTGAATCCGACCAAACGACTCCTTTAGTGTTGCACATGAGCGAACTACTTTTCATATGCTCTGTCCAGATAAACAGGGAAAATTATCTCCAGATAATTATTTTTAACGCTAGGTCAACGGAGGTATTATGCAGACTTGAAAAGTAATCAAAATTTTCGTTAAACATCTATTTTACTATATATGATGTCACTTCCGGCGATGTGCGCGAAGGCCCCGAATCCGGTCCAAAAATCTGACTGGTGGCTGGGGTGTTATTAGACCCCCAGCGAGGTGGTTGTCATCGTTGATTCTTTGTTCTCGTGAACTCATAACCTCGTGAACCTGTGTCATATCGATTCTCTTTGTTCATTTGTTCGAGTTAACTTTTGCCCTCGTTAAGTTTTCATACCGTGAAAGAAGGAAATCAAATTGCTTTGCGTTCTTCCAGTTATTCGTGTTCATTCAGTTTAATAGCGGTCTTTGCAAAGGTAAATAACCCGCTAACAGTCTGATTCCGCTGATTTTTGATGAACTCTTCAACTCTATAGAACAAGTATCCTCTTTGTAACGACGTCAGAGAGCTGTTCCCTTGTCCACGCTCGAAATACTTCTCCATTTATTTCATAATAGAGTCTATTGTCACCATACATGTATATTGAAAACCACACTAATGCCAAAACCTACAGATGTCAGCCAGCTATGTGAAGAAAACGGGAAATTAATCGCTTCAAAATAAACCTCCCTTGCTTGGTCGTCTGCAGGTTTATTTATCCTTCCACTTCATACAAATAATTCATTCAAAGGCTGACGTTGAACTGAAAACATGGATCAATACGAGAAAGTGCTTATTAAGCTCAAGGGTGTTAGCATCGGTATTATGTCTAGTATTAACTGGATTAAATGCACGACACCGCAAATATCATTGTGAGAAATTACTCGGTCCAATCCATCTATATCAAATACTATATCAAATACAACATTGGGTCACTAGGTGCTAGGGGCCGTGTGCTCATGTCATCCAAGTTGCCACATGAACAGGTACAATAAAAGCACACCTGAGATACAGCACATGTCACGAATCGTTAGATTCTTGGTATGTGCTTTAGAATAGGTTAACCAGAAGACTATACTGTGAAGTCATGTGATCCTGTCAGTATGTCGGCACGTCTTCCCACTTCCCTTATATGCGTTGTAATTTATGCAACAGATACCAATTGTTCGGAGAATTAATTGAACGTTTCGGCATGCGTATTTCGAGGGAAGCAAGCGAATTGATTTACGTAATTTCCTGAGCAGAAAGCTACAATGAAGGTTGTAGTGATAACTATCATCAGTGGTTATCCATCAAAGCTCGAATCTACCTCATAATCGATGTATAAATATAAGCTAAATATATAAAAGGGTGAATCACCACATCATCAAGTCTATCAAACCAGAATCGATACCAATATTGTCGTTCGCAGCACAGACGCATCTCAACTGTCATTTCAAAGTTGACTTGAATAAATCATTACAATTAGATCGAGGATGATTGAGATTCGTTGAGAAATTCATACCCAAATAGTCGCAGTATATGATCGCATCTCATGTAAGACAACTATACATATATATTCCAACACATGCGACGAGTCCTATGTCGGAGAAACGAGTGTACCTCCAGTACGTCGTGTCGAAGTTGGCGGATTGGTTAGGAAAAAGATAATCGGAGTTTATTCTTCGCCGTGTTACCTTCCCACAATCCCTAGCGATTTGGTGTATCTCGAAATATATAAAAAAGATGAGCGAGGTGAAGTGGCTGCATTCTCCACTTGAAAAGACATCCCTTCATCTCATATTTTTGAAATTATCCAGATTTTTAGAAACTTTACCTAGAGAGGTTACATCTTTTCCCTTCCCTAGAAGTAAACGGCGGTGGAGCGAATGTATCACTTAGAGGTTAGGCCATCTGAACAAACCACAGATGTGTATTCATTTTCCTGTCCGTGTGGATTGTACAGACTTTAGAGGCAGTATGCTCCACGAAAAAGCCAACGTAATGCGAAAGGATGGAATTCTCCCCACAGAAAAAGGCAATTAAAGTCGATGTGATCGCAATTATATGATACGCTGCAGGGAAAACTTCTCGTACAAAGCCTAAAGTATTTATCGTGATATCGAAAATACTCAACGCACCTATACGCTAAAGATTCCAGCGATCATCTAGATTGCTGGCTATCAATATTCACCTAGCTTTAATGCAGTTTATCTTCATGTCAGCCGGGGAAACCCAGTCTGTAAACTATAAAGGATATTTACTTCAATGTGTGGAAAGCTCGAGTGAACCAAGCCGGAGAGAGACGCGGATGTCTACCATACCAACCGGACAGGACATGTACAATTTAGAATAATGTTTCAGTTCATAATTCCTCTCAGAATGATAATTGGATTCGTCACATCGGAAGCGGAAATTATAAAGCCAACCCTTTCAACTCCCGTCATTTCAATCTCACCAGTATCTCCATGTATGTTGATGGAATAGCTGGAGACATAGGATATTACTTCGATTCATACGGGCATCCTCCAAACTTTTATAACACCTACTTCCTCGAGTTTCTCGAGAGTAATTGCCAGCCATACATGTCCAAATCCAGGGAGATAACGCGTACACATGTGGACAGTTTGTGTATACACTTCATAACATCTAGTTCGGGATATACCATCCGATACAATTGTTAACTATCCCTCCTTCAACCGTTGTCATAATGATTGTTATGCATACCGTTTCATTATCGATTATTACAGAAATTACATACGTGTAACTCATATAAATCCTGTAAAATCGTGTAAAAGCATGTATCGCTAAACGATATAACAATAAACATATTGAATCGTACTATTATCTTTTTGTTTTCCACACTTGGTGGAGTTGGCGGGTGTATTGGTTGCAGCTTGAAATCAACAAGAGCAGAACATTGAAGTGGAAGGCGCAAGTTTACAAGATGTACTCGATCAAGATCGCCATCTACTCAACGGAAAAGACGAGAACAATCATGTGTAGAAGCATGTATCACTAAACGACATAATAATAAAAATATTGAAATGTACTATTTTTTCTTTTTGTTTTAATTCGATGTATTATATTTAAGCAATGAAGCCTTCTCTACACTGCACGGTATATTAATAACTATCTCGAGACCAGCCTATGTTTATGTATACTATGATTATTGTTTGTTGTTTATTTTTAATTTGGTGCTAATTCTGTTATATGGAACATGGTATAGGTTGTTGGATCATGGACGCGGAAATTCTTTAATGGACGACGGCTGAATATTGAATTTGGGGATAGAAGCTTGTATTATGTAGTCTTTTCTTATTGAGGGCTTTTCATAATGCTAGTAAACTGCCAGGTTGGTTTCTCAAATCTAAATATTTGAATACAGCATATATTTGCGTGATTCCATGCAGTAGCTATGTTTCTCCCATTGATGTACCGAAGGTGGTATTCATTAGTAAGTTATGTTGCAGCGATACGCAAGAGGTGCAAAATATTGACGTCTGGCGACCGTTAACTCATCTTAAGGCGGCTAGCTAAAAATTGTCATCATTATTCGTTTAATCTTAGCTCATCACTTATACTTAAACTCTCGTGCGGCCGAATGTATATTTGTTATTGCTATATGTCCTTCCTTATATCATTTTTCATATTTTATCACTGACAGGGGTTACACCGACAGTTCAAGAGATTACACAGTCCAATTTAGGAGAATGGCCTTAATGAAGACGACTAAAGCTTTATATCGTTATGTTTTCCATATATAATTTCAAATATTGTAACGAGATGATATGCCATGTTTTAAGAATGGCATATACGTCCACAATATGACTGCATAGCCGGTTAATCTTACAAAATAACCCTGTTGTATATGTTTATCGTCTTTAATTGTATATTTGAACGTAACACAAAAAAAAGTAACAATGTGACATTTTTTTGTATATGGTGCAGTCAAACGTGGTGATATATTCCCAATATGAAATAAAACTCATGATAGTTTTAACTTGAGACAACTTGAAACTTGAGGCAGTTTGACTGGGTTTCCCCAAACTGTTCACCAAATTTGTATGCGTGGAATGTGTCCCCACTTGTAACTGGGAATACGGATTTGGTTAATTTAAGTGCTGAACAAAATCTGAATAGATCACCGAAGACTTGAGGCTGCCCAGATCACAAGCCAGTGGAAGGTTTATCAAATAGTCCATAAATAAAGAAGTCTTGTATGGTCGTCCGTGGAAGTCCCCGCTTTACAAGTTTGACAACATATGTATGGGGATGGGGTGGCGGAGGGTGTGACACAGTATCCTAAACCCTCGCACTGCTCAATGTGGTGTGGTCGGATATGACATACATACAAGTTGAATAATTGTTTTCAAATAGAATGACGAAGAAGTGCCTTGTCCTTAATCGAAAGACCAAATTCATAAGATAATATTAGCACAAACGCCAACCAATAATAGCATAAATATTTATATACACAGTAAATAAATGCAGCGAAACTGCCTTTGTGTGCGGCATATATATTATTGTTAAAAAATCATGACGAAGTCAACTTTTTCTGACTAACTGGTTTCACCGTATCTCGCCGGTTGATTCAAATAAATTACGGCTCTTTTATATACACACAGGTAATATTGACTTGGATACTGTAGTCTAAGCGACAGTATATCTAACTTTAAACAAGTTCATAAACAATATACATATACAAAAAGACATTCCCTTGCAAGAGAGAAGTGGTCAACTGTTTCCTATGATGCCACAAGAGTATATCATGGAACTCACCTGCTATACAGAGAGAGATGATGTACATGTTGACCGGTGTTCTAAGATGTTTGTGGTAGCTGACCAGCACCAGTACAAGACCGTTACTTAACACGATCAGCGTCATGCTAGCTACGTCTAGCGCAATGAAAAGTCCGGCGTATTCTGCTGCTCTGAGGTACTCTATTTCTTCCCATGTTAAATTGACGTCCATCTTGATCCAGACACTTCTATTGATTGTTCCAGAAGAAATGGACTTTGTATAACACTGAATTGATATTATGTATGTCAGTGCGATAATTTCACAACCGACAACGCATCGGTATTGTATGCATATCAAATGTCATAAAAACCAATTGCGATTGTCATTGGTAAGCATCATTCTTGCAAACACTGTTTCTGATAGAGGCATTACTGAATGTCTGTGATTTGTCTTCTATTATAAAAAGAGACTTGGATTTCGATCTTATTTCTCGTCGGTACTTTTTGTGCTTTTATTTCTTTTCTTTTGAAGTTCCGTGAAATAGTCACCACTGGCGGGAGTTCAGGAAAATGTTGCACCAAAGACAGTACTTGAATCCGCATCTATTCCGGTCAGTCAGCGTGACTCCAACAATCATTGCCGAGTACAAAAGTGTCATGCTGTTGATGGAGAATAGAACGAGCCTAGAAACCCATCAGTGCGCAGAGAAATAAGCACTTAATATCGGTCGAAACTGTCTGATGTATCTCATTGTGTCACATAATGGCATACAGTCGCGGGTCTTCTTTGTAAACTGCTTTCCACAACAAATCTTGTTATCACGAATGCACGCTGTTTTTCTCGGCAAACAGCCTCTATAATCGACAGGTGTTCCGGTAATACCACTACGACCCACGTATTCTGGTTTGTCATGGAGAAATACTGGAGAACTCTCGCAGATATAAAAGAGGTGGCAAAAAACACTGAATAAATCTCCAGTTCGAAGTCTTCCATCACCTGATACCTACATCCGTTTGGCCTCGAGCCTATCTTGACATTAAGCTCTCTGACAATGCAGCACCAATATACATGAAACGTTTATCAGAAAACAAGAATGCACATAGTGGAAAGGTATACTTTTTTTTATATTCACTTCGAAAGCCGATGATACGTGAAGATCGCGCCCGCGTGGTCAATGGCTTGAAAATCTCCAAGGCACACACTGTGCACTGGGCTTTAAGATTCGATAACAAATTAACATCATTTATCGAGCCTGACATGTAGCCGTTTGATTGGAGTAATATGGATGGAAAACGCATGGCTACCTGTAGAAGAGCGCGAAAAATAATCTGAGTAGCTAGATGGTTCTTCGCAAAGAAACCTGTCTGAAAGCCCGCGTTTCTGTCACCACACACATTCTCTTGGTAAGGCTCTCTAGTGAACTCGTCATAACGGTCTATATGAGGCAGCATTGTGTTTAACCCTATCTGGCCTGGGCTTTTTGGGACGTGTCGTGGCCTGGGAAGAAGGGGGGGGGGGGGGGGGGCGAAATGGCTCTCCCAATTAATTTTTTTACCCCTTGAGCTAGGTGGCTGAAACTTACCACTCACAAAATACCCTTGGGTCAAGCTCTACAAGAAAATGTAAAAAAAAGTCCAAGATGGCAGCTTTGATGACGTCATTTTCAAAAATGGCATTTTTTGGGCGATTTTTCGGCCAGATTTTCCAAAATTTTTATTTTTATGCAGTGTCTCCCCAAAAACACTATGATAAATTAGTAAATATTAATGTGATGTGAAATAAAATGGTTTTTGCCCACTTTTCATCGCAGAAAAGCAGAAATTTTGAAGAAATATGACAAAAACATCATTATTCTGGGGTTCCACATGGACGCCATCTTAAATTTACTCATGATTCTCTCCCCAGGGGGTCATGCAAATAGGCTCAAAATGACCACAATATGATAAACTATAAAGTCACGGAGGTTCAGCTCTCTATTTCATGTCGTTCCGGAGACAGCGCAGAAAGTTTGGTAGGTGGGGCCATTTCGCCCCTCCCCACCCCAGGCCAAGTACGGTTAACTCAAGAGTGGAGCTGAAATTGTTTCTTCAAATATTATATTGAGGCGCATATATTGATGTTCACATTTTGACATTTATCATCTTCGAAAACAGGTCACTCAAGGTCAGTCCAGCGTAAACTTGACAGTGAGTGGCATATTAACATTGTGGAAAAGATCGGTACTCGATCAGTTTGCGACTTACATATTGTGTCCAAAAGCAAATATGACAGCTATTCACATATTGACACCTGTGACCTTCAAAAATAAGCCACAGCCATTGGCTAGTGATCATTATAAGGCAAAATAAAAAGAATTAAGGCTGTCGTTCATATTTGACGAAAATAGGAAAATAGCAGACCGACGATATATTGACATAGGAACCCTATAAGCTATTTGCGCGAGAAAACGAGACTAGGCTAATTTGCTCGTCATGGCTCGTCAGATATTATGTTCACGAGGAAATATGACTGTTATTCACATACTTACCTCTGTTGCCTTTGAAAATACGTGCGTCAAAGTCAGTACGGAGCAAAGATCACATATATACCATCATAAAATAACGATGTACCGAAGATTCGGCCTGTACCTCTCTTTCTTGTTGGGATGTCGCGTTCACAACTTGCGGCGCTTACGGGCGAACATAGTTCCCTCTCACCTACGCATGTAATATCATGTTATACGACAGAACACAGACAACGGGTCTAGAAATGGTCTAGCAATACCGCAGGTATTAACCAGGTTGTGTTTCTTCATTGTTGTGTTTTTGGTGCTAACGTTTTAATAGAAACCTTTTAATCGCCAAAAACTGATTTCAAATCCGGTGCAATATTCTATCAACTCCTATGTGCTGTCTTCTGCTGATAGCATGGAAAAGACAAATCAGACAACGAACTAGAAACAATTTGTCAGCTTGTGATAATTTCGTGATAAGTTAATAATGCATATAACCATGTAACCGTGGTAACACCCTAGTGCTCTAACTGTGTTCATCGTTAGGCGCCCCGAGTTGGCTTTCATATAGTTCTCAACAGGCCACATAAAGGTTGCACTAGTGCACTTTTGATCGCCATGGTTAAATACAGCAAATCATGCAAGGCAGAATTCAGAAATTATGGAAAATGGAATAGGTCTTTGGATTATGGACGCGGATATTCTCTAATGGACGACGGCTGGATTATGAATGACGGACTAGACGCTTGTAATTTCTCTGGGGAGAGTAAGCAGTCGGCATCTCAACGATCCGCGAGAGTTATCTTGATAAAGCCGTTCGGCTTTTGATCGAAACCATTCGTGTCTTCGGGTGTTCCTTCCTCGGCTTCGATGTGACGTAGTTGTGGTGACAGTAAATAGCACTACAAAGAGTAACAGATTTAGTATCCACATTTCTGGGGCATCCTGGCATTTTCTAGCATTTTTGAAATCATATGAAAATATAACTATTTCTGTCAACATCACTGAACAATTTTGCAGCAATCGGTTTGAATAGCCTGTATCACAAAGCATATGGATTGCCCTCAGATTATCCCTCAGATTGAAGCTATCACTGTTTCAGTGTACCTTCAGTCGAAAAGCCCAATAAAATAATACACAAAAGTATATAATAAAAAGAGAAAATTTCCAATTTTACTCGTGGCTTCGCCACACATGAAAATAACAATTTTCTCACCAAACTATATTTATGGTATTCGTCAAGAAGTATTTGATATCCTATATAAAAAACCCGGTGTATACTACATAACTGTAGTGATTTATTTCTTTATAATTATTATTTATTAATAAGATTACTTTTCTGATGCCTTAAGTACAAATGTATCCTAGTCCTGTTTGTTATGTAGCTATGAGATCGGTAACTATCGGCATCATCATTCACAATATCATAAGAAAACATACAACAAGATGGATTGTCAGAATTGGGATTGCAAAAGAAGATGTTAGTTTCACATTCTTTGAAGACATGCAGATATTGTGTGACTTGGTGGTTTGTGTGAGTTGTGGACATATGATATATTGTTCTAATAATCATCATATGGATTACGAAGACTGATCAGCGATATGGATATGATGTTTTGAAACATCATGATGTCTTGCCGGTATCATTGAAAACTGTTGACCGCTTCTCTCTCGCAGGAAACTCGCCTATGTTTATGTATACTATGATTGCCTTTTTGAATTTGGCGCTAATTCTGTTATATGGAATATGGAAAAAGTCTTTGATGCGCATGTTCTTTAATAGACGATGGCTGAATACGGACTAGACGCTTGTACAGAATGCAAACACATGAGACAGAGTGATCAATCTCGCATTTCCAGTGCTTAATTGGAGCAATTTGGAAGATAGGGATGGGAAAACTTCCCTCGGCACCTTACATTCAGACCGAAGAATACGGAGGATTCTCGGACGTAGTTTTAGTATCTCAGCGGTGCTCTTATTGTAGATGTTCATGTGGACACTTTGAAGTATCCACACGGCCACTAGCACCGGCTTAAGCGAAATTAGATACGCTAGCACAGGAGCTGTGATGACCACTCAAAGAAATATCTCATATGATGTTAATGGATGAACATCGAGGATGTCTGATGGAGTAAACGCCTCAACACGGGGTAAACCTGGTAAATGCAAAACTACCCAGATAAATTAACCTGTAATGTCCGACGTCGTACGGCTTAAATTTCCCAACAAAACAATAAACCTACATATATTTGTCAAATGACATGTACAGAGGGCGGACCTCGGGGACTAACAGTCCCCCAGCAGAATCCCACAACCTCAAATCACCTCAATCAACCCTTTAATCACAACCTCAAAACATAATTCTCATGAAATACAGCCATGTTGCGGTTATGTATAGATATGTTGAGATTCTGCTGGTGGCCGTTTAGTCCCCGAGGCTTGCCCGCTGTACAAACCCATTATGATTGTAGTTTACCACTGTAGTTTACATGGCGGAGATTGTAGCGCTTGATCGGTGTCGTGTCACAGATTTGTGTTGTGAATAAGAACTTGCATTCTACTAACATTTTCCCCGTTCGGGCCATTTCTTCTATCCAACGGTCACGCAGTTAATCACTTCTCATCAGATGACCTGATAGGGCTATCACATCAATGCTCTTCGATATTTGTATCTACTACCGCTCAAGCCGGTGCTACATGAACATCTACAATAAATGCGTGACTGAGATACAAATCATGACTGGGACCACTTTTCGTTCTTGTGATGTATTTAGATATGCTGTCAGAATATAGGCATGTGGCCTGTAACTTCTTGCTAGTCAGCCAGCATCTTTCCCACCACCTTTACACGTTGCGTTTAATATATTGTTTATCAATATGCTCATTTTGCTACATGTTTCTTTCGAAAAGTGCTAAAGATGCTAAGATGGGTTGCACAGTGAAATCAAATTATGCAGATAGCTATTTTACCAAATCACTATATAAAGGTTGTCAAGACAGACCAGCTCCATTGGCTGGGAAGTCTGTATACGCTCCAAATACGCGCTCGTCGGCATCCTCGGGAAAACCTGACCAGTATAACCTGGGAAGTACGAGGTCCAAAGTTCTTGCGGTACACTGGTAACTAAAATCGTGGTGAAGACCCTGTAAAACAAGTCAGGGAATTCGGTTGGTAAACTTTACTGAACTAGACTCTCAATGGATTGTACGACTAGTTAAACAGCACATAGTCTTTCATCTTAAATTTACTACTGATCTCGAGCTGGCTGATAGATGTATTCTTGGAAATATATTACTTAGCAATAGATTTATCAACAAGTTGGGATTCTCCCCATTTGAATGAATCCATCATTGAGAGCAAATATTTCTGAGCTTAGACAGGATTTGTCCATGCGTGACAAGCACTCCACCAACAGAACTACTTCAGCCATTCGGCAGTCGCTGATCGCCTCCACAACATCAAGATCAAGTGTTTCCCTTGTCAAAAATCTAAGACAACATGAAAAACTATGTCGACCAGTGGCGACCGGGACCATCTAGTTTTCCAGTGCATCGGTTTTAACTCTTATATTGTCAGAACAAAACACACACAAAATGTTCATTTAAGCGCGAGAAATTCTCGTTCATGCACCTGATAGTTCCACGCCGCCCTTCTCAAACTTCTATTCCCTTCAGCGCTGACACGGTCCATTCGTTCTGTGTATGGTATATGAAGGCCCTAGGCCGTCACCACTGGCGCCTACATGTAGGCTAAACGAGAAACTGTAATCAGCTTATGCTAGAACTATCGTTGTCGTCACTGCTTCGACTATGTTCTCCAATGCATCCTGATTAGAGCAGTGTCCTATGCAATCAGGAGAACGAACACGAGATTCGAGTTTTTAATAAATTTAGCATAGTTATTGCACATAGCGGCGATAATAGTGAAACCAAAAAAATCCATAATGTCCTTAACAATTTTCGGTCCTGAACCCTACATGAGGGGCATATGTGGGGTTCTGTTTCACTGATACATTTTGAGAATATAATTAAGTTTCAAGTCATGTTTTGCTAGCACAAGAAAACAAATTAGCTTCAGGTGTTCCTTGACCGTTTTGGAGAAAATGAAAATATAATGTGTATTTCTCCAATTAACACTGGAATGTGACTGGTGCATTTGTGAGACCAAGTGGCATGTTGTTAGTCATAGAATCCCAAGGATTCAACTCTACATGCCAGTCTTTGTTGAAGCACAGTCATCCTGCTCAACAATCTACTGCTCTGCTCCTCATTTTATCCCTCTCCAGACATCAACATCGGCATTGTTACTTACCTGATCTAAGACGATTTTCCTAGCCTGGGGATAGTTTGTGTGTTTATGATCGTCAGTATCCATGTCGGGAATCAATACCATATTCCAATCGTCATAACTTATTACAGATGGATTGTTAATGTGATGAATTAAACTTTACTGTGAAAGCTTGGCTTTTCCGTGTTTGTTCCATGAATATTAGCTATTCTTACCGGAGAGTCGCAAATCGTGAGACGGATTATTAAGCGGTTTATTTTTGACCAACTTTATAGTCAAATTCTTGTTCATAAGTATAACGAGCGTTAGATTCAAAGGGCTCAGGCGTCTCAGACGTCTAGACCAAATCATTCAATATGCAAAATGGTGTATTCCAGTAGCATGTATGAACATGCCATCCGAATTACTGTCTGTCGTCCATTACGAGGGAACCCGATTTTTGGAAACATATCAGGGCCAATTTTTCTCAGAGAATTGAAATCTATATGCGATTTGTGCGTTTTTATTCTGAAGTTTCAGATAAATCAATTCAGTATCAACGAAGATCTCGAATACCTAGCATGGTATTTCAAAGCACAATGACTTTGGGCTTGCAATGTTGAAACATTGTGACTGGCCGCTATGACCTAATAATTTAACATGCAAACTTTTCAGGGCGAAAATCGTTTTGGTGAATTTGACTCAAATATCGATTGAATTTTTATGAAATTTTAAGATAAAAACGCACATATAATATTCAGATGATGTGCAAAATTTCACTGCTCTAAGAAAAACTGGCTCCAATATATTGCCGAAAATCCCGTTTTCTGGTAATGTGAGACGACCAGTACGTCCTCTCGTGCCATACATCGATAGTGGTAGCTCCATGTGGGCGGGGCAACGAAAATTCTAATTTTTCTGCCGAACGCCCAATAAAAATATCCGATCGCTTTTCTACATACTCTTATTCTTTTTAATTCAGTAAAATCTTAAAATTCCGTCTGGAATGCATTATACCCATGGAAAACTATTTAGAAATCCATATGTATTAACGGATATCAGTCGTGAGGATTGTAGGAATGTACCTTTTATGACTTCTTTCGTTGGAGATCAAAAACAATTTTAGGAAAGATATCTATTTAGTGAAGGGTTTATATAAAGATATAACTTCATAAACTTACGCAAGGTCAAACCTCTATATGAAACCTATTTAATCAGTCTAATCAGATTATATATAGCCAGATATTTACCCGAACCTCTTTAATTGTCTAACATCAGCACGGAGCTTCAGCCAATCAGAAGCACCTGTTGCGTCATTCCTCGGTAGTTCGTCAAGAAACAGAAATACAGGAATTGACAAATTAAATAGGTGCATCGAGCTCACTGACGAGAAAATCTCTTTGAAGTCTGCGTATGTGACGACGGCGAAACATGTCGGCGTTTGTAACGACCACGACGCCTGTCATAAAAACATCTAGGCTGCTGCGCTATCGACACTCAATTTTCCAGATCCACATGACAAATAATTCCAGGAAAAGGAAGTTACGCTCCCTGTACTCATATACAGTGGCAGTCAGGTCAAGGCTATTCTCTGGACTGGGATAGCAAAGATGGTATGCCCAAGGCTTGTGATCGTTTGACTGTAATGTGTTCAAGATGTTCATGACCTTCACATGGACGTCATTCGTCACAGCGTGACTGAAACAAGTTTTTCGCCAGAGGCGGACTTTTTTAATAGGTAAATTAAAAGGATACTTGCCAAAATTTAGCCCTTCATGACCTGGGGATTTTGGAACCTAGCCAGGCCATAGGGTGGCCTCCCTCTTAATAATTTTTCTTTCCTCTTGAGCTAGGGTGCTGAAACTTACCACACTGATGTTAAAAATTCTGAGTTGACGTCACAGTGACGTCATTTTCATAAATGCATTTGTTGTAAATTTTTTCGATTTTTTTATTTATTGTATTTCTGGACTATACTACTGTATTTTCAGGATTATGGACACGGATATTCTTTGATGACGACGGCTGAATTATAAATGACGGACCAAACGCTTCTAATTCACATAAACCCCATGATAAATTACTACATTTTAATCTTATGTGAAATAAAATAGTTTTTGCCCACTTTTTCTCGCAGAAATCAAAACTTTTGTTTATTGTATAAATCGCATGATGAATTAGTAATTAATAATCTGAAGTAAAATAATATAGATTTTGTCCACTTTTCATCACGGAAAAGCAAGAATTTCGAAGAAAAATTCTGATACCCCACATGACCGTCATTTTGAATTTACTCGAGATCATCTGCTGTGGGGTTTGTGCTAATATCCTCAACTTACCCTCAATACGATTTAACACAAAGTCGCGCCGTTTATGTTCTCAATAATTTGTCGCTCGGGAGAAAGGGTAGAGAGTTGGGTTAGGGGCTATAATGCTTCCCCAGGCAGGATACAGATAATTACAACACATATAAGGGAAGTGGGAAGAGGTGCCGACATACTGACAGAGCCACATGACTTCACAGTATAGTCTTCCGGTCAACCTATTCTAAAGCACATACCAAGAATCTAGCGATTCGTGATATGTGTTGTATCTCAGGTACGCTTTTATTGTACCTGTTCATATGGCAACTTGGATAAGATGACCACACGGCCCCTAGCACCGGTTTAAGCGGTATTAACGTTATTGTATTATGATGACCTTGAGGATCCGTCTTATTTTTATACAAATGGTTGTCTGGATGATGGTGCTACTAATGCTACACGCGAAGAACCTTCAGTTCTTGACGTAGATTACTGATTGTCTCAGCGTTTGGTTTAGACAATATATCTATTTCCTCAGGGGAAACTGGGATTGGCGAACAGTCAAGCCTATATTAACGCCTCTCCCAGACAAACAAATTGAAAGTACAAACGGTGAGTGGAAACAAAAAAAAGTTGCATTAACTTGGCGAAAATTATTCATGACAATCAGAAATGGTTTAATATGTAATAATATGTGAAAGCAAAGAAAGAAAAGCATTCATAAACAATCTGATATATACAATTGATATATACAATTGATATATACAATGTTATGCTCTCAGTATTGTCTTAGCGTTTGGTGGGCCTCGGACATGGATCTATATATTTATAGAAATTCCAGTGCGCCAGTGGATAGCTTTCCGTTTTGAAGAATTTGGTTGGGGAATTTATTTGTCTTAAAACCGTTGTTTTCTTTGGCTCTTGGAGAAACTTGATGGAGCATCCAACACATCACATATTATATGTGGGTGTCAATGGATGCCAGTTGTGAAGACTTCATATTTGCGATATTCCTTAGGTTGAATATTCTGATCCGTACAACTGTAGACATAATGACATTAAAGAGTTCTGTATTCGACGAATTGTATCCCTCTGGAAAAGATTCACTGCCTTATTACAAGTGAAAACGATGAAGTATACACGTCAAAACAGTTTGTTGTTTGTTGCACATGAGCGATGTCATGGAAACCGTTAGCTGATCCTTACATAATTCCGTATCCTTGCACATCCTTCAAAACATAAAGACCGGGATCAGGAGCGAACACCACCTCGATGATTCCGATAGACACTGAAAGCATTGCCTCGCAGTGACTTCAGTTTGAAGAGAGCTACCGCTTGTTACGAGGATGCGATTGAATGGTAGGCATTCCAGATTTTTAAATCAATATAGCCATGCCATCAGCTCTCTTCAGATAGTAGTCTCTCATATCGATCATAAATTGCCCACTCATGGCCCATTAAAACGCCAACTGAGAATAATAGTTACGAGCTTTTCCGAGAATATAAATCATATCCTGATTACTGGTATGGACGAAGAGAGAACACCAGCATTGGTGTCATATGAAATGTTCCGGAGTGATTTCACTTAGCTTAGCTCATCGAAGATGGTCCAATTTATGTAAAGGCCATTTCAAATTTGTGTTTATATTATGCGTTCTGGAGATGCGGTACAGAAATATCATATATAGTCGCGAATTGGTGATGCTTGGGATGTTTCAAGACAAAGAATATCGATATTTGACAATAATCTGACTATAATTGTAGTACCCCTCTTTGTTTGTTTATCCGGCCCTGACGGTGAAAATTTTGTACGAAAGAAAATGAAAATTCTCAGGAATTTATTGAAGTTACTGTGGGTAACTCAATAGAATAACAAAGTTCGAAATGTGCATCTGATAATCGGGATCAGTATTTATTTAGATCCGAAATCCTTGAAACTCCGTCAGGATACAAAGTGGTGCAGAACCATAAGCTTTTAATTAATAGGACATATATAAACGCCCACAGGGGGCCAGAAACATGAAGTCGGCATTTACATATCAGAAGGAATTGTTTCAGTGGACATGCCATGGTACTTTGTCAGGAAACCTCCGCAAAAACTGGGGTGACCTATGACAAACACACATTCTGGGACTGGAACATTTTAGTCGAAATTCCATGTAACGTAGATGCCCGAAAAAATGAAAAGAGCATTTACGGTGTCAATGAATAGCTTCGCTGAGATAGGAGGGAGATGTGGGATAGGTCGTGGATGGGGTGGGGTTATGGGAGTGAAGGTAGTAAGGTAGCGTCGTGGGTATGTAAAATATGTAAACGCAGCAGGACAGTTAATTTATTGAAGCAGATTGTTGAAATTTATCAACTATTCTGAATGGTTCAGTACCGTACTCCACCAATCACTGTCCACCATTTAGATTCAGACTTTTTTTAGACGTTTTCAATGCCGTTCCTTCTCATTCTTCAAACGATATATAGACGATCTACTCGCTGTGAATGATCGCTATATAAATAACGCATTGAAGGATGTATATTTACCTTTTCTGGATTTGAACTACAAATAGTTCTAACGGTATATCATATTCAGACCTTAAATCTCTATAAACCCGAAGCAGGCCTTCTCTCTCGTCGACAATCCTTACAGATCAATGCAGTCTTGTAAGTTGCATTCTACATGTAATTGTCGATTTCTTTAGCTCATATCAGGAAGAGAAGTTTATAGATCTGTTCTCATACCCCCAGATTTGGAATCCAAGATGGCCGGTACTAAAGCAGATTTATTGTGAAATAATCGAATTCATGAACCATGAAATGTCGGTAAGTCATAGTTATTGATTTGTTGACAGAAACATGATTCAGATTATGTTCAACTAGATTTACAAAATGACCTTCGCTGCCAAATGCTCCCATTTATTAGTCTGACATTGCTGTGGCATTCTCAATCGATATGCTGACAAACGCCGTGCATATATGTTCTCAAACTCTAAACATTGCCCAATTTCTGATGTTTCAAGAGGCCATTTTGAAAAATGGTCAGTGTGAACTACTCTGGAAGTTGCCTCCATCGCAATATCACACTAGCCTTGAGAGCAAAACAGCGGGATAGGCCGCATCAGCAACGTGCATTCACCGAAGACCGCTTCAGGAACACGCTAACGGTCAGTCTGATGTACATACTTTCTGAATTTGTCTTGCAAGTATGGTCATCTCAACTTCGAACTTCGGTAACAAAGGTACTTGTTGGCGGCCATTTTGACAGGCAAGATGGCCGGTACTAAGGTCATATCTATTGAGAAATAGTTGGCTGGCTTGCCTGAACGCTAAAGTATCGGTAAACTACAGGAACAAAGTTAATATTTAGTCAAGTTATGGAATTATTGTGAGATGGGGTCATTTTGAAGTCCAAGAAGGCCATCTCCAGATCTGCAATATAAACACTAGTATTTTTCTGGCATTTTTCACCGAACAAATCGCGTGCATATATGTACCTAAACTCGTTTCTAGTGGCCATTGTGAGAAAACGACCGTTGTGACTTACGAAGAGTTCAAGTATAGAAATGACCACCCCGATGAACCTCGGTGCCAAATTTCATGGTTTCATGAGAAAAGGTACAAACAATCTGCACACATCGATCGCCTGGACTAACTTGTGACGTTACGAGCAGATCACCATACCCTGATGGCCCTAAACCCTCATCTTCGTGGACAAGTATGGAAACTGTCCAAAGAATAACCGGCTCGTTCCTTCTTTTATATCAATTTGCAAATAGCTACATCATTGAAGTACTCACTTGAATTCCTCGTGATAATGTGATTGACATTCAAGGTTCCATCATGCTGCCCGGTAGGTGAAAATCGAAATAAGGCACAAAATCTAATCCATTAGATTGCACTTCCAATCTAGTTAAATTAGAGAGTAGATTATAGATCCCTCGTTCGTTCTGCCAAACGATTCTTCAAAATTCTGCAACTAGATGCATCGGATGCAATTATCAGGAACTGCCTGTTTTATCATTACATAAAATACCGTATTTGTTTGAAAGTTAGAAATGTTGCGATTAATTAAAACATCAGGTTTAGAACCAATTTCCCCAAATATTTCGTCTTCCATATCGCATTTCACACAGGGTACTTTCCACCGATGTTGTCACTAAGAGAATTGCATATAATGTTTGTTTTCGATGCAAGAGCTATACGTTTTATGAAACAAAAAATTACCCCAGAAATTTAACGATCTGAACTTGTTTATATTGTTAGTTGCGTAAGATGTATATATACAAATCAAAATCAAAATTGAAACCCTGAATACTGCTTCAAATATACATAGTGACAATCTTTCCTTTGGAAAATTCACAGTGTGGGCTCCATGGATATCACTGTTCCCATAATTCCGTCACATTTAAACGCCTCGTTGTGAATGTTGCCAGCCGTTTTCCTCAAATATGTGTTTATCTGTTATTGGGTATTCCCATCTTTATAACTTCAAGGTTTCTCTTTGAGCCAAAGGCGAATCCTTGAGCAAAATTTGCAGCAGATCGCATTCCGCCCATGTTCATTGTGTATATGGCCTTGAACCGCATGTAATCACTTCTGGATCAATATCCTTGTATGAAGTGGTTTGAAATTTGAAAGCAAGGCTGCGATGTTTTTTAACATGTTCAATAAATTTTCATCTTATTACATAAAAATTGGCAAAAATAAAATCACGTCAGGTCAAATTTAACTGAAGTTTCAAGTTGTGATTGCCACCCCAGTTTTGATTTACATGTACAATTTCGAAATTTCGCGTTTTGCCCCTTCCATATTATTTCGAAATAGTCAGTGATAAATTTCGCTACATTGAATGTTACCAAAAGTTACCAAAATACTTGAATTTAAAAAGTAAAAGTTTATATTTTTCATAAATAATTTTAAAAAGAAACCACTATATTCTGGCATATATCACTACTTGAATTCATGGTCCTTCAAATGAACACTAGATAACATTGTAAGCACTGGTGTACATTAGACTGGATAAGTAGGAGATTTGCATTGCCTAATATTTCAAAATTAGACATCAAGCTCTCCTCGTCACAGTTTAACATGTTTTTTTTGTTTTACATTACTTGGTAGACATGTTGCTCTAACAATCTGTTTTCATTGTAGCATTTTTTCAATGTCGTTTGGCCTATTATACATATTTCATTTTTTTCTGAGCTTGCTCTTTGACGGAACTCAATAGACCATTCGTAAAGTTAAGTTATCCATGCATCTAAGCTTCCATCTGCTAACTTGTGTTATATTGTGCTGGAATCCGTTGAAAATTAGGCGATTCAGGTCTTATTATTTGGAGAATAACAATTCACATAGTTGCACTATGAGGAAAATTATATCCTTTGTGGGTTACCTAGTGCTAGGTTTTCTAATTTGGCCTAATATCTATGTAAACGATTTCGTTTGCAGAATAATGCTTGTCTCATCCCATTTCAAGCAGTAGATGTTTTGTCAGGTCATAACTTGAACCTTTTCCCAAAATGTTAAGATTTGAAATTTCATTCAGTCATTAAATTCAAAATGTGAATACTCTAATGTATATCTAATCGTTTACATGATTCTTTTTACATAAATGAAAGGGGATGCAAATAAGTAAGATTTTTGTTCTGTCTGTTTTCGTAGGTATTCTTGCGTTTACCAGGTTTCCCTATGTCAAGGCGTTTACTCAATCAGACGTCAATGATGCTCATCCACTAACAGCAGATGAGTTGTTTAAGCTGGTCTGTCATCAGAGCTCCCGAGCTAGCGTATCTAATTCCGCTTAAGCCGGTGCTAAGGAGCCGTGTGGATACTTCATAGTCTCCACATGAACATCTGCAATAAAAGCGCGGCTGATATACTAAGGCTACGTCCGAGATAGGTTCTCCTGATTAACTGAATACTCTGCTGGAGTCGGTGACCTGGATTACTCCACTTTTCCTACGAATATCGACGAATTCTTTCCTGTAGAGTCATATGATTGCTTTTTAGTCGCCACACGTCGCCAATTTTTCCCACCTCTTGTTTATCGCTCCAATTGTCGTTATCATGTATATGTACGTCTGTATGTCTGTACGTCTCCATTTTGTCGTTACCACCATATCTCAAGAAAGAATATGCCTAGCAGAACCAAACTGACAATACACATGCATGTGGTCAGAGAAGAAAAGCCTATTGAAAATCAGCGATGCGATTGATCTATTTTTGCCTTGTCAGTGGGTCAAATTTGCCCATTCGTCACCAGCTGCCTATTCCTTAATACGGACTATTCTTACTGAACTTACACCAGCCACGTATCTGGTCATCGAATACAGTCAAAATCGACCTTCGGGGGTATTGTCATCATGTACGTACCTCTGTTCATCCGACTTTATTGGATCTTTACCATGTATGCCTATTTACATCAAAGTTACATCATATATGCATGTGTTCACGAAACAAAAAGCTATCGAAAATCAGTCGGATTGATCCATTTCTTCGCGGCCAATTGTCGCCATTTGATGATTTGAAGAATGACTTTGCTTGGGAGCACCATACTCGCATAACATATTATCGAATTTTCAGTCTTCAAGACGACAAGGGCTTGTGCGCGATCTTAAGTTGTTGTAACGCGAAGTCGTCCGCAGACTCGGGTGATGGTCTCCATAAAACCCGTACAATAATGGATTCCAAGTTCCGGCTTCTGAGATTTCCCGAAGACTTGATAGCCTCTTTAAATGAGACAGGATACAACAAAAACGGAGTCCGATGGTATTGTTAACTCTAAACTAAACTGTTGTAGTTGTGACAAGCTACTCAGCTATATGTCGCATTACCTAAATTCAGTCGTCAAACCAAGGATGATTCAGTACACTTACATAAGCAGTTTCTATGTTATCCTGTATAAATTTGAAATTACATAACTGTTTCTCACAAATAGTTGTGTTCACAATAACTGCCCTAAAGGGTCATGAAATAGTATTTCGGAAATAGTTTTGTCAAAACACATCACAATATCAAGGTTGCATGCACACAGATTAGATTCTATAAAATTGGTAAATGAAAAGTCGAACTTTATGCAATTGTATAGTGGCTAAAAAATCTACTTTTACGTGAAAATATGTGGCTAAGAATGATTATGGTCATAAAACAGAAGTCAATCAACAATTGAGAATGACCCATTGCTTGTTGGAATCCACTGTGTGTTCGCCAACCAGGACCATATTCAAATACATGTACCTCGAAATCCGAGGGGTTCTCAGTCCTTTGCACGGTTCATGTTTATCAGGCTGTGATCGTGAATTTGACCCGAGATGGATTTTATCCCATTATAACATTGATATTAAATGATGTATATGTAGGCAATAAACGTCAATGCCCACCATGATTCAAAGACTGTTCAGACCAGAGTTGTATCGAAGTAATTCTGATATCATACAAATTAAAGTGAAATCATTGATGCGCAAGTAAAGTCTTAGAGGTTCTCCTGATTAAATGAATGCTGGAGTTGGTGACCTGGATTACTCCACTTTTCCTACAATAACAAAAGACAAATTGCCGCAAACATCCGGGTTATAACATTTCATTGATTTCTGTGCACTAATCATGCTTATATCAGGAAAATGTGGAGTAGATTTAACTTATAATAATTGACATCAACATTCAATAAGATATTTTTATGTCTCGTGTACAGGAAGGAATCAATTAATATATAGAAGCTAAGAAATGTTCGTAATAAGACGTTGCTATTAACGAAGGTAGTTAAAAGACCCACCTGTAATGAACCAGAACGTTTTGTGGGCTCTATCTGTGATAATTGCTCACAGCTTGTTAAAAATAATCCACCGATTTGTGCTCTGTACTTTAGATAGGTCTTAACATTATCTTTGAAGTATACCTGGATTTTTACTAGCTTGTCTGATTCTTGTGGTCAGTTGGATTGATATATGAACATGTATCTAGATTGCTTCAAAACATACGAGGTGCATGTAATATCTCTTAAAGGGCAAAGACAGAATCGCCTGCAAAACTGTTCACACTGACTTGGTAAAAAATAGGAATATTGATTTTAGTATTTCTTTGTTTGTTGGGTCCGTAAAGCAACAGTTATAGTAGAATTGCTATGACATTATTAGGGTCACTGTGGGTAACCTAAAACAAAAATTAAGTTGGAAACGGGCATCTGTGGCCCATTCAGGTCGGATTTCTTTTTGGCCAGAAGACAGTAACAAATTATCGAGATAGCTAGGGGATGCGCACAAGTGACTTAAACATAAAAGGGGCCGAGCACTTATTTGCACCAAAGAGGACCGGTAATATGAAATGTACATGTATATGTAGAAAAAAACGTGTGAGACTATCGGTCGTCAATGAAATGTGCGTAAGAAAATATTAGAGAGGGATCCCAGAAGAGAGGTGAGATTGAGGACTTTTCACGCACACTGAGGACAAGGAATATGACATTTATCCAGCCGGAACTTTGGGGGTTCGGTAACCTTTTGGGTCAGAACGTTGTGAAACGTTGTCAGGTTAGCTATAGGCTGGTGATAAGTATCCATCTGTCGTCAATGAAAGGTGCTTATATCAAGAGCTGATCTCTGAATGTAGGATTGGGATGGGATAGGGGGTGAAGAAAGGGCAAGTAATGCCCACAAGCAATGGAGAATCTATATACATAGAACTGGTTGAATTAGCCTCCACAGTGTGTACTGTTGGCTACAGTATTATATAAATATCAGCTTATATTGTTTGGAATTACATTATTTTGGTATATTGCTGTCAGGTATATATGTAATCTTTAGTAGAGGAAATCGGGGTAAAGTGGTATATGGGTACAATGGGACACGGGGAACAATGGGACAAGCCATCCAACTTCTATGTTAGGTACAGGAATCATATTACGTTATTATCGGCAGAAAGCTAACCACCCGCACACAAAAACAATATTGATTATAAGTAAAAGCCATCAGTGGTAAAAAAATTAGGAGCAAAAACTGCCCGAGTAAATTCTTCTGCGGTACATTATTACTGTTTAGGTACTATTGAAAGAGGATGGACAAAGATACAATTTAATTGTATGGGTTTATTATCTCAGATGTATGTATTATTTTTTCACAAAACGGAATAAACCATGCACCCGGGGCGGACTGGGACACTTTTCACCGGGAATTGTACTTTCATCATGAACTCTTATTGAAGTGCATTATTTTGTTTCCTATGTAGTAGTAATTAATAATTCACGTTTTGTTATTTCCTCAAATATGTCTACAGTTTCCAGGTTATTTAGAGAATTATGATTACATGACTATAAAAACGATACCAAACGAAATAAAGATTTTATCAGCAGTAGTTTTCCAGTGGGAACTATCAAATGTGTAATAACGTGCAAGCCACTCGGGTTTCAATGCTTGATTAACAAGGGAAAAATCGATTGATATACGTCGATGCTGCCATTAGCAAAATAATATAATGGTGTTTTTTTAGTTTTTCTGATTTACTATGCCAAATAAATTGGAAGACTTTATTAATCGCTTCTACATTTCTTCGGCAAGTGTAATACACTAGATACGTAAACAAGCCTTGAATTTCCTGCCAACTCTTCCTGTCGAAGACTCGTATCAAATACAGACAAATTCCGTTCACCCCAAATCTGAAAACCCGTTTATAAAACACTGTATAATATCAAGGCTAAAATAAGATTGTGTTTTTTTTTCCACCATGTTAATGTCATTTACAATCACATAGGATTCTCGCACGCTTCGCTCTCTTAGCATTTTCGAATTTGACCTTCGTTTCGTGGTATTCTGGGGAAAAGTAAGTACATGTACATCCATTCCTTCTTCGAGTGAACGCTTGTCTTAAACTCAAAGGCGCTGCGTGTGGATTTTTCGAGAGTATCCCTTCATTTTCGTGTTTCTTTGCAATAGCTGATAGAAACAGGAGTGGTGTGACTAACGTCACAGGACCTACAACGTAGGGTGAGGAAGATGATTTGGGGGTCCAGGCGTAATATTATAGGTCACATATTTAGGTCAAATTTTCATCAAAAGTAGGTCAGTTCCCCTAATGCACGTTCATGCCAAAAATCAAGATTCTAATGTCAACGGTTCTCCTAATATTGCCGACGAAAGGATTAGGATGGACTGACTGACTGACTGACTCATTACCGGACAATTTGCAAATAGAAGCCTACTCCGTAGGAAAACTAACACTGATGTTATGGTTGGCATGTTATTGATAAAATAGTGCCCATGGCTCTGAGGTTATTGACTACATAAGCAGTGTGACTAACGTCACAGGACCTTCGAAGTAGGGTTTGATATGATTTAAGTGTGTACTTGACCTAAGACATGTTTTTGCCAATTTCGAGGTTTATAGGTCACCTAAGTAGGTCTGCCCCAGCGATGGGGAAATCCTTCCGAGGGTAGTGCATAGGTGGAATAAGTGTAGTATCATGTAGGCTCACAGAATATATGGGGGTTGGGGGATTCCATCCAACGATAACCATTCTCAAATGGTCTGAATCTCGAATTAACCATGCTTCCTGGTATCAGAGAACCTTCAAAAGTCGCAATGAAACATACAACCAAAGGTTCCCGATGGGCCTGACAGCGCTCTCGCTGAGTCATCAATAAATAATAAAAATAATTATAATTCAAATTTTCATCACAATTTGGTCAGCTCAGAACTTGCTGGTAGCTGTCCCCTAATGCACGTTCATGCCAAAAATCAAGGTTCTAATGTCAACGGTTCTCCTTATTTTGCCGACGAAAGGATTCGGATGGATTGACTGACTCACTCACTCACTGACTCACTCATTACCGGACAATTTGCAAAAGAGAGCCTACTTCGTAAGAGCATCTTCAATATTATAACCATGTCAGCCACTTTTAAATGTTGGATTACCTACTTCGGCTGAAGCGGTCATGGTTACCTCCGCGATAACGTTTTTGATTATCTTGATTTAACCACATCGCATACATCGTTCTGAGATATTTGTATCCCATAGTGGTCATGTCGGTGATAGGGGCCGTGTGGTCGTGTCATTCAACATGATCAAATGAACACCTGTGGTACTATACAATTTTGGCTGGGACACAAATCACAAATGACGAAAACGTCACTTGAATTTGAAGTTAGCCTTGATCCTCTGGGCGAGGGGTTATGTAATTAGACTAAAAAATACCCCACTATGATAAGCCATGAGTCTCATCTCTCAATGTTATGTCGTTCCGGTGATAGGTTAGAAAGTTTCGGCTGGGAGGGTGTCATAATGACAGACAGTTCTCCTTCCCTCTGAAGTCATGAGAGCATACATGTTCCAACATCTGACAGAAAGTCCTTCCTCTCTATGAAGTTTCGAACGAGGAGAGACGAGAACCCCGCTCACCCGCTAAAAGTATATATTTTCTTTAAGGGAATGCCCATGCCATTAATTCAAGATACAAGCCAGTTACGCAATGTCAACCCGAGACCAAATTTGTTTCCTCGGAATGTGCTCCATATTTTCTCTATTAAAATCACCCAAATTAGGCCTTATTTGGTTCAGTTCCGAAACTGTGGACTACATCCCTATGACGTAAATGTAAGATGCGTAGTGAATATTTACTGGGAATCCGATTGGTTAAAATGTTTCATGGCAGTTTCATTGGCGGCATTCGTGATTTCGTTCGCTTAGTCGTATTTCCAATGTTTTTTTTTCCATTCCATTTGAAAGAAACACAAATGTGAAATTATTCTTTCATTAGCGTATATATAGCCTATAGGCTAAGCTAGTGGCGAGTGAAATAATAATAAACTTCTCTAAGATTAAATTATATTGTCACAGATAATCGTATACAGATAAAGGAAACACGGGCGGACATGAACATATTTTGAAAGAAATTATAGATCTAAACATGTGAAAAGGCCAAACCATCAAGACTTTCTTCGACACATTTCTCTCCCAACTAATATTCAAGAGGTCAGGGTCATAAATTGTTATCTACCGTATTCAAAAGCGCTAAATTCGTTGACCAATATTATCAAGCAAATTGCCTATGCCAAGCTCTTTACGGCTGTGAATAGCGGATATTATCGAACGCAGAGAACGCTAATGCTAGAAAGAGCACAGCACTGGCTTGTCAAAGGTATTATGTATTCAAGGTTTACCGAAATTGGCCAGATCTGACATGTGCGTCAGCCTCCTCAGATAGATTTCCTTAAAATGATACATTGATATTAAAAAGACTATGCCGAGGTAACAAATTGACCAAGACAATTTTTTAGCGAGACTGTAAACATTTTTGTTGGTTCCGATTGCCAAGGGCACGCAGACTGATTTCTTTCCAGATATTAAAATCAGTTTGTAAAGAATATAATCTGATAAGACTTTTTGCAAGGATACAGGGACTTTAATACATTTTCATCGCCACAAATGTGGAAGAAAATTGCCCAGTGCTGTGCGGGCATACGAAGAAAGTCTGTGAGGGAGAATGGAGAATGACTTGGCCTTTGATAGGTTTGTGGAAGTTCACCCCAAAATGGTACCGTGCCCCTGGCCGCAGCTAGCGCGGCGGTACCTACGTTCCACACATTACTTTGTGACTTTAATAATAACTTTGCGAGATATTGATCAGTCATATGTATGCCATATATGTGGGAAATTATACGCTTACACTATGTATTACAGCATATTGCAGTGTCATACGATAAAACGGTGGACCTCAGTGAGGTGTTGCGCGATAAACTTTGTTACAAGCGTCTAGTCCGTCATTCATAATTCAGCCGTCGTCTATTAGAGAATATCCGCGTCCATAATCCAAAGACCTATTCCATATTCCATAAAACAGTATTAGCACCAAATTCAAAAAGACAATCATAGTATACATAAACATAGGCTTGTTTCCTGCAAGAGAGAAGCGGTCAACAGTTTTCAATGATGCCGGCAAGACATCATGATGTTCCAAAAATATCAAATCCGTATCGCTGATCAATATTCTTAATCCATAATATTCGTTGTAAAGTCATCATCTAAAGAATGATGTATCTCAGTCACGCTTTGATTGTGACTGTTCATATGAGTACCATGAGGATCTAGAAGTACATGGGTTCATACGGCCCCTATAGCCCCGGGTTAAGCGGAAGTAGACACAAGTTACGAAACGTAGCGCCATAGATCTTGCACGCTACGTGCTTGTCAGATTATCAGATGACTTCAAAATTAACTGTCTTAAAAGTATACTTGAAATGAAACAAGAAAATGTATTATATATAAGCACAAAGATATTATCTCGGGGTACATAAATTGACGCCACTGGATGCTATATATGGTGATTTTGGATGGCCATCATTAAAGTCTGTAAGAAATGTTGAAATAATACGATTATGGAACCGGTTAATTGTAATGAGTAACTCTAGGTTAGCTAAACAGATATTCCTCTGGGATATTGACCAACAAGGTGACTGAGGTACCTATGTAAAGAAAGTTCTTATTGATTTGGATATGGTTCATATATTTGAGGAAACTGTATCGTGTGATATTAATTATGTACAAAATGCTTTGGCGATGCAAAACTCTGATCGTTGATCCCAAGCTGTCCTGAAGAAACCTAAATTAGGAACATATGTTGAATTTAAGTCTGAATATAAAACAGAAAAGTATCTCTTGTTCAATCGGACAAAATTTGAAAGGTCACTTTGCGCCCAGCTACGCTGTGGTGTCTTGCCCCTGAGAGTGGAAGTGGGTAGATACAGAGGAGAGAGTCTAGATAAAAGGATATGTGAAGTTTGTGATAGTGGACAGGTGGAAGTTGAAAAACACTTTATATTTGTTTGTAAATTGTATGAGATTGAAAGGCGAGAATTGGTAAGGGGAGTTAACTGGGATGTAAATATTACCTGTGGTGACAAGATGGTCTTCCTCTTTGAACATTATACCAGAAAAATGTGTCATTTCATAAAGTCAGTGTATTGTAAAAGGCGTGAAAAATTATTTTCACATTGAACCACGTGGCATTCGGAAATATTTTAATGTTTGTAGTGGTTGATAAGCCCAGTTAGGGCTGGGTCAATATTATAACCTTGAATTCTTACGTAATTTTGGACCATGTACCTACCACTATAAAGAATAAAACTATACTATACTAAAACTATACTATAAGGAAAACGTGTACAATCCGTAATTAATGTCCTGACAACATTTACTGTCTTAATCCTACCAGGCCGTGGGGGCCAGTTTGGTCCCTTTACCAATCTGCGCTATCTCCTGAACGACAACATATTGAGAGTTGACACTTCGTGACTTTGTAGTTTTTTTAATATTTGAGGTCAGTGTGAGCTTATTTGTATAATCCCCCGAGCAGAGGTTCATGAGTAAATTCAAGATGACGGTCACGTGGTGGTACCAGAAAAGTGATGTTTTCGTCATTTTTCTTCAAAATGTCTGGTTTCCGCGAGGAAAACTGGACAACAACTATTTTATTTCAGTGTGAATGTTCGTAGTTTGTTGAACATGTATATGTGTCACCATTGCATTCCAAGAGAAGGAATACAGACGGTAAATGGCTTATTGTCTGGAGAGGAAATAAATATGATCATTGACTGAGCCGGACCGGGTATGAAATACCACTAACCCACCACGCAATCTCACAATTACGGATAACGATCAACCGGTGGAACTTATTACGAAAAATATTTTCTATTTTTGGCAAAGATACGAATTTCAACCTGTACATATACATGCTACTCGACGTGCTCATAACAAACTGTCACTCTGTCACTCTGTCACTCTGTATACCTTTGTTGTCACTCTTTGCACGGAGATCCGAACAGATATACAAGAATAAATATACCGAAGTTCGTGTAAGTTTCTTACAAGTGAGAAGATTAGATGGCTTACTTACTAGCCTTGATTCAGCCTCAATGCAAAAAATCTCCCCATTGCGAATTCTCTATTTTAGAAGATAGATCACGATCGTCTATTGGATGTCATACACTGGTCGTAGTTTGTGAACGTTTATTTAATCTAAAATAAGCTATTATTTCTTTATGCCAATCTGATCCGATGGATATAAAGATTGGAGCCGAACCAGTGGATGGGCATGATACGATTAAAAGGTAAGTTGATACTTCTTAAAGTATCGATTTTGGGAGATTTTAACTGTTGGCTGTTGGCGACAATAACTTTCACGATTAATACACGTCTCCAATAATCTGGTAATGAATATTACATGCGTTGTTATGCGGGCATTGGATTGACAAAATATGACCTCTGCAATCATCATGGGTATGTATCATATAGCCCTAACTATCCAGGCAGATAAATAGAAGAGAATGGAATGCATTTTAGAAATTAACATTCCCCGGTGGTGGAGAAAATGCCGACTTGCTGTCAAGAAGCCAACAAGCTGATGTTCTGATTGCTTTTCTCCCAAAGACCTCCAAAGGACCAAGAGTAATTCCTGTCATGTCCTGTATCGCATCTCCGCTTTTATTTTAGGCATTCACTGGACATCTTGACTGGAATAGCATCGGCTGAAGTGGAACTAGATACATATATCGAAGAACAAATGATGCAATAGCCTTGCCAACACGTCTGGCTGAAGTTTATCACTTGTGTTGACGTCAGATATAAGAAGCGGCCCATAGTACAATGGGGGAAACTATTGACTGAGTGTAATATTCAACTCGACATCGACTTATACCTTGTTAATATATAGTTCAAAATGACTACAGCTCAAAATTGCTATGTATAGAGATTGAACCTCGGTGATAATGGCTACCAGAGGAATGTCACACTAAAGATGAATGTCGGTGGGAAAAAGAAGAGCGCACCCATCAGATGACCAGACATATAAAATGTGGCACTTTGCTGCACTTGATACTTGAATTGGTACTGGACACGTTTGTCATGCTCATGATCACCATAGCTGAGGACAAAGAAAATTGGTAACTCAAAGTTACCCTGAACACATTTCAATCTCCAATGTGAAATTAAGAATAGTGAACCTCTTGTCACTGCTTTTCAGAATTTTCTTTAAGCTTGGAGCCTGTCCCGTTACTGTTGATGATGGGTGAGTTCGAATCAATATCTTTCATTCCATTCCATTTAAGCATAATGAGACAAACGTTGATATTGTTAGGGTTGCAGGCGGTGAATCAAGTTTTTACCTCCAACTTTTTGGGATGGCTATCTTAATTCACAAAGCTGATAAGCGGTTGCCTTCCTGATCCTTTTATCTAAAAGGCCTTCGGGGTAGCATCTCTCTCGTAAAGTTGAGTCTAATGAGTCGCTCGTCTCTGATAAGAATATCTAAAATAATAGTACAAACATGTCTGGCCAATGTGTATCAGTACTGATAGGGGTCCTAGATATGATAATGAGAATATCTAACAAGAGCTCAGTCTGAACTCAAAATACGCCCGAAAAACATATCAGTCCGAACAGGTGGAACAGTGAATTGAAAACTTTCAGCACTGTATGGATTTACATGTGTTAGTTAGTGGTGACATATCGCCTCCCCGTAATGCACCTACCAAAACTTCAGATTAGTAGCTTGAAAAATATGCGATATACAGTCCGGACACGAGCGAAACTACATTTAGAATGACTGAGAAAAAGAGGGTGTGTCTGGTTGCTATGGAAACAGCCCACATGAGCAAAAGCAACGCGTGACACGTCGTCTTCCCCTAATGCACCTACCTGCCAAATTTCAAATCTGTAGCTTGAAAAGTGTGCGATACACAGTCCGGACACGAGCGAAACTACATTTAGAATGACTGAGATAACGAGGACGTGTCTGGTTGCCATGGAAATGGCCCACATGAGCGAAAGGAACGCATGCCAAATCGTCTCCCCCTAATGCACCTACCTACCAAACTTCAGATCAGTAGCTTGAAAAGTGCGCGATATTCAGCCCAGGCTACCTTTACAATGGCTGAGATAAAGAGGGTGTTGTTTGGTTGCCATGGAAACGGCCCACATGAGCGAAAGCAACGCATGACACGTCGTCTCCCCCTAATGCACCTAACTGCCAAACTTCAGATCTGTAGCTTGAATAGTGTGCGATACACAGTCCGGACACGAGCGAAACTACATTCAAAATGGCTGAGATAAAGAGGGTGTGTTTGGTTGCCATGGAAATGGCCCACGTGAGCGAAAGCAACGTATGACACGTCGTCTACCCCTAATGCACCTACCTACCAAACTTCAGATCTGTAGCTTGAAAAGTGTGCAATAGACAGTCCGGACACAAGTGAGATTACATATAGAATGGCTGAGATAAAGAGGATGTGTCTGGTTGCCATGGAAACGGCCCACATGAGCGAAAGCAATGCACGACACGTCGTCTCCCCTTAATGCACCTACCTACCAAACTTCAGATCAGTAGCTTAAAAAGTGCACGATATTCAGCCCGGACACGAAACGGACGAACGGACGGACGGACAGCGCCATCCTATAATACGTGAATCTTGCTGTCATTTTGTTTCATATTAAACGATATGTGTACATGTAAAGACTCGACAGCTTCGTTTGCAAAGGGTCAGAAAAAGACACAATCATCAAGATATCATTTCCACATTTCTTCAAATTCAATGCCAAAGTTTTATCCATATGTTGATTTAACTTTTTCGTGAAAGGGTTATTTCTAAATAGCCCATAAGTAGGTTTGCATATACGGGCCATTTTTGCACCCATGGCATTCCCCAAAACCAGCAAGTAGTGAATGTTATTGAAACAAAATATTGTTCCGGTGAAAACAACAAACAGCTGGAAAAATTGTCGTTGTGATTGTTGAGCGAAATATTAGATTATGAGTATTTTAATTTGGTCAATATGCGGATTTGTGGACACGAGAAAACAATATTCGACTCGGCCTCTGTGAATATTGCCTTGTCAGATCCAGAGATACACATATTTTCTTCATCAAAAGACTGTAATTATATAATGTTGTTCAGTATATAAATATATAGAGATGGTATGTTGCCATGACAGTTTGTAAATGATCAGGGTAAATGTCTACACTCAGTAGGACCTCAGTACAAAACGAAATCTGTGTGGAAAATTATCCGAATTCAAGCAAACTGGTCCAAGATTTTGGCATACTTGTGTTCTTGTGGATGTTAAACTGTAATCAATACTAATTAATAGCCAAGTTATGGATGGTTGTTTATGAATGTGCAGAAGATTAATCTCTCAATAATACCATGCTTTTCAAGACTAAATACTTCCGTTACAGTAGCATTTACCTTAATAACCTCCGGACCACCGTGCACTGCTTGACTAGGTAAATCCCATTAGCGCCTAAATCGAAGCTCGGACAAATTATTATTTTCGCGCTTGCTGTGTACATGCGGATAATTACTTTCGTTTCCACAGAACGTATGCGATCAATCTAGTGATGGAAACGACATTGAGCTATTAGCCTATATTGCTACCGAATAATTGTATTCAGAATTGTCCGAATTATTGTAAAACACATTTCCCATACCAAACTTAAGACGCTAATGCCTCATTAGTACGCTAAAACCACAATCTAGGCCGGCTTAATTGTTCCCTAAACTGTATAAAAATTAATAGTTTATAAAAACGTGACCGTAAATGTAGGATGCAGTGGACCACAAATACTGGTTGTGGGTCAAGGAAAACACAAATCTGGTCAGAAATACTCATGTCGGACAATATATGTATACCAATGAAGCCAGCTCAATAAAATACAATTCAAATTAGGTGACAGTGAATTTTCATCATCATAATAAGTTTAATTAATTAGATCTGAGCATCACCCCCGAGAAAGCAGATTGATCACCCGAGAAAGCAGATTTTGATCTTGTGTCAAATAAACTGAGCTAGTCTGAGGAGGTATCATGTTCCTTGACTTTTTCTTTTAGTTAAATATTTTTGGATGCATTTTTGCGGTAAAATGACAAAAATGAAATCGGAACCTATTAATCAATCAGAATATCAAAGAAATTGCTCCTTCCACGAAAAATCATCTCTCTGAACTCAAGGAGGATTAACTGGATGTGACAAGGTGTTCAGACGAATATTAGGCACCTGAGAAATGTGGTAAACATGGAATTTGGAGCGATGTCTTCGTTTGGGACCGTTCTTGTTGTGCAGAGAAGAGAACTTCTCTTACAGGAAGGTGCGAAATGTTAACCGCACAATCTTTGATACCGTAATATAATATAGTTATTAAATTCGCAAGAGATACTAATGGAATAATATCCATCAGCTTAGCACGATGCGGTTGGTATCTGGATTCGATAAAGATATCAGTTCAAATATGCCCATGGTCAATGTCCGATTTGTACCCGGCATTACCAGAGCCAGATTCTAACGTATCTGATAATATATGTTTTTACGATATGACGAAATACGGAAAGTGTATAGGATTTCCAAAATGCGTAAATCACTACGCAAAGCCAGATTCATATCTTGTTCTACAGACGGCGCTGTATTGGGAAAGGTATTGCGCCTCTATTTCTAAGAACTCTGGCATTGAATGCATGTGAATATTGAAAAACTCAAAATGACTTACAGAAGAACTTGATGCGAAAGGATAAATAACCTACCGATATGTACCCACATGGGATTTCTCGACTCTCTATTCTACAAACCTTCATCATGACCTTATTGATCGTCTTAGTTCATTAATAGTATCGGTGTTCAAGAAAACTGATCGCCGATATATTAATGTTAGAAGTCATAAATCATTCTTTAGCTCTTCTTTATACAAGCGATATCATTCATGAGATTTTTCTTGTTGCTTGAATTTTTCATTAATAATACAAGCGTCTATTCCGTCATTCAATATTTAGCCGTCGTCCATTACAGAATTTCACTATAGAAATGAAACGGGCTTTCCTTTCGTAGATTGTACAACAAAAGAGATGATTGAAATTTCAACATAGTAAACTATCCCTATTTGGGGAGTATTATACAAGAGGCACCTGCATATGGTGTATACATATCTCACCCAATAAAATTTGCTAGATGATCGTTATAGTGTTCATGTGAACAGCAACAATCAACGCGTGACTGAGATACTTCATACTCCAGAAAACAACTTTACAACGAAAATCATATGGATTCGGAATACTGATCAGCGATAAGGATTTAATATTTTTGAAACATCCTAATGTCTTGACGACATCATTGCAATCTGTTGATCGCTCCTCTCTTGCAGGAAACTAAACAAGGTTTATGCATACTACTATTGATTCTTTTGATTTGGTGCTAATGCAATTATATGAATTAAGTCTTTGAATTTTGAAAGCGGAAATTTTTTAATGGACGACGGCTGAATATTGAATGACGGATTAGACGCTTGTATGTTAGTAGCTTAGTTCTTGAACTATTGATTTTACTGTCAGTTGTTGGTTTTCAGTGAACATTCAATATATAATAATATTATGCTTAGTTTGCGATTTCTATATATATTTATATATACATATTACGTGAGAATAGATCAGACAGGTCAATGTAGCTAAATCTACACAAGGAAGTTAGTTCATCACTTCTGGAGGAATAAAGAAGATCTAACTACAATATATTTTTAGTGACCTATTCTACATTGGTTCTTATTGTTTTATAATTATATAATGCTTAGTTCTCCCTGTTTTAAATTACTGTTATTTTACTTTGTCTCTTATCCTATGTATATATGTATTACTTGTCCATCTATGTTGTATGCCAGGATCTCCTGAAAACGCAGGCTTGGCCTGAGACCAGGGAAGAAAGAAAGAAAGAAAGAAAGAAAGGAAAAAAGTTGCGTTTACACAGAACGCGGGTAGGTAAGAAATCTACCGGTACCTGACAATCAACCGCAAGTAATGAATGCCACGAAACGAATGATGAAAACGAAATCGAACTAAATAGCCTACTATTGTACCCACATAATACATTTCAAAATTGTCTGAAAACTGTAAATAAAAATCATTCCCTGAACCGTATAAGTATTAATAGTTTAGGAAAACGGGGCCATACATGTAGAATGCAGTCGACCTCAAATACTGGAGTCAAGGGAAACGTAAATATAGTCAGAAATGATCATGTAGGATAGAATATGTATACCACTGAGTTGCAAAAGTAAATTTCATATTTTAATACGTTGACCTTACATTAATGCAAAGTTACAATGTACAAAATCACGCCGTTCGGGTTGCACTATGCCTCAGGTACATTCCAAAGCTGAATGCCTTCGGATTGGACGATTGCGTAACATACATTGTGTTGATGATCTACTGGAATTAAAACGACATCGCTTGAACTAGATTTTAGATGTAAAATTTATTTCGGAGGGATTTAGGTGCAAAAAAACCCAAACAAACATAGCAAATATCTGCCTTTAGAGAAACGATGATATAAACGAAAAAACCAAACCTGTTTATTATCGACACTTGCATAAAAAAAAAAAATGTGAAATGCATCATGGACCAAAAAAACGATGATGATGAGACAACCATTTAGTATTCCAAGGAAGAATTTATCCAATTTAGTTACATCAAAACAAGTTTTCTGGAATACTACGTAGAAATCTCGGCAACCGATACAAGAAATTGATCCAGTGCGATCTTACATTTTATTTCTCCAACAGATCCATTTAAAATCACGTAAATGTAGCAAAGCATGTACCATATTATGTTTCAATGCTGTTAGACCAAGATCGTAGGGGGAAACGGGAGTTCCTATACTGAATACAGGTCATATACTTTACAATACCCAGCTACAATTTCCTATCAGTTTTGTGACAAACTGCATTTTGAACAAAATTAGTATTGAAGACCAGTGTACATTCTGTAATGACCATCCTGAAATCACAGAGCAAATGTTCTGAAACTGTGAGCAGATCTGTTCTCTTCCTGGAGACATCGAGACCGGTTTACATAACAAAATACACCTACAGATCAATTTTATGACTAAGAACATTGTTTTTGGGGAACAGACAATAACAGAGTTCTTAAAGATATTAAATCTCATTATACTCGTTAGTAAACACTCTACATTCTTGAAAGCAATCAGTTTCTATTAGAGCAGTTTAGAACATCATCAAACAAAGGTATACATTTCAATAGAACATTCAAGCTTTCAGAAGTTCAACCTATGGCTCGATGCTATTACTGAATAAATGTATTTATACAATGGATTCTGACAATGCAGAAATACTTCCGTTGCTTTTTATGTACCGGTACGTTATTATGTTATATATTGAAGATCGCCAGTATATTATATATTATTCGGAAATGTGCTAAATAATAAACCAGACGTTCTATTATATAGAATATTCCCTGTTGCATATAATTCAATTATGTGCCTTCAGGATACATGTATTTTAAACAAATCTATTGCTCATGTATTTGTTTGACAGTATGTATATAATTTACATATCAATGCCAAGGCTCACTATGTACATTTAATTCTTCTATATTTCTTCAGGTTGACCACTACGTGGCAATGTATAGCCTATGGCTATACGAACAACTAGCTATAAAAACCACGAACTTAATTCCCTATCTGTACATATCAACAAAGAACGCCATTTGAACTATACCCGTCGGTGTTAGTTAAATTAATTCAGTAAAATCTCCAATTACAAGTGTACATCGCTCATACGTTGATTTGGTCTGTTGATGTTCAAGGATATGTCCAATTTAGCAGCATCAACCCAACATAAACCACACAGCTCCGGGTTAAACGATGACATCACGATACGATATCCGTCGCTAACGATATCTAGTTAGTGAGATTTAGCATAAATATGACGTGGATTCGTTGTAATTGCCTTTCTGACATTGCATTGTCGCTGTATAAGGTCACAAAACCAATCATTTGTTCCTGGTCCTAGATCATCGGAAAAAGCAGAATTAGAATTAACATCACCTTCAGCAATATACAACATGAGGTTGATCACATCAAAACCCCTCGGTTTTCCCAATATGATGGAGATCCATGTGAAGTGTGAATTGGGGAAGAGATAGTACCATGTGGAATCACCAAGCTACCGACACACACAACTGATTAAATCTCTGAGATCTTCTACGTAAGTCTGATAAGATGTTCATCAACTTACTGATATATCTGCATATATGCCAAAGTAAACCAACAAACACATGCAGATTTTGTAACAAACAGTAATAAATATAATGAAAGCAGGTACAGATTATGACTGATAAGTGGTATAACTGCATGAAATATAGGTTGAGGTGAATCATTGTTGACAGGTGTCTTGAGGACAATTAGATAAATAAGTTACTGAAATTTGTCGACTGTACCGAACATAGTTCTAGAGATTATGTGGTAAGAGTCAAGGTACGGAGTATGCACGGAAAAGAGGATAACTCCATAAAATAAGGTCCAATGAATATTTTGTACACCTCTAGAGTACAATCACATCAATAATTTTCCAAAGCTTAGCAGGTGTACCGAACACAGGACTGCAAATATAACTTGTACATTCAAACATATGCGACAGAAATCAGAAATTATCAAATCCGAAAAGGGGTATAACTCCATGAAATATGGGCCGAGACGACTAATTTTTTGGTAGGCATCTTGGAGACTACTACATAAAAATTTGGTAGCTGTACCAAACACTGTTACTAAGATACAACTGGTTACGTTCATATATATATCACAAAATCATTATTGCTCTCAAAAAGGGACATAACTCGACTAACTTTTTGTTGGCTTCTAGAAGACATCTAGTTCAAAAGTTTCCAAAATTTATTAGCTGTACCGAACACGGATTTGCAGATATAACTTGCAAATTTAACCATATATCACAAAATTTAGAAATTATTAAATTTGAAATTTATAACTACATAAATAAGTTTTCAAGATTTGGTCACTGTATCTTGATCGGTTTTGCATAAAATGTGGTAATGGACGGACGTACGGACGGACATACATGACGACGACAAAAAGTGATGTGGTGACGCGGGTGTTTTGTTGTTCGATTCCCGACGAGCCCTGAACTGAGACAGTGGTATACGTTAAATCTCTGTATGTTCTGCGTCGAACCTACAACATTCCAAGACCAATGGCCAAGGGCCTTTCCTAACACTTTCCCGTCACATTACATACAAATTCAATAGTTTGGTAGCTGAGCTAGTTGACCGGACCGGACGAAAGCATTAAACATTTACCACAAACTTTTTGTGATATTTTCCATTTGGCTCTAAGACTGAAATATTCGCTAGTCATCACGACATTCGAGACGATGAGAATGATGTTCGTCAATTTATTCAATGTCCCCCTATACTCATTCATTATATTTTGACGAAAGAGGGGTAGATGTATTTGAACAGCATCTATAGCACGTATTTATGGTTCTATTTGTCTGGCAGTGGCATATATATGAAGATAGTATTGTGTCATTTAGAAAGTAATATATATTATGTAGCACAGTATTATCGTTATACTAGTGATATGCTAAGGAAGTGTAATCCCAGAATAAGAAAATATACGATCCCTTTTCTAAATGACAAAAAAATTCTTCATGTTTTCAGCTGTGGGAGCTATGTCATTATGGTCATCAGAGTGGTATCGTATGTTCGCTTTCAAGACTACCGGTGTGCTATCTCCTGTTTTTGTGGGAGACCCGTTGAACAAGTGGTTTAGATCGCCGACATACAGTGCTGGGTGCCTTACTCTGATGGTCGCTGGCTCGAATCCGCATGGGTCCCGGCCAAGTTTCAGCACTAGAATCTGTGCTATACTAAGATAGTGTAATCCTAAAATAACGAAAATACTGTCAGTGTCATATATACTCAAGATATTTTCTTGTATCTGATCTGCATTGCCTCATTTTGGGGCCATATCTGAGAGATACTCTTAGAGAGAGGGTGTACATGTAACTGAATATTCATATAGTCCTAATTATTGATCGCCCCACACGAGGGTAGGTGTAATTGTACAGCTATATCTTCCTACAAATTTGAACATATATTTCTTAGCACTATTGAGAGAGTCAATATTTTCCATATCTTTCGCCTATGGTATGATAAAATACTCATGAAAATACGCTGTGATAACTCGAATTAAAATATTTCTCTTGACATTGCTTTATCAAATATTTCGCCATTCACATAGCTTAGGAAATATTAACTACATGAACCAACTGAACACTTATTTGTGTGGAGATAATTAGACCACGGCTTTTAATCAGTTCTGGGACTGATTTTCATGAAAGCAAACTACACATGGCTCTCAAATGGCTACATATGAGGACAAAGCAAACCAAGGCTAAAAAAATCAAGCTAAATACATGTATACAAAGTATACCCACATGAGAAATCTCTCTGTCCATCTAACAACCTCCCATGAAGCTTGACGTGACATATATGTCCCCCAACCCCCTGTGCTACCTAGCGGATCAGAACTCTTTCCAATGGCTGCAAAGGAAAGCATTCTGCAAATTAGCCTACAGTATAAATCCAATATTTGCCCCATGAAAATGCCGCATACCCATAAATATATGCAATCTGAATTCCAAGCCGTGACGATAAATTCATCAATATTGAATAATTACAGTAGAAGCAACATTGCTTCACTCAAACGAACACTTGAGTTAATAAAACATTACAATTGGAGAGGCTTATTCGTTTCCTCATCAAGTCACACTTTCTTTGAAGCAAGAAAGCGTGTCCGGCGCGCGATAGCCCCACTGCTGTTGTGGCAAGTTAAAAATTGTCCGAAGGGGCTTTTAAGAGGGGATAATACCTGAAAAATAATTCCTTCATAAATTTGTGATAATTCCTCAAGTAATTAAAGTATCCCATTAAAATTTTCACAGATAATAGACATGACTGTAAGTGTTGCAAACAGTTACTGTAGCAAGAATGATATAGGTTCAACAGCAGGATGGAAACTAATGGTGTGAACTTACCGAATTGGACTCAAGCAGAAGGATAATCCAAGAATTATTTACATGTGGCATAAGACACAGATTGGAAGGTTCCAAGAACTCCTCAACAGTTGGTTATTGGAGTGAGGAAAGAGAAATACCTACAAAAATGAAAAACAAAACAGGACAAAAGAGGAAGTGAAACATTGGACATTGAGTCACCATTTTGTTGATGGGACTTCTTCAAACAACCTCATGAATAGTGATGAATCTAAATTAGCCCATCTCAATGAACATAAGATGTGAATGCCCTTGCCCATGTACACCAAGTTTTCCAATATGATTACTTATTAACCTTTGAATTAATCATCCCAACTGTGGAAAATATAACATTGTGTTCATTATGTTGAAGAGTAAAAGAAAATTTGAAGTAATGTAATTGACGATAACATAAAAAACATAAATGAATTACCTGCATATCATACTTACATTTCCAAATAAAAACAATCGAGTTATTTTGGTAGGCAAGTGGTCTCTACAAGGTAAGTGACATCATCTTCATCACATATAAAATAATATCCAGTGCCAGGGAAATCAGCTGATATCACTCTAATAGCAGTGGCTGTACAAATAAAGAGAAAGAGTTATGTTTAGGCTATGTTATGAAGGCATGATAAATTAATTTGTACATTGTACAAGTTGTTGATCATCAGTCAATTTACCTGCAACCAACACCAAAACAATGTATATGCAATTGTTCCTGGTTAATTTAGCAGAATATTGATCAGAATGATGAAAATAAAGGACTCTCTTCCCAAATTACACGCGAAAAATGCCCACATAGTTCACAGAGTTAAAATTGGACATGTTTCCCCACAGTACTGCTTGCATTCCCTGCATGGAGTATCTATTACCATAACAAAACAACAACGCGTTTCAGAGACTGCAGTTGTAAACATGAGTTCAACTCATTTTTTAGTGCTTGACACAAACATAACGTAGGACAGAACTTAGGAACACATCATTCTCGCCTTCTACCACATAATATCTTCATAATCTTCAAGAAAGAAACCAATTCCCCAATTTCTGTGCGTTGTTGTTGTTCTGTGCTCCCCTTTGCGCAGGTCTGCAGGAAGTGCAACCAAGCCACTGCAAATTGCTAACTCCGCAATGATCAGCACGTCCGGGAAATAGTCCCTAAAAGAAAAAAACCTTTTATTACAGTTTCTTAACACTACAAACGAAGGAATATATCTTTTATCATGTCAATGTAATAAGGAACACAATATCCATTTCGAACAAGATAGAAATATATTCATGAAGAGGTTGGCGTATGAAACTCCACACAGATCACTGTCCCATCACAGCTAAGGATTCGGGAACATATTTTGAACATGTGGAATTTTGCTTGACTAACAGGTAAATATTTCAGTTCGTTCCTCGCACCTGTGGTTTCGGCAAGTATGTCACACGTACTTTGATCTTGTCGGACAGGGTGTCATGAAAGCATAGATTTTGAAAAAGCCTCCATCTTCAACAGTTTCAATATTGTAGTTTTCACTGTATCGTTGGTATTTCACGCATTACACTTGTTTTATCTCTTCTCTATTGTTATAATGAGTATAGTAAAATGTATGTAGTGCATATTCAAAGCATATTTCAATTGTCATTTCGGTTGGTAATTTTTAAAGGCCCGTAATGAACGTGGTAAGAAGAAAGAAAAACAACACGGTTGTGGATGGTGATGATTTCAACTTGTATTTACTTCGCCCAAATCCCATGGTACAAACAACCTCCTGTCTGGTACCGGGTAAACATGACTATGTACAGGAGTGTCACAGAGACGTCATTTTCCCACTACTCAAAGAGTACACCGTATTACACAATACTGAACCATGGACGGAGCAGCACAAACTTCACGAACAGCTTCAGCTTCAAACAATGTCACCAATGGTCCACCACACATCTGTCTACACATGTACAAATGTGTACGCCTAAACACAGTGGGAACTACAGGAAGACCCAAAGGATCGAAGCAAACAGTGACAACGAAAATGGCGGCGGCAGTCCGTTCTATATGCTTTTCACTTTAATGAGTAGTCTAAGAAGGGCATAACTCTGAATGACAAGCCACAGATGCAGAATGCGTTAATCTGCGGTGTACACGGATTCAGCCCGTCACACACTCCACTGCTACTTGGTAGACGTCCCGACAACCATAGCTCCTAAGATTACAAAGGTATTTCCTAACAGATACATTAACATTGCGTTCCACATACATCTGAGAATATCAGTATGACTACTGATGAACCTTAGACAACATCTGCATCAATAGTACTTGGGTCTGCCTAACATTTGCCAGAACCTGAGTATCAACCTGTTGTGTACACTGTGATTCTTCCGTAATGACAGATCTAGGTGCATGGTGAACATTACTGTGCTGACCAGCCATTGATCTCGCTGTTCTCCGTAATGGTTGATGCCGATCCTCCATCTGCGGCACAGCCCCGTCATCATTCTTCTCTAAGTTAAGTGTGTGCTCCTCTGGCGAATCAATTCCAGATGCGATGTGGTACTACCTTGCTGTGTCGGCGACACTCGGGGCATCCTGCAGCTGACCTCCAACATCCGTGGAGGTAAGATTTCTGGCGGTATGATGATCGCATGCCTCATCTCATCTTCTTCAGGGTCATACAAGGCTTCCTCGTGCCCTGGCGGATCCGGCGTATCAGCAACGACTAGTGGAACATCATGATGCAAGTCGTCAACCAGGTCCCTCGCATCCAGAATGTCTGTCCTCTGCACGGTCTTCGAACCAGTATCACCCTTGAGGGGTTCGACCACATACACATGTCCACATGGGTTTGGGCGCGCTACGACTCGATATGGAGTGTGGCACCACGCGTCTTGAATTTTGTGACGATCCCGATAACTTCTGTCTCTCAAATAAACTCGAGCATCAATAGGTAGACTAGTCTCCTTTGCATGTTTATCATGAAGCTTCCTGCGTCTCAGCGACTCCTTTTCGGTTTTCACCGATGCTAAGCGAAAGGCCTCACTCAGTCGAAGGCAGTGATCTGTTACCCAATCATCAACGGTGTTGTACTCTTGTCCATCATCAAGTCACAAAAAGCTGTCCACAGGCAGTCTGGGCTCCCGACCGAAGAAGAGGTAGTAGGGGGAATAATTCGTTGAGGAGCGAGGTGTGCAGTTGTAAGCATATACGATTTCTGCCAGGTACTTGAGGGTCACATCCGTTTCTTCGCTATCGGTAATGAACGCAGGAGGTCGTGCATAGTTCTGTTGAAACGTTCACAGGAACCGTTTCCCTGGGGATGGTATGGTGTTGTTCTACTTTTGGAGACGTTATAAATTGCACAAAGCTCCGCTATCACTTCTCCCTCAAAGTTTCGACCTTGGTCGCTATGGATCCTTAGAGGAACGCCAAACCGCACGAACCAGTCTCTCACAAGTACTTTCGCCACAATTCTTGCTTTTTGGTCAGTCGTAGCCACTGCCTGGATATACTTCATGAACGCGTCAGTCATGACGAGAACGTGGACTTCTCCAGAACGGTATAGTCAATTGCCAACACTTCTAATGGCTTTTTGGCTATCACCGACCCTAGCGTAGGTTTATCAGATTTACCAGTCTTTGACAGAACACATCTGGAGCACGTACTATAATGGTTTCTCACGTCGGCTTTCATTCCAACCCAGCAACACCTTGTCTGCAAAGGTCAAAATGTGCGGTCCGCGCCTTGATGACCAGATTTTTCATGGATCTCGGTAAGTATCTGTTTTCTCAGTGATGATGGCAGTATCAGCTGATGAAAATTATCTCCTCGAACGGTTGCCTTGCGGTAGAGAATGCCACATTTCTCCACCACACGGTCCCAGTACTGTATTAGCTTCTTTACGGACTTGGATTCTTTGGTTAACTCCTTTGGTGTAGGGTGACGTTTTATATACCAGTAGTGTTGGTCTGTCCAGAACGATATTTCATAGTAAACCTGAACTGGGCAAATTCCGCAGCCCATCTGGATTCAGTGGCACCAAGCTTCGCCGTGGAATTTATATAACTGAGAGGATTGTTGTCTTTGAATACAACATACTATTCACCAATCAGCATGTCTCTGAATTTCTGTCACTGCCCATCTCAAGGTAAGTAACTCCAGTTTCATACTACTATAGTTCTCCATCGATTGCTCGTGTTCCCTCAGGCTCCTGCTAGCATAGGAAATGGCAACGGTTTTGTCACCCTGGTTTTGGGGAAGGATGGCTCCCGGACCATGGAAACTCGTATCTATTTCCAGAAAAACGGGCTGTTGAAATTTGGGTGTCCCAGAACTGCTGGGCTACATAGTTTCTCTTTCAGCTCGAGAAAGGATGACGTGCACTCTGCTGACCAACGTTGATGGAGCGGTTGCTGATCGGGTTGGGAGACTTGCTTTTTCTTCCCCGTCCGTTTAGAGGAACTTCCAGACAGTAGACCATGCAACGGAGCAGCACTAGCAGCATAACCAGCAGTAATATCCAGACAATCCCAAAAATCCTCGAAGCTCGTGTTCAGTCTTCGGTGTCTGCAATTCCATCACCGCACGATTTTTATCAGAATCAGGTAGTATACCATCTTTCGCAACTTCGTGTCCCAGATAATGGAGTTGTCTCTTGAAAAAGTGGCACTTCTGTGACTTTACTTTGTGGTTGAATGTATTCAGCCGGGTCAACATTATGTCTAACCTCATCAAGGTCTCTTCAAATGTTGGTCCGAAGATCAGGATGTCGTCAAGATCTATCAACATTGTCTGGAAGTTTTCATCACGAAAGACCCGGCTCATGAGTCTCATGAACGTAGCTGGAGCATTGCACAATCCAAATGAAATCCTAAAAAATTCGTATAATCCGCCCGTTCCGACCCTGAAATCGGTCTTTTCAACATCTTCGCTGGCCATAGGCACTTAGTAGAAACCGTGGGCAAGATCAAGACTGCAGAAGTAGTTTGCTCCATTCAGCACTTGCAACGCTTCCTCTATGTGAGGCAATGGATAGGCATCCTTGTGAGTGTGAGCATGTAATGCTCGATTGTCCACACATAGACGTAAACTTCCATCTCGTTTCCTGGCGAGGACAACAGGTGATGCAAATGAGCTAGTAGACTCTCTGATGAATCCTTTGCTGAGTGCACGGTGTAAATATTCTCGGACCTCTCCCCACTGCTGCGTTGATACACGCCGATAAGGTACTTTAATTGAGAAGTCATTCTCCAGATGGAACCGATGAGCAACCTCATTACAACAGTCAATATCATCATCGGACTGACTGAAAATTGAAACTTGTTTGATCAGAATTCTCTCCACAGCTTCCTGTTGGTTGGCATCGAGGTCATCGCCGAAGTGCATTTTATCTACAATGTTACGGAGGAGGACCGGATGATTGTACTTCGCTGAGACCTCATCAACATAAACTTCATTATCGCTCACTTGGTTGACATGGACTGGAGTCAATAGCACATTTCCAAATAGTAGCAATCAATGTTCTCTGTTGATAAATTCATCAATATTGAATAATTACAGTAGAAGCAACATTGCTTCACTCAAACGAACATTTGAGTTAATAAAACATTACAATTGGAGAGGCTTATTCGTTTCCTCATCAAGTCACACTTTCTTTGAAGCAAGAAAGCGTGTCCGGCGCGCGATAGCCCCACTGCTCTTGTGGCAAGTTAAAAATTGTCCGAAGGGGCTTTTAAGAGGGGATAATACCTGAAAAATAATTCCTTCATAAATTTGTGATAATTCCTCAAGTAATTAAAGTATCCCATTAAAATTTTCACAGATAATAGACATGACTGTAAGTGTTGCAAACAGTTACTGTAGCAAGAATGATATAGGTTCAACAGCAGGGTGGAAACTAATGGTGTGAACTTACCGAATTGGACTCAAGCAGAAGGATAATCCAAGAATTATTTACATGTGGCATAAGACACAGATTGGAAGGTTCCAAGAACTCCTCAACAGTTGGTTATTGGAGTGAGGAAAGAGAAATACCTACAAAAATGAAAAACAAAACAGGACAAAAGAGGAAGTGAAACATTGGACATTGAGTCACCATTTTGTTGATGGGACTTCTTCAAACAACCTCATGAATAGTGATGAATCTAAATTAGCCCATCTCAATGAACATAAGATGTGAATGCCCTTGCCCATGTACACCAAATTTTCCAATATGATTACTTATTAACCTCTGAATTAATCATCCCAACTGTGGGAAATATAACATTGTGTTCATTATGTTGAAGAGTAAAAGAAAATTTGAAGTAATGTAATTGACAATAACATAAAAAACAGAAATGAAATACCTGCATATCATACTTACATTTCCAAATAAAAACAATCGAGTTATTTTGGCAAGCAAGTGGTCTCTACAAGGTAAGTGACATCATCTTCATCACATATAAAATAATATCCAGTGGCAGGGAAATCAGCTGATATCACTCTAATAGCAGTGGCTGTACAAATAAAGAGAAAGAGTTATGTTTAGGCTATGTTATGAAGGCATGATAAATTAATTTGTACATTGTACAAGTTGTTGATCATCAGTCAATTTACCTGCAACCAACACCAAAACAATGTATATGCAATTGTTCCTGGTTAATATAGCAGAATATTGATCAGAATGATGAAAATAAAGGACTCTCTTCCCAAATTACACGCGAAAAATGCCCACATACTTCACAGAGTTAAAATTGGACATGTTTCCCCACAGTACTGCTTGCATTCCCTGCATGGAGTATCTATTACCATAACAAAACAACAACGCGTTTCAGAGACTGCAGTTGTAAACATGAGTTCAACTCATGTTTTAGTGCTTGACACAAACATAACGTAGGACAGAAATGTTTCATACATCTTAGAAACACATCATTCTCGCCTTCTACCACATAATATCTTCATAATCTTCAAGAAAGAAACCAATTCCCCAATTTCTGTGCGTTGTTGTTGTTCTGTGCTCCCCTTTGCGCAGGTCTGCAGGAAGTGCAACCAAGCCACTGCAAATTGCTAACTCCGCAATGATCAGCACGTCCGGGAAATAGTCCCTAAAAGAAAAAACCTTTTATTAGAATTTCTTAACACTACAAACGAAGGAATATATCTTTTATCATGTCAATGTAATAAGGAACACAATATCCATTTCGAACAAGATAGAAATATATTCATGAAGAGGTTGGCGTATGAAACTCCACACAGATCACTGTCCCATCACAGCTAAGGATTCGGGAACATATTTTGAACATGTGGAATTGTGCTTGACTAACAGGTAAATATTTCAGTTCGTTCCTCGCACCTGTGGTTTCGGCAAGTATGTCACACGTACTTTGATCTTGTCGGACAGGGTGTCATGAAAGCATAGATTTTGAAAAAGCCTCCATCTTCAACAGTTTCAATATTGTAGTTTTCACTGTATCGTTGGTATTTCACGCATTACACTTGTTTTATCTCTTCTCTATTGTTATAATGAGTATAGTAAAATGTATGTAGTGCATATTCAAAGCATATTTCAATTGTCATTTCGGTTGGTAATTTTTAAAGGCCCGTAATGAACGTGGTAAGAAGAAAGAACAAGAACACGGTTGTGGATGGTGATGATTTCAACTTGTATTTACTTCGCCCAAATCCCATGGTACAAACAACCTCCTGTCTGGTACCGGGTAAACATGACTATGTAAAGGAGTGTCACAGAGACGTCATTTTCCCACTACTCAAAGAGTACACCGTATTACACAATACTGAACCATGGACGGAGCAGCACAAACTTTACGAACAGCTTCAGCTTCAAACAATGTCACCAATGGTCCACCACACATCTGTCTACACATGTACAAATGTGTACGCCTAAACACAGTGGGAACTACAGGAAGACCCAAAGGATCGAAGCAAACAGTGACAACAAAAATGGCGGCGGCAGTCCGTTCTATATGCTTTTCACTTTAGTGAGTAGTCTAAGAAGGGCATAACTATATACAAACGAGCTGTTTTAGCTTATAAAGTTTTTAACAACATTGCCCCACGGTACTTAAATTGTTTTACCACTGTTACAAATATTCATAATTATAATACACGCGCCGCACGGCGTGATGATTTATATCTTCCGAAGCACCGAACCCAGTCTTTTAAAAGAAGCTTTATTTACTCCGCCACTGTTTTATGGAATAGTCTTAGTGCTTCTATTAAAAATTCTACAAATGTACAGTCTTTTAAAAGAGCGTATATCAAGTCGTATTTTAAACACTAAACTCTGTTTTAAGATGACTGTGGTGCTGTGGCTTATTATTATTGTTATTATTATTATTATTATTATTATTATTTATGTTTATTTAAATCTTCCTTTTCTTAATTTTACTAATATTGTATATATGTTTGAATGCAGGGCCATAATGGAAACTAGTTCTCGAACTAATTGTGTAACCTTGGATAAATAAAGGTTCTATCTATCTATCTATCTAACTCTGAATGACAAGCCACAGATGCAGAATGCGTTAATCTGCGGTGTACACGGATTCAGCCCGTCACACACTCCCCTGCTACTTGGTAGACGTCCCGACAACCATAGCTCCTAAGATTACAAAGGTATTTCCTAACAGATACATTAACATTGCGTTCCACATACATCTGAGAATATCAGTATGACTACTGATGAACCTTAGACAACATCTGCATCAATAGTACTTGAGTCTGCCTAACATTTGCCAGAACCTGAGTATCAACCTGTTGTGTACACTGTGATTCTTCCGTAATGACAGATCTAGGTGCATGGTGAACATTACTGTGCTGACCAGCCATTGATCTCGCTGTTCTCCGTAATGGTTGATGCCGATCCTCCATCTGCGGCACAGCCCCGTCATCATTCTTCTCTAAGTTAAGTGTGTGCTCCTCTGGCGAATCAATTCCAGATGCGATGTGGTACTACCTTGCTGTGTCGGCGACACTCGGGGCATCCTGCAGCTGACCTCCAACATCCGTGGAGGTAAGATTTCTGGCGGTATGATGATCGCATGCCTCATCTCATCTTCTTCAGGGTCATACAAGGCTTCCTCGTGCCCTGGCGGATCCGGCGTATCAGCAACGACTAGTGGAACATCATGATGCAAGTCGTCAACCAGGTCCCTCGCATCCAGAATGTCTGTCCTCTGCACGGTCTTCGAACCAGTATCACCCTTGAGGGGTTCGACCACATACACATGTCCACATGGGTTTGGGCGCGCTACGACTCGATATGGAGTGTGGCACCACGCGTCTTGAATTTTGTGACGATCCCGATAACTTCTGTCTCTCAAATAAACTCGAGCATCAATAGGTAGACTAGTCTCCTTTGCATGTTTATCATGAAGCTTCCTGCGTCTCAGCGACTCCTTTTCGGTTTTCATCGATGCTAAGCGAAAGGCCTCACTCAGTCGAAGGCAGTGATCTGTTACCCAATCATCAACGGTGTTGTACTCTTGTCCATCATCAAGTCACAAAAAGCTGTCCACAGGCAGTCTGGGCTCCCGACCGAAGAAGAGGTAGTAGGGGGAATAATTCGTTGAGGAGCGAGGTGTGCAGTTGTAAGCATATACGATTTCTGCCAGGTACTTGAGGGTCACATCCGTTTCTTCGCTATCGGTAATGAACGCAGGAGGTCGTGCATAGTTCTGTTGAAACGTTCACAGGAACCGTTTCCCTGGGGATGGTATGGTGTCGTTCTACTTTTGGAGGCGTTATAAATTGCACAAAGCTCCGCTATCACTTCTCCCTCAAAGTTTCGACCTTGGTCGCTATGGATCCTTAGTGGAACGCCAAACCGCACGAACCAGTCTCTCACAAGTACTTTCGGCACAATTCTTGCTTTCTGGTCAGTCGTAGCCACTGCCTGGATATACTTCATGAACGCGTCAGTCATGACGAGAACGTGGACTTCTCCAGAACGGTATAGTCAATTGCCAACACTTCTAATGGCTTTTTGGCTATCACCGACCATAGCGTAGGTTTATCAGATTTACCAGTCTTTGACAGAACACATCTGGAGCACGTACTACAATGGTTTCTCACGTCGGCTTTCATTCCAACCCAGCAACACCTTGTCTGCAAAGGTCAAAATGTGCGATCCGCGCCTTGATGACCAGATTTTTCATGGATCTCGGTAAGTGTCTGTTTTCTCAGTGATGATGGCAGTATCAGCTGATGAAATTTATCTCCTCGAACGGTTGCCTTGCGGTAGAGAATGCCACATTTCTCCACCACACGGTCCCAGTACTGTATTAGCTTCTTTACGGACTTGGATTCTTTGGTTAACTCCTTTGGTGTAGGGTGACGTTTTATATACCAGTAGTGTTGGTCCGTCCAGAACGATATTTCATAGTAAACCTGAACTGGGCAAATTCCGCAGCCCATCTGGATTCAGTGGCACCAAGCTTCGCCGTGGAATTTATATAACTGAGAGGATTGTTGTCTTTGAATCCAACATATTATTCACCAATCAGCATGTCTCTGAATTTCTGTCACTGGTCATCTCAAGGTAAGTAACTTCAGTTTCATACTACTATAGTTCTCCATCGATTGCTCGTGCTCCCTCAGGCTCCTGCTAGCATAGGAAATGACAACGGTTTTGTCACCCTGGTTTTGGGGAAGGACGGCTCCCGGACCATGGAATCTCGTATCTATTTCCAGAAAAACGGGCTGTTGAAATTTGGGTGTCCCAGAACTGCTGGGCTACATCGTTTCTCTTTCCGCTCGAGAAAGGATGACGTGCACTCTGCTGACCAACGTTGATGGAGCGGTCGCTGATCGGGTTGGGAGACTTGACTTTTCTTCCCCTTCCGTTTAGAGGAACTTCCAGACAGTAGACCATGCAACGGAGCAGCAATTGCAGCATAACCAGCAGTAATATCCAGACAATCCCAAAAATCCTCGAAGCTCGTGTTCAGTCTTCGGTGTCTGCAATTCCATCACCGCACGATTTTTATCAGAATCAGGTAGTATACCATCTTTCGCAACTTCGTGTCCCAGATAATGGAGTTGTCTCTTGAAAAAGTGGCACTTCTGTGGCTTTACTTTGTGGTTGAATGTATTCAGCCGGGTCAACACTATGTCTAACCTCATCAAGGTCTCTTCAAATGTTGGTCCGAAGATCAGGATGTCGTCAAGATCTATCAACATTGTCTGGAAGTTTTCATCACCAAAGACCCGGTCCATGAGTCTCATGAACGTAGCTGGAGCATTGCACAATCCAAATGAAATCCTAAAAAATTCGTATAATCCGCCCGTTCCGATCCTGAAATCGGTCTTTTCAACATCTTCGCTGGCCATAGGCACTTAGTAGAAACCGTGGGCAAGATCAAGACTACAGAAGTAGTTTGCTCCATTCAGCACTTGCAACGCTTCCTCTATGCGAGGCAATGGATAGGCATCCTTGTGAGTGTGAGCATGTAATGCTCGATTGTCCACACATAGACGTAAACTTCCATCTCGTTTCCTGGCGAGGACAACAGGTGATGCAAATGAGCTAGTAGACTCTCTGATGAATCCTTTGCTGAGTGCACGGTGTAGATATTCTCGGACCTCTCCCCACTGCTGCGTTGATACACGCCGATAAGGTACTTTAATTGAGAAGTCATTCTCCAGATGGAACCGATGAGCAACCTCATTACAACAGTCAATATCATCATCGGACTGACTGAAAATTGAAACTTGTTTGATCAGAATTCTCTCCACAGCTTCCTGTTGGTTGGCATCGAGGTCATCGCCGAAGTGCATTTTATCTACAATGTTACGGAGGAGGGCCGGATGATTGTACTTCGCTCAGACCTCATCAACATAAACTTCATTATCGCTCACTTGGTTGACATGGACTGGAGTCAATAGCACATTTCCAAATAGTACCAATCAATGTTCTCTGTTTCAGATACACATCTTTGTCACCAAAGTTAGCTATCTGGACTGGTATAACACCACTACTAGTCACTGTCACACGTGTGGGGCCCAATGCAAAACCCCTGGGAATTGGTCCGATGTCGGACTTCACATGCTTCAGCAATCCGTCGTAGGTTTGTCCCGACTTTGCAGGCATAGTCGAACCTTCAATCACAATAATAGTTCTAGCTGGGACTCGGTTCGGCTTTCGTCCAGACACTCGAACCGTTGACAATATGTCTGTCTTTCTATCAATGCAAGCAGAAGAAATCTCGTTGTACAGTGGCAGCACACTTTCCCAGCTAGTCTGGGACTTCTGTACAAGTTTCTGTAGAAATTCTGGACCTTCTACATCTTTAATAACATTTGTAATACAGTTCAGAATGTTACAACCAATAACACCTGGGCACAACTTCTTTAGGTGTGCAATCGGAGTGCCTTTCATGTCTCGCACAACTAAAACCCCCATCTGTGGAAAAGCTCTCCCAAGCAGGGTTAGATCTAACTCAATATACCTCAAGTAGAGAACAGCAAGTCCCTGTGCCTCAGAAATGTTGATAAAAGAGGAAACATCCAACCGCTCTCCTTCCTGAACCAGGTGTTCTCTGAAGAAGGACTCCGTGATAGTTGATATCTGTGCCTCTGTATCCAGCAAACATCTCAACTCCTGTGGACCAACCTTCACCACAACCTCCGGACACTTTCCAACCGCTTTTTCTAATATTGAGCCTTCATCCCTCTTTCTGCCCGACATGCGACTCGCCATGACTTGGGCGTCCTAGTTCAAAGTTTCCAATGATGCTACATCCTCTTGCGGCGTGGCATCGGTCGAGTACGGACAATTCCTTTTTCAAATGGTCAACCGACCCACATCCCCAGGAGCGGCGAGGCGTAGTGTTTCTGGATCTTCCATAATCACGGCGTGCTGTAACCGATTCCCTTGGTCGTTGCAGCAATCTCTCAGTCTGCTGTTCCTGAGTCGCAAAAAGTTCACCCTGTCTCATTACTTCCTTCAGAAGTTCACTTTACCCACTGGTCTCATGAACTACAACATCCTTCACGCTTGACTTGGATTTCGGTTTCTCATTGTTGCCAAGCCAAAGCTGTGCACGAACGCGAGTGTCAAAGTAACTCAGCTCTGGGGACTCAATATTCAAATGTCAGATTTCACGCCTCAGGCTTTCATCTTTGACGACCTCAGCTAAGCGAGGTAATCTCTTTACAGCTCCTGAATGATGAATCCATTGAAGCGATCCGGTCGTAGATTTCGATCAGTCGCAGCGAACATGCTAGCAAGTCCTCATCTTCTGCCTGTCGGTAAGCGAAAAACTTCTGTTGCAGTTGAAGAAGTGTGTTTCCATCTCCGAATACCTTCAGCAATACAGCGAATATCTGATCAAGATTCTGGAGGATGTCCTGTCCTCTACCCAACACTTCTTGTCTGGCTTTGCCTGAGAGAAGGTCTAGAATGAAGGCGGCTTGCTGCCCCTCGTTCAGTTTACGAGTGGCTAGCTGACAGCGTACATTATCAACCCATTCTTCTGCGGTTTGTCTCGGAAGCGGTCGAGCGCTTCTCGGCAGTTGAAGTACCAGTGGATTCCTCTGTACAATGTTGACTCTGCCTATCCCTATCCTTCATTTCATGCACCAGGTGCGCATGTTCAGCTTTAGCAGCAGATGCTGCCTTTTCTGCTTCAGCTGTCCTTTGTCGTTCCTTGACCAACTCTTCTCGTAACTTAACAAGACTAACTACCATTTCTCCCGGGGTTGCTCATCTTGACATGAATGTTGTTCAATATTCAAAATAACATATATAGCGGCAAGCAGCATAGAACATAGCAGCTAAAAGTTCAAACATACATGTAAATTCATAACAGTAAAATAATCACAGAATTCTACCAATAGTTCATTTAAGATCAAAGTTCATGGATTCTGCTTTCTTCTGTCATGGTCAATTTCCATTTCCAGAACAGCAGTAGGATCAGTCCACTAACAGCAAAGTGCAGACATCGAAGTCCCATTTCACCACTACTACTTCTTCAGGTAAATCCAGTCAACGCTAGAGCATCGTCTTCATACAACACACACAATGTTAGATCACAGTCGTCATAAACCTCACACATTATCCGTTCTCATTGGTGATGCACTTCATCACTGGTTGCATCACAGACAGGGGGTGTTGTTTCACTAGGTATCCCACTTCTGACACCAGATGAAACGTGGTAAGAAGAAAGAACAAGAACACGGTTGTGGATGGAGATGATTGTATCCACTTCCCTCAAATCCCATAGTACAAACAACCTCCTGTCTGGTACGGGGTAAACATGACTATTTACAGGAGTGTCACAGAGACGTCGTTTTCCCACTACTCAAAGAGTACACAGTATTACACAATACTGAATCATGGACGGAACAGCACAAACTTTGCTTCAGCTCCAAACAATGTCACCAATGGTCCATCATACATCCGTCTACACATGTACAAATGTGTACGCCTAATTACAGTGCTACAGGAAGACCCAAAGGACTGCACCCCAATATCGACGGAGCTCGATCGAAGCAAGCTGTGACAACAAAAATGGTGGCGGCAGTCCGTTCCATGTGCGTTTCACTTTAGTGAGTAGTCTAAGGGGCATAACTCTGAATTACAAACCACAGATGCAGAATGCGTTAATCTGCAGTGTACACGGATTCAGCCCGTCACAGTAAGTTTTAAATCGTTGGGATAGTAACCCGAATTGCTACGTATTTGACCTCATATACGTGTCTGGTAGACGTGAAAGTTTGAAGAGAATATTTCAATTATTTTTTCATTTATTCCACATTTTTCAAGGCACTCTGTAACAAAAGTTCATGTTATATTTCAGGTATTATCCCCACCTTAACATGGAGAAAAGGATGGGGTATACGATGAAACCTACGGTATGTCACGCAAAATCGAACTGTGATTTAACTGCAAATATAACAAGCAACAGTGCTGCCAGTGAATTAGTGAGACATGGCTAATTTCACGAAAACAGATGCAACTCAGGAGTGCACACTATTAAAACGGGAGGGTGGGCGGGTTATGAATGCAAATCGCTGTTATGCTAACCAAACTATGGCCGAGTTTTAGGTAGTTGCTTAGAGCTGGTAACACGAGAGCAACTGGTTCGCGCACGTGATAATTACTTCGGGGGCCTCAATCTCCAGTATACCAGTAATGCAATCAGACAAGGGTAGATAACTCAAGATAATAGTGAAAGTGGTTACCTCCCTTATACCATACAAGCCATACAGTTGCTCAAATTCGAATAATGTGAACTAACTGAGTTGCATTTATTAAATATTTCGCCATTCACATAACTTATGAAATGTTAACTACATGAACCAACTGGACACATATTTGTGTAGAGATAATTAGTCTACGGCTTTAATTCAGTTCTGGGAATGATCTTCATGGAAACAAATTACACGTGGCCCACAAATGGCTACACATGAGGACAAAGCAAACCAAGGCTAAACAAATCATGCTAAATACATGTATACAAAGTATACCCACATGGGAAATATCTCTGTCCAACCACCAAAACAATTCCCATGAAGCTTGACATGAGATATATATTCCCAACCGCCTGGGCTACCTAGCGGATCAGAACCCTTTCCAATAGCTACAAAGGAAAGCACAATTAGCATATGCAAATTAGCCTATAATATAAATCCATTATTTGCCCCATGGAAATACCGCCACACAGACATCTCCAAGGATGACTATCCCAAGCAACAGAACAAAAACCGTAGCCATCTACACTGAATTCAACTCAATGCGATCAACTGTTCAATAAGTAAGCGGTCTCCGATTTACCTGAGTACAATATATCGCGAAAATCGACTCTAACAACGCAATACGTAATACCATACCTGGAATGACTTTAATAGTCGACAGGCGGAAAATAGCGGATTTTCCTGAGAAACAGCTCATCAATTGGCCCCTCAGAAACATTTAGCACGAAATCATTTCCAATTCCAGACAGATGTACCCCATCGCGTCTAAATAAAGAAAGCATGCCGCGCCTAATATCAGAGTGACGGATAACTAACCCTCCGTTGTACCACAATGTGTTAGAGACTGTCCTATTCACTCTCTTGCGTTCCTTTTCAACTCTGCCTTCATCTATCGTATCCCGCCACGTGCGTGGCAGCATGTGGGAGAAACCTACTTTGCATCCCGTAATCAATCTCTGAAAATGACGGAGATCATGTCACATCTTATGAGCAAGATGACAGGTAGTTACAGAACATAGGTCATTGGCGCCGGCATGAATTATCAGAAAATCAGGTAGTTATCGCGATATTCTCAATTGTTCATGTACAGTGGGTAAGATCTGGTGCCACCAGGGGCCTCGCACACTGATCCATTTGCTACCTATGCCATGGCGTGGTAAGAGGCTGAGATGAATTCCACTAGCTTTGATAGCAGCTCTATGCTGGGCCCAATAAACAATGCTGAAACCCACGATCCAAACTGTGGTGCTGCGCCTCTGAGATGTATCTACAAAAGACTTGGCATGTGTAGTGACAGCCCTTCAGCTAGAAGCTACTTGCATGATTCTGCATGGTGTTCTGAGAAACACTTCCAAAGAAAAAAAAGTGGAAAGGTGGAGATTATCACCTCTCGGGTTTGCTTGCAATACCTTGACAATTTGGGAATTTAATTCTAGCTGAAAGCTTGTGGATTGATCAACATTTCAAACATACATGCATGAAATATATCAACATTTGAGTTGCTCCACAATGGACCTAATTATTACCAATAATTCAACGTGCCTACGCATGTTCATAAACTGAGCTACGGCATCAAGCCAACAATTTACACCACCCTCTGGGATTGTTAACCCAATAGCTTCACCCAGCAGATCCGTCTTAGAAAATGTAATTGTTAGTTCAATAATCTCACTGCAGCCACAAAATCAATGCGCACATCATGGATATATGCCAAGCTGCTTTAAACAGTATACATTCAAATTCCGACTTGCATATGAATGGAAGCATTCAAATTATGGCTTGCAGAAGGAGTAAAGTGATGAGTGACCTCCATTCCAATTGTCTACTTGTATGTTTCAGCCCTTCAACTATAAAATTCTCGGTTGGATCAGTGTGCATGAAGAGCTTATTTCTATCAGTTATACCGGCTATATTTGTACCCACATCCGAATGGGAGTAACTCTGTCTGGAAAGATGTGCAACATATTGTAGGAGCTAACTGACTGGGACTGGTCATATGGTGTCAGACTAGTATTAAATCTAAATTTTCAGATAGTGACAGTCTGCCTTCACTCCTCCAGCGATTGGTCGTTCGACCCGCGCCATTTTGAATTGAAACGAGCTTTCCCATTGGTTTGCTATTTATAGGACGAAAGGGTTCCCTCAACAACAAACATGATAATCTGTCCTTCGGTAAAACGCACCTAAGCGTATTTAAATAAGTTTTAATGGTTCTTCTCCTCCCCCCCCCCCCCGTCTCTGAATGTAGAAAACTAAACTTGGCATTGATACTTCCACAGCAAATTACATACATTATTATCGCGAACTTTCAGCTGCATGAGCGAAGTTTCCATCTCCACATCGCCGTGTTACACGGATAGGGGTAGCATGTATGGTCTATAATGTCATTCAACAGTTACAGAGTAGAAATAATCATAGGAATCGGAATACTCTCATGGATATTCACATCATCATCTTAGTTGCTGGAAATTTCTTAATCCAACGTGCAAAATCCCACGCAGAAACACCTGGTTCCGTTATCAGTGGGCCTAACCATATATCGACTGAGCTGACGTTGGATCATGCGAAGTATCCTCGACCATATATGTTCTATCTGCCAGAAATCCCCAAAACCACTTGTCTCAGTTGACCCGTGACGTCGACGGCCTCGTTCTCGAACTCAAAATCTGCCGACGAACACGTGCTGTGGATTATCCCGACATTGGCCGTCCGAAGCAGGGCCCAGTGCTATAGGCTACTAATGTTCTTGGAGACATTGAGTTCTGCAATAGCATACAAGCTGCGTCTGCTAAACCGTCCAAAACCCCTCCGCTAGAGGGGAAGGCAACTTCTCGGCCTGCAGTGCCAGCCGATGGAATATGTCCCACCGAAATCGGGAATTCATTAAGTAACCCACTTACTGCTTCGACTCGAACAATTATTGTTCCTCAAATAAGCCAATACAATGATACACATAAGCCTCCTATCTGGTGTAGAAGAATTGGTCTGCTTGTTCACTACAGTCACTTCTGCCTGGTTATCTGACCTAAAATAATTCTTTCGTGCTACAAGTAGCAGCCCAATATTGCAACAGTTGCAACAACGGGGAATAATTCTAGGAAAGTAATGTCCTCGTTAATCCCTGATGTGTACCATTCTGTAAGCCATGAGGCGAAAGCCCAATACCCTCAAAATACGCCTCCATTACAACGCATATAAGGGAAGTGGGGAAAGGTGACGAGATACTAACAGAGCAACGTGAATTCACACTATAGTCTTCTGGTTAACCTATTCTAAAGCACATACCAAGAAGCTAACGATTCGTGACAACTACCAGCGACATCAGAAGATAATTGAATGTTGTCATTGGATTTCCAGAGCTGGTCAAGGAACATGCTCACGCCATTACAGTGTACTAGAAATTTCCGCCACATCTCCAAATCATGCAGCTTTCATTTCTGATGCCACCCTAATATGGTAATGGGACAGAAGCACACCCGTGGTATCATTGATCAGGCACATGCAGAATTCTCGACCTGGTGCTATAATCCCACAGGCAAAGGTAAGCAGGTCGATGGCTAACTGTACATGTAATTCCTCTAAGGTGACTTTCTGGAGGCTTATGATTTGTACCATACTACCATGAATTTCTCCTAGCTCATCCATGAGGATTCTGATGACCATATCATTTGAACCAAATTCCAGATCAAGGTAGGGCAAGGAAGTACATGGCCCGACCTTTTATCCTCTGCCCTAGGAACACGTAGATCATCACATACATGCTCAAATGTCTGTACTAAAAATTGGCAAACTGGGGATTGTGGTTCACCACGGAATAGATAATCATCTCCGTAATGCGAAATTATCTCTGACTTAACACACCATTAACACACCATTCTATGAAAGTACTAAACTACTCAAATGTGGCACATAATATAGCGCATCCCATTGACATGATTTTTTTAAAAATTAAAAGTCTTTGGAAACCCGAAACCAAACTGGTGATATTCCCCTGTATTTACTGGGAGCAAACAAAAGGTTGATTTTACCTGTATGGCATGTAGAGCGATTAGGATTGAGTTTCCCTCTGAGAAACACAGCTGACATGGGAACTAAAAAACAATATTTGCATAGTCTCAAACATATTGTCTTAATTCAATACAACCGAAGAAACTACTAGGTTTCGGTTCATTGCCCCTTTGTCTTCTGACTGGTGGCATGATATCAATCTTCAGGATTTGTCTAACAAAAGCTTTAACTGATACACAGCAGTGTACATGTAGACAGAATGGTGACTTCTTTGAATGGTGAGAATATATTCTCCGAAAGAACTGTCAATGATTTTCAGCTGAAACTATTATTAATTTTTTTTGTTTTTTTATTGTTTTGCAAAGCTAAAGTTGAATGAAGAAGTAGCCTACTATAGTAACAATATCCTACAGAGAGAATATTGCTATTCGTTCCCAATCATGCCATGCTGATGGGGAATTTGAGGCAATTTACTGCTGCAGAAAATATTCACTTCTCTTGCCACTTAACGACATAACAGTGGGTGTGTTGATGTTGTTGTTATTATATATCGCAGCTTGTTGTACACGCGAGGAAGGATTGAGCGGGATAACATGTCGTAACACTGTCTGCACTGGTTCTCACGTGTCCTGAGGAGCCCGGACAGCTGTTTGAGAACCCATTTGATTAGCTGGGAATGGGGGCATTTGGGGAACAGCTGACCCCACCCCCTTGGCTCGAACTGTTCGCCCCAGTTGGCAAACACGTGGAAGACAAACTTGTCAAACGCGCGTTATAATTCCCCCCATTCAATCCCAAGGGAGGAAAGTAATTATTATTTTCCCGCAATTAATCAGAGGTATTTAGGTTGTCACACAGCAAAGAGGAAACCGCCCGAGAATGGATGCCTGTCTCGCTAAAAGTAGGGAACAAATGGTTCTGAGCACTAGTGCGGTAGCAAAATTTGCCGCCAACGCTTTGGTTAAGGATACCGCCACTATCTGACCCTCCATCCGAAGAGAGATTGGGTCCCACTGTCGCTTTCAGCGGTTGTGCAGAAAAACTGGGCTGGGGTTGTGCATCTGCAGTCGCACGCATACACTCAGTTTCAACTAGCCTTTCTTGGATGTTTTCGGTTTCACCACAACCGGGAATGTACAATGTGGAGGTTTTCTCCTGTCTGCAGCTCACTTCGGCCTTTCCATAGCTAAAAACCAGCTTTAACAATTTCAGGAGTCGAAATTAAAAAAACTCATAATAAATTTATGAATGCAAATAGCTGTTATGTTAACCAAACTATGGCCGAGATTTAGATAGCTGGTGACACGAGAGCAACTGGCTCGCGCACGTGATAATTACTTCAGGAGTCTCAAACTCCAGTATGCCAGCAATGCAATCAGACAAGGGTAGATAACTCATGATAATAGTGAAAGTGGTTACCTCCCTTGCACCAAACAAGCCAGACAGTTGCTCAAATTCGGATAATGTGAACTAACGATTAACGTTAGTTGCATTTAATATCGAACGTTAGCATATGTATGGGCCTGGAATGATGAACTGTGACCTGGATTGCTCGACCAGACGGGTTTTGTGAAGATTTGTGCCACAAATGAAATATTACGTTGAAATGAAATCCCCAATTAGTTTAAATTACATTATCCTGTTAGGCGCTCTGAGAAATTTTGAAGCACAAGGTCTTTGAACAACAGGCTATTGAAAGGTGTTTTAATGTAGTGTATTTGTGCAACATTGTCTGTTTCGATGTGAAAACAGTGCCGTTTTAACTCAATAAGCATATCTGGACAGCAAATAGTTTATTTTGGTTCTGGACAAGCTCCATATGGTTACAGAGAGAAGAGCCTTCAAGCTCAAACCCGTGCTAGGGGCCGTGTGGTCATGTAATTCAGTATGTCCACATGAACAGGTACAATAAAAGCGTGGCTGAGATATAAATCATCACAGCGATCATTTTTGGTTCTCAGAAATATGCAGTCAGTATATTTCTCTGTGGGGCCATATGACTTCTTGCCAGTACTCCGGCATCGTTTTCCACCACCCCTTCAATGTTCCGTTTAATTAAGGGTTTCAATATACGCCAGCACACATCTTGAACTGCAAAAACCAAGACTTCCAAGACACATCGTTTAGATCCTTCATAAAATATCGATTTCACGGTGAAACACATTCTTATCGACTATATAGATTTTAAGACTGTAAGAGATGTTCCTCATCGAGCAGCTGCGTTGGAAGATCCTTTTAGTCGAGTAAAAGAAAATTGTATTTTAGATTATTTGAAAGAGATCGGTTTGTTGTTTAAATTCTAATGTATGCGCCTGTTTTAAATGCATTAATTTGCTGAGTTGTTGACTTGATTACTTAGGGTTTTGTCTGATCGTCGCCAAAATATTGCTGAGCGCGACGTTAAACCTTAATTCTCTCTCTCTCTCTCTCTCCAATAAAATATCGCGAAATTCTGATCTAGAAATAAATATGTCACGGTCATCTTCAATAAACTGATCCATGACCAGTCAGATATGGTCTGATTGACGTAGCTCTCTCTGTTTATGATAGGGAATCCAGAGTCTTTTTTTCGTTAGTTGATATTTAGGGTGGTAAGCTTTTTGTTCAGATTTTCTCTCCGTAATTGACTCTCACACAATTTTAAGGGGCATAACTGAGACAGGATAAAACTCACGGAAAAACCCAGCCACTGCAGTACTGAAACTTCTGAACAGGATGGTATTATACATATAAGCTATTAAGGTGGCTCATACCTCTAAACTTTGTGCGGTGAACAACCCTAATGTTTTTGCTGTGGGTAACTGGGGTGTTGATCAGCAGTAAAACGTTAAATAATGGCTTCCATCTAGATATTTTTGCACATAGCCGCGAATATCACCATGTTAGTGTGTTTTTTTTGTGCCAAATCATTTCTGCACAACAAGGCAAGGAATTCAAAGCATACGAATATATATCCACCGGTATTGTTTAATTATCTAGAGAAACATCAATGGATCTTAGAAACAACCGGAAAGTTGAATATAAACGTATTTTATAGGATTTATAGATTTCATCGAATTGTATAGCGTTGGAAATTGCATTTTCAGTCTGAAACCATCTCCAAATGGAAAATCATCCAGTGAACTATGCTGATATTGTGAACACTGCTTCCCCGCCATGTGATCTTTTTTATTAATCGAATAAAAAGTTGGAATCTAATTACTTTGAGTGCCCCTATCCCCATAATTTCCTAATATTTACGACGTCATTGCCTCCCCTGATAATGTCTCTTATCAGAAAAGACGATACATGACGTTGGAAGATTTATTACAGGAAAAATATCCCTGAGTAATGACGTCGCCAACGTTGTTTGAGGCATGTAACACCTTAAGAAGACAAGAAAAATGATGATATAGCAGAAAACTGGTGGTCTACCCTATAATGAAATTATACAGGGGGTCATTTCCACCAAACTGTGAAGTCAGCCATAACGACAGAGTAGCTTGGACAAATAACAATGATTAATTGTGAACAGTTGCTTTGTAACTACTACGGCTGTGCCAGATCTTCGTGTATCTGATCATAGATGATACGATGCTTCTGTTACAAGCGTCTAGTCCGTCATTCATAATTCAGCCGTCGTCCATTACAGAATATCCGCGTCCATAATCCAAAGACCTATTCCATATTCCATATAACAGTATTAGCACCAAGTTAAAAAGACAATCATAGTATACATAAACATAGGCTTGTTTCCTGCAAGAGAGAAGCGGTCAACAGTTTTCAATGATGTCGGCAAGACATCATGATGTTCCAAAAATATCAAATCCGTATCGCTGATCAGTATTCTTAATCCATAATATTCGTTGTAAAGTCGTCATCTAAAGAATGATGTATCTCAGTCACGCTTCGATTGTGCCTGTTCATATGAGTACCATGAGGATCTTGAAGTACATGGATTCATACGGCCCCTAGCCCCGGATTAAGCGGAATTAGGCACAAGTTACGAAACGTAACACCATAGATCTTGTACTCTGCGCTCGTATTTTGCTATCAGCATGCGATATGTATCGCCAAATTTGAGAAACTTTGAGTGGAGGCGCTTGGTGGTGTAGCCCTGTTTTATAAGTTTCTGCAACAATGTTTTGTGACGTTGATTAAAATCGTCACATTTAACACAGCATCTAGCAAATGCTACTAGACGTGATATGTATACGCCATATGCTGGTCCCACTGCAATATTACTGTCCAGAAAGAGATAGTTTACGATGTCGAAATTGTAATCATCTCTTTTGTCATACAGTCGACGAGAGAGAAGGTCCGCTTCATTTTTATAGAGATATAGGTCTAAATATGATGTGCCTGTAGGGCTAGCTGTAGTTTCCTTCAAATCCAGTGAAGGTGGATATACATCTTTCACTGCGCCATTTATATAGTGATTATCCACAGCGAGAAGATTGTCTATATAGCGCTTGGTGAATGAGAAGGAACGGGCTTTGAATGGATAGGTTTTTGAAAGCGATACTTCAATCGACTGTTTTAGGAGGGGGTAGTTCTTGTTCTGTAGAAAATTGGGCACAGTCCCATGTGACGTCATACGGTTAAGATAATTCAAATTAATCGATATACTCGGCACCGTTTCAAAAAAGTCGACGGTGAAGTCGACCTTTACAGTACATAGTTCACTGTCCAGATATTTTGAACACATTTTTATGAGCCTACAAGCAGATGATTCAGGGTAAATTGAGCTAGTATACAGGCGTTAGAGAGACCCATGAGGGATACGGTTTTGCGTTTCCCTTCATATTTTACATTTTACTGAACTGAAAATAAACATAAAATTTTTTGGGCTTGGGTGATGTATGTCATTCTCTATAAGTATGTATAAGTCTTGCACTCTCCTACGATCAGTAAACAGCCTCGTACTGATTTCAAGAAGAACATGTTTAATAAACATAATTTGTTATAATGAAGCATAAACACAACATAGCATCTTATTTTAACGCTTTTTGGAAAATATAACACAAAGATTCAGTGAAGAGTTGAGTATAGCAGGGAGGAGAATTCTTTCAATGCAGACATTTGGCTTTTGTTTCTTTGCATAATCCGGAGCATTCAGATAGACTTTAAACAGTCTCATCGAAATTTTTCATGCTGGGTCCATCTGCCTTCAACATGGTGAAAGTTGATCTGCGAAAATGCGCCTTTGATATGATGAAAACATCTCGAATGAGAGGTTAAAGTATAAACAGCACGAGTTTTGGTTTACTCCTCATGGCCGCCATGTTGGATTTTACCATTATGCTACACACATGTATCCAAAGTGACAAACTCAAACTTCGATGTCTTTACATGAAACCTAAAGGCTAAGATATCGAATAGCATTTGAGGACAACATGAAACATTATCGAAGAAAATGTTCTTATTAGAGACGACACACTTATTTTTCGAGAAAGAACATCCTCGGCTTGTAACTGATATTTGGGTATGACCTGAAGACGACGTCACACACTTGAAAACAACCTGAAAAAAATCCTGGTAATATAAAATATGTTGGCTCTGACTAATACGATCAAATTTAGACAGATCTGACCGTTATTAAGGAAGATATGGCCGTTACTTTAAACATTGTCATTTTTACTAGCTAAAAAAAGCAGTATATGATGTTGACGCCTAACACAAACTGGAGGTTAATAACCTTGGGGACGTCTGGAATAAGTTTGCTCGGTCTGTTCTCATACAATCTGAAAGTCCTGCCAAGTAGGCTGTCCCACTACAACGTTGGTAACTCGGTGAAAATTTCTTTGTTGAACATTTTGTTCAATGTCAGATCGATCTCTCATATCAACAGGGTTATTTCCAGATACGGCGGATACGAGAAATAGAATTGAGTTAATCATGAACCGATTGATGATAGTATTCTTAGCTTGTACGATACAGAATCCGGCTTGTGGTACGTCTTCATTGGGATTCCTGATTAGCAGTCCACGGAGCAATGAAGCCAATATCTTTGTGCGCAAATCGCCTGGGTCTGATCCTTGATCAAACCAGAATTCTTCATACCCCGCCAGCTCAGACCAGCCTCTGCCTTGACAAGAAACGAAAAATAGGCTTTTAGCCCGAAGAAATTGAAGCCATTGTTTGGTCAATTAAGCCCTTGTAGTGGAATATGCCTGGAATGTGCGTTAATATTTTCAACATCACTGAAAACTACTGACCGCTTCCATCTTCCAATTAATTGACCTCAGCTTACAGGCATTGTAATATAGATACAGGTATATATTATGATCGTTTCAGAAATAGGTCTCCCCGTTATAATGGAGTCGGCTAATTAAGACATAACGTTTTCATATGCGTGCTAAATCGTTAATTTTCGCACGGTTAGTGTGGGAAAGTTTATATTTTATTTTAGGGCACGCCTATGAAAACATTATTTCTATTCTATTGCACTACTCAAATTATTATCAGCGTGTCAATAACAATGGACGAGTTTATGTGGTCTCTCAGTGAAACATACATGCCTGTGTGGCATTCTAATCAATCACGATGGAACCAACAGTTAAACTTGAGACAGAGATTTACGTCTTTAATAAATATTAATTTACAGCTTTTTCTCAAACAATGAGAAATGTTGCCAGTATTTATTTAATTAGGAATAGATGTAAAATTACAAACATTTGATGTCTTTTGTAATTTCTGTGGCCTGTAACCGAAATCACATCAATGACAGACACACCCGCCTCAAGCAGAACCGTGGCAGTTGTTGATATCAAGCAATGGTTGGTGTAACGGGTAATCTTTAGATGTATTTATTTATAGGACTTGATTATAATATGAAACGAATTTGATACCTTTAGCTATCCGTATTTCCTATTTCGTTTGTTAGACAGATCTCTTAATTTCTCATCGTCAGCGGAGGAAAATCTACCTTTGTTCAGCTGATTACACTGGTGTTGTGTCTCATTTGATACAGCAAGAAGAGATTCATCATCTACGTCTCTCAAGGTTCCTACCTCCAGGGTATCCATTATATTTGTTTATTCGATTGTACAGGCAGACGAGACTTTGTCCTGCAATTTATCACCCGCCCTGTGAAATGGATTCTCTCGAGTGAACACCTGTGCGTGTGAAGATCACGGATGTAGATTTCATATGTCACAAACTTCTTAACCTTGCTAAATCGTACACTAATTGTACGGGTATCAGTGTGTAATAGGTGTAAGTGTTATAGAATGCGAAATTATTTCTACACAGTGACGTCATCTTGCTGATTTTTCGACCGATTTTGTCGTTGAGATTTTTTCTCTGTATAGAAACCCCAGATAAACAGGACAGAGAGTCAGCCTCTAGTCCACTTAAATGCGACATTTGAAAATAGTCGTCGGATATATCTTTCCACCCCAAGACAGCGTTTCATTCTGAGAAGTTTAGAGGTCCTACATTATTGTTAAGATGATTTATTATTGATGAAGATAAACGTGGAAGTAATTACCGTGATCACCTTTTGGGGAATTATCTCCAAGATTAGTATTTCTTAATTCTAAAAACTAGCTAGAATTACGGAATTGCTTAAAAAAAATGTTAGAACATAAATTAAATTTCAATTTATTTTCTACTCGTAATAAGATTTTTCCTGCCGAATGTAGCTCTAGTACAGTTTTGAATAAATACTATAGAACTCCGATTTATTTTTTGCCTAAGTTATATCTGACCTATTTAAGAACTTGGGCTCCTGGGAGTATTAATTTCCCCCTCCATTTGTCGTTGTTAGTGAAGCTATCACGATCCTGCCCGATGATTACTTCGCCACGATTTCTTCATTATTTTTATCCCATAAATGCGCTTTAACGTTCTAAAAATAGTTTACTTTTAATATATCACCGACGCATTTAATTATTGTTTCCATCTTGAAGGATATTCTGCGTGCTAAGCAACCAGAACTGCATGGTTTATCATTTATTTTCGAAGCAGCTTTTCAGCGAAGTTCGTAGGCCTATACTAATTAGCGTTGCTGTATCTGAATCTGAGTACCAAACGTGAAGAGTAAACCGTTCCTTCTCAATGACCAATTGTGATATTTTAGATTATCTTGATTTGGATTTTTCTCATCAAGCTTACGACGACGTTGTGAAGATTTATAAAGGTTTACATCGATGAATCTCAACGAAATCTCCGAAAGTTCAAATTGAACATGCTAGTAATTCCAGGAGATCATGTCCAGAGAGAAATCACAGCTTGAACTAGCCATTACTGGCGTTATCATTAAACATATCTGGTCTGGACGATTTGTGGTGACCGCAGCCCCACACCCCCTCGTACTGCATATTTTTTCTTATTCTTTAGGATATGGGACTGAAATTCCCGCAATATATCTTGGGATTGAAGCTCTGCCAGAAAAAAATGAACTTACACCCTTCGACGCTCGTCGTACTCTAAAAATGCGTGTTTGGGTAAACTTTTGTTATAGGTTTTCTCTGGACAAAATATTAAGGAACAATTGTCTGATGTGAAATAAATAATCTTGGGTACATTTGTGCCTTGAAAGGCAATTGAATTTTGCATTTGAAGATGGTAATTTTGAATTGATTCATGATCATCTACCCAGAGGTACAACATTTATATATCATAAGCTATGAATTACAAGCGTCTAGTCCGTCATTCATAATCCAGCCGTCGTCCATTAGAGAATATCCGCGTCCATAATCCAAAGACCTATTCCATTTTCCACATAACAGTATTAGCACCAAATTCAAAAAGACAATCATAGTATACATAAACATAGGCTTGTTTCCTGCAAGAGAGAAGCGGTATAGTCTAAGCGGTCACAGTAGAACATGAAAAGACAGTTCGAAGCTATGGAAGCCGGTGACGTAAAACAAGGTCAGTAGGTCACCATAAGTAGGTATACAGGTTGTCGAGATGACCTATGTAACTAGGTTATGAGGTCACTATGACGTCATAAATAGGTCGAGATGACGTCATAAATAGTCATCTCATACATATAGAACGAAGAATTTCGGCTAATTGCGCGTTCGCGTATTACCCCTGTGTGGCGTCACAGTCAATGGGTTTCACCACCAACAAACCCGACATTGTCTTGTACTATGTTACGCAATACAGCTGATATTGACAATCCTGATATAGTCTCGCTATATGTTATGGGTGATGAAATTTTTAGAAGAATAGTTCCTCACCCTTAAATGGTTGAACACGCGTTGTATGGTGCTATAGCCTATGGTAGCCCGTCTACGAAACTATAAGGTTAGCCCACACGGCACCATCTTCTTTATTTCACCATGGGTCCACGCTGGCTGATGTAAACTTTGAATCCCACAATGGGGATATTCTAGCCGAAGCGTTACGTAGAACCAACGTTCAACTCGATGCTATTATCGATACAGCCCAAGGTGGAACCAATGAGGCCTCTGAGTACCATCTCATGCGTTGTCATCTTATCACGCTCTTAGATGACATCCAATTGTTGACCCGGGTATGTTTTCTACTGCATAAGAAACAGATAGGACCCGAAGACGATACCAACACAACTACCCGTGCCCAGAATCTGCTGAACTTGCATGTGGCATTTCAAAGCTTTATGGAGACTGCAAATTATCTTCTTCAATCGAGTGACAGCGAGGACTCCGAAAACGTCCATTCCCTGTGTTCCCCGAGAATCGACCTAGAACGGGAGGGGTCCTAGAGACGAAACTTATACCGGTGGATAGACCCTGCGTCCGCCATATCTCGTGAAACACCTCTTTACGACATTCGATTTTGTCATACCTATATTATAACTCTATGAGAGGAATTTTTGGCATTCCTTTATAAACCGTCGAACGCATCACTACTATCGCTTTATCATGTCGACAGAAGACAGTCTTGACGATGCTGATATGTGGATTAAAGATTATCAAGACCAGAGTAGAGCTTACTTAAAGCAGGAAATATGTAACATTGGGGGACAGAGAGTGCTTTCTCCTCCAAACTCTCTTAATATTTCGCAAGGCAACAGTACGGTGAATTCGGCTAACAAATCACGTACAAGAGAAATGACAGTTGAACTAATTTCACCGGCACAGCAAGTTGTGGAGCAGGCTAAAGCAGAGCTCGATAGACAACGTGCAAGCGCCAGTAAAGGGAAAGCGGAAAAATAATCTCTCGGAGACATCTGGAAAATGTATGAGGAGAAAAGGAATAGATTTTTTTAATAGCGATATTTAATGTCGAGTACTTGGGTGACCCTCATTAACAGAATAACAATGACTATTCTCTTATGAGATGGCTGAGGAGGAGGAGGAGGAGGAGGATATACCGTATAGTATAAAATATAGAGAGAAATTATATCACAACTAATCTACGTTTTGGCAGAGAAGTGTCAACATGACAAACAAGTTTACGGTGTGTCAGAAAACATTCTCGCGCCCAGATAACCTGATCAGACATCAACTTATACACCAACCGGGGACTCAACCAATAATAGCAGAACATCCGTATAAACGTAATCGTGAGACTCCATCTATGACTCAATCAAGAGCATCAGAACATCCATTTACTATGATAGTCAGCGGCTCGACTGGTTGTGGAAAGACATCAAGGGTAATTAAATTTTTGGAGCGTGATAATATCGATCCCTCTCCAACACGCATCGTATGGTGTTTCAATGGCAGTCAGCCTATGAATCTACAAGTCTGAAAAATGTAAACTTTCTCCCCGGCATACCTCATGACATAGGCGAAGAGCATTACTTCGACCCCGACCAAACCAACGTTATTGTCCTGGACGATTTGATGGGTGAGGTAAAGCGCGAAGAAAAAGTTGTCGACTTATTCAACAAAGATTCGCATCACAGAAATTTATCAATAATTTATATGACTCAGAATCTCTTCCCTCAAGGCAAGGCATCTCGAGATATCACGCTAAACTGCCAGTATTTCGTTCTATTCAATAATCCTATTGATAGACAGCAAATTCGCACGTTCGGGAGACGGGATATGACACATTTCATAGCAAAATTTCACGAAGCCACATCTCGTCCGTACGGATATCTCTTCCTCGATTTAAAACCTCATACAGCGGAAAATGACGGACTGTCTACCACTGTAATATCAGGCGATGAGGAACCTGTGAAAGAAGAAGGGCAACAACAATTGCTGCCTCATACAGCCCCAATTCATAATTCATCAACACAAATTCAACGCATATCAGTTCCTCTCTCTAACGTGATATCATCTCACGATACGGCATGGTCCGCTAAGAGGAATGAACAAGTGGGAGAGGTATCATATACGAGGACAGATGCACCGTGGTTCGGAATAAAGATGATGATGAGTCCCAGCAGAGGCAGATGATTCATAGGAGCGGGAATGAAATGGAGCGACGAAAGAGAAAATACCCTTCAGATGACGACAGTTGTGACTATGAGGAAATCATCCATCCTGGGGAAATAGATCAACCTACCGATTTGCGGAAACGGGTCAAATATAACGTGTGGAAAGAAATGTTCGGTAAACCTATCGCAAGAGATTGTAGGGTTGAGATTGACGAGAGAAAACAGCAATATACAAACCAAGGTTATGACGAGGATGAGTCTGGTGAAAATGCTACGCAGGATTATATTCCAACGATGATGACGACTATACGTCAAACATACTACAAATTGCTCGAGAACATACAAAAGCTTCAAACTGATTATATTCATAACGAGATTTTGAAAACAACGAGGCGTCTACAAACGATATACGACATAAGCTACGAGGAAGCACTCAGGCAGACGATTAAGATGCGGAAATGTTTATTCGATAAGTTGATTGATAGCGTTAGTGATAATAACGACTATGACGGTGAGAGCGAGGACTCCGAAAACACCGATTCCGAATAAAGACCCCAGTAGAAATATTTGTAGATAAACATTGAATGGAAGGCTAGATGTCGAAATGATACCCACAACAATGGAGATGTATTTCATATAAGCAGTTTTCTCTCATTATTTGTAAAGCAGCACTATGTGTTGATGAATAGAGCGATTATTTTGTAATTCTAGCATTGCTTTGTCTCTATTTTATACTGGTCATATAATTCCTCCTACTCCTCCTCTTCCCCCTCCTCCTCCTCCTGCTCCTCCTCCTCCTCCTCCTAAAAGAGTACATAAAAAGACAACGCTATGATATACAATGACATAATTTATTTACCCACGAAGTATAAATGCAAGCTGTATGCTTCACTTCTGTAGTCCCTTTCGTTCAGGAGATATGAAGACTTTTCTATTTTTATCGTCTAATTGCGGCAAAAGTTACTGTTGCGCGATAACATTGTATAAGTAAACCTCAAAACAAAATTTGGACGCTCTAGGGGCATAACCTAGGAATTTACGCATCTTATGTAGCATAATACCGTATTTAACAGTATCAACATAGGAATCAATACGACTTCGGTACTTACGTGGCCAGTTGGAACGGACACTCTCAAATCCTCCGAGTCTCTCTAGTTATATATTAAATAGGATTGCACAATTAGTGGAAATTCTTCGTTCTATATATATATTAGATGATAATGAAATCAGCTATATTTCACAACATAGTGCAAGGTTATCTCGGGATTGTGAAGCCGTTCACCATTGGCTGTGACCCTATGTGACGTAGCACGGGGGGATACCCGAGCAGACCTGTATTGCACGATTACCTGAAATTCTACGTCAGGTAACCGATTTGATTTTAAGCGAGATCAACCTATCAGTTAATAAGGGGATATACAACTGAGCTTATAACTTCATACGTGAGAATCTCGTTAATAACGGTATACACAACTCGATGTACAACAAACCGATCAACCACTCATTAGAGACCACCGGTAAGTCCTACTTATTACACGAAGCCTTCTCCTCTTAATAGCGGGGAAACTAATAGAGTTAGGAAAAATGCTTAATACATAATTTAAAGATCTCATCTCGAGGAACGCGATGGAGCAAACGGCGATTTCATATATAGATTCGATTAATCGGTCCTTTCTTAAACAACATATAGCGAGACTATCTCAAGATTGTCAGTATCAGCTGTATTGCGCAACATAGTGCAAGACTGTCTCGAGTTTGTTGGTGGTGGAACCCATTGACTGTGACGCCACACAGGGATAATCTCCGAACAGACTGGTATTGCATAATTAGCCGAAATTCTTCGTTCTATATGTATTAGATGACTATTTATGGCGTCACTTCGACCTATTTATGACGTCATAGTGACCTACTAACCTAGTTACATAGGTCATCTCGACCTACTTATGACGATATACTAACCTACTTATGGCGATCTACTGACCTACTTATGATGTCAGACTGACCTACTTATGGCGACATGGTGACCTACTGATGGTGACCTACTTATGGTGACCTAGTGCCCTACTTATGACTTTTCAAATATATATATATAATTTTTTACGACATCATCGGCTTCCATGGCTTCCATGGCTTAGAACAGTCTTTTCCTGTTCTACTAGTCACGGGATGTCATGCTCTTACATTTTTGTTGCTTGGTAGCTCCACTCTCCCGCCTGGTATGATTAAAAGAAATAAGTACACAATCCAATATTTTATTGACATCTCTTTCTCATCTCGACATGTAAATGTATGCATTTCTCGTGTATAAATGAAGGTCTATTCTATGACACCATTGTTCTGACTTTACAAAGCCAGTTCACTGTGTTTATTCATTCACGATTTTTCATAGTAGAGAAGATTGGGGTACAGTGGGACATGGGGCACAGTGAGACAAGCCGCCTATCTCCTATGTGAAGGACAGGAAGCACATTACATTATTATCAGCAGAAAGCTATCACCCCCATACAACTTCTGTATTGATTACAAGTGAAAACTATCATTGGTACAAAATTAGAAGAAAAAAAAAAGTTTTTGAGCAGCCCAAGAAAATTTTTCAAACTGAGAATGATATTTTGTTTTATCAAGTTTTCGGCAGTATTTCATTGCCGTTTTGTTACCACTGAGAGAGGATGGACAAAGGTACAATTTAATTATATCGGTTTATTATATCAGATGTAGGTATTAGTTTTATTCATAAAACGGAATATATCATGCACCCGGGGCAGACTGTGACACTTTTGCCGGGGCACACTGGGATAATAGTAATCAAATGGTAAAATTTACTTTCATCCTAAAATGCTATTAAAGTGCATTATTTTGTTTCCTGGATAGTAGTAATGGATAATCCTAACGGATTTGATGAGTTTTACTAACACTTTCAAGTTCAAATGCTTGCATTGGCATGAGAATCATACAGAATATTGTCTTTCTCAAATTTGGCCTCTGGGAAATATTTTATGTAAAGCAGGTGTCTAAAATTGCAACTAACTGAACCATCGCTGTTGAATCTTCTAAACTCCTATAAAACATATTAGTATATACTTGATATAAAATGCATTTGGATTATTGTCCCACCGCACCCCAGTGCACCCGTTTCTGGGGCAAACTGGGACACTTTTTTTTACTTTTTAAAAATGAATTCTGGAGAAAAGTATAACAGATAAATTGTTTGTATGATTATGTCATACTAAGTATTAGTTATAACTAGAGCCTAGAAGGCTACTCTACAGGAGAGTAATAGCAGAAATTTTAGCAAAAAGGTGAAAAATGTCCAAGTGTACAGCAATCTCCCCTACCCAAGTGAGCGCCTCTAGCTTGTGGCCGTCATATTTACGCAAACTGCCGATTAAACAAAATCTGAGAAATTTTAAAGACACAAACTCTGAGCTGACAACGTTTCTCTTTTTGAGCATCGGAGAAAAGTTGACTGGGATGGGGGAGCTGATATTACATCCTCTTCTGCCTGTATAGGCCCTCGTGTCCTGTTGCAGTTACAGTTCACCCATCTTCATTTTATCCAGCCAATTTCTACGTTCCCACTTCGAACCTGCCTTGATTTATCTGACCCCTTCAGTGTTCAAAATCCGAGGTGTAAATTTCACCTTCTAACGGCAGAAGAACCAATCAGAACGTACACATCGATTGCGAGTGAAGGTCAGTGAAGTCACGTAGAGTGACATCATCCTCTATTATCGGTGTCTTTCCTCCAAAAAAGGTGCCCACAATGTAGGTCAGCCAATCAATAACGCTCTTGTGCGACCCATTTCGAATTTCAAATACCTTCGAGGTCAGTGACGTCTCGTGTCTATTTATAAGTTATTTGAACATTGAAGGGGTCCAGATAAATCAAGGCAGGTTCGAAGTGGGAACGTAGAAATTGGCTGGATTAAATGAAGATGCAGTTCACCGTGATGCTGCGTCAGCTGTGAACATGTCGTGCACAGGTGATTGACAATATCGATAAGCTTGTAGGTGTCGGTCGAGCCTGTTTTTAAGACAGTTCACTGATGGTGCCGAGATTACAGATTCTGGTAACTTTATTCCATATGTTACAGACACGGTTACTGAAGAAGTTTTGTCTCACTGCTCTGCAAGCTCGGTTTTAAACAATTTTCAGACTATGGCCACGTGTACGGGAATTCACATCAAAGATGAAGGGTGATTTATCAACCATGTAGATGTTGTGTAGATACTTGTACGTGTCGATTATGTCCCCTCGCACACGTCGGTAATATAAGCTGGGTAAGTTTAAAGCACGAAGGCGTTCTTCGTAAGTGAGACCCTTAATCTCAGATATTGTTAGACTATTTTATATGATATTGATAACCCTTCTGATATTGTTACTATTGTAAAACAGACAGTTTCAAAACAGATGTTACAAGAGCAGGGCGTAATGACGTCACTTGACCTCGTAAACTTTTAACCGCGTGAATTTTGACCACTTAAACAGTTCGCTGTTTGGTTTTTTCTCTGCTTTATTACAGTTATCCATTGTCATCCCGTGTGAAAGGATCTGATACAGGTATATTCATGCTCTAAAGAGAGAGTCGCGTTTTAGCTTTTTTTGCTTTTTCGCCTGAACAAACTACAGCTATTGTATCGCTTCAGTGATTTTGACTGAATTCTAAAGGGATTGTCCGTTCGAAATCTATGGTAGATGTAGGAAGCTATTGTTTGAGTCTTTGTGCATTTGAAGTGTAGACACATTGTTGTCCTCAGACTTGGTTATTGTATGCATTGTCTCGTGATTCTTACATGGAGTATGGACCAAATCTATAGAGCTACCCGGACAATCTATGTCAACCAAGATGATTAATCAGGAGAATACCATCTAGACGTAACGCTATGAAAACTTCGTGCGAAATGTTCGCCGATATTCTACGAGATCCCCTAAAAAGCCAATCTCGACAATTTCTGCCTGTTCTTTCTGACACTGATTGACGTTTAGTTCACGGAGATTAACATCTTCGCACGGCACAATCTTTTGATATTTTCTACACTCTAACAAAGCCAGACTTTTTCGCGGGAGTATCCTGTTTGATCAACCATGCACGGTGACTGGAAATGATGCCATATTTGGATCCTGTTTTCTGATAATGTTCATATATTAGTTCACGTGCTACCGTGTGTAATTACTGTGGGCGTGATTTTGAAATTGTTTCGCCAAGCTAGCCACCTGATTGGTTAACAAATGTAGTTCCAAATTCGCGCACGGGATTTATATAGCGATAAACCCAGATATAATATTCCGTGATACTATATCTGAGTTTACTGAGATTGCTACTCGGACAACTGTTAACTTTGTCTGCTTACTGCGTAAGGCGCGTCACATTTTGTTTTGTTACATATTCAGATGTACTCAGTGTCCGTATATCCTCATATTAAGCACCGTATCAATGTCAATCGTGAAGACCAGGGCGTAGTGTGAAGATAGTGGGGAATTAGCCGAATCGAAATAAGACGGCCAAGTTTAATGGCGTGGTACTCAGGACTGTAGAGAAAAATATTCAGCGCATTCATTTCACTTCAATCACCATAACAATGCAAATGTATACTATGTAATAAACCTCGGTTGAATTTGGGGGGAACTGGGGATGATTATAATGAACCAATTCTATCTGTTTCCAAGAGTTAAACAAATGCAACTCAATTGTCCTGAAACCTGATGAGGTAGGCCCACTACATGCATGACAATAAAATCCCACTTCTATTCCTTGATGCAATGCAGGCCCCCAACATCCATGACAATTAAATGGCTGGATACAATTCAATCAACCTGTCACCTCCCTCATGTAACATGGGATCAACTTAAGGCCTTATTTGTACTGGCATCCTTCCTTGCAACATCACCTTGACAAGCATTTCTTTCCATTTATAGCAGTAATACTAGAATATATTTGCACAAAATTCTTCGACCATGTCGAAGTTGTATAATATCAAAATCTTGCAAAACAGCCAAACACCAAAAATCAGTTTTCTTCAACTCTCCATAGACATTACAAATATAACAGCATTCTGCACTCTTGATACTAAAAACACCTAAACTGTTGCAATAGAATTGCCCAGCCTTTGTGCTCATGGTGCTTGTTGTAGAGAAAGTCCCATGTTCAATCACAGACAGGGTTGCAATGTATTGCAGGCTAAAAGCATACACCCAAATTCCAAAGCTGAAGGAAAGAACTCGGAAACACTGGAGGAATCAATGAACTGGGCTTGTAAATGCAGGTTACCTGTAGAACCCAGATCCTAATTTTTATGCAAATACTGCCACTCATTTACATTTCAAAGACATGTTTCCTGAATAGGCTGCAGTCACTGGCTTGATGCAATGACTTTAGTTTAAATGCCTGTCTGACATGTATAATGAATATTCAACCCCAAAATTCTTTTGGACAATTCAAAAACACATTTCAACATATTTTCCATTATACTGTAAATGTTAAATAATTCGATTAGCTAATATATATAAAACATGTGTTGCTTTCTTATATGTCTTCGACATGAGCGAAGCATTTTTGGAAATACGTTTCAATATTGCTGCGCACATGAGAGCTCGAGCTTGTATCTTGGTTATATTATGAGTGCCTAAATGGATGCCAGCACAAAGGTCTTAATTGCCAGAGCGAGGTCTGAACTGGCACAGTCGGAAGAGTAAGCTTTAATTTGGTGAATCGGGTTACATATAGGACTTCACGCCTTGCGGCACATGTACACATGACAATAAGAATTTAATTGGTTTCGTGTTACATAAGCGATGTTAGATTTCTGGATACGTGTTCACGTGTCATGCAGATGATTGAATACACAATTCATCACGTGATTGAGAGAGATATAATACTTCAGCAGGGTTTGGGACCATTGCAAAATTAATTTCGATCTCGTTGGGCGATTTGAACGCAGCTGCCTTGCCTTACTGTAAAGTTTTAGTTTGACAGATACGACAAAAAATATTTGCGTTCGGTAAATATTTGCCGACCGTTACCACTTTTTCCGCTATGGCGAGAAGTTATTTCACCCTGAAAGGTCATTCTGACTGCAAATTCTTCCGTGAGAAAAACTTGGCGTTGCTGTTGTAAAACCTCGACAACTTAATCAGTTCGGAACTTGTTTGGATGGATGTATTGGGGGACTCCATCGCACCGCTATGGGCACTGCTTTGTTAGAAAATAAAACAGGCGGTAAGCAGTGTGTTTAGCCGAACCTCGTCGTTCTATTTTGAATGAAATTGTACGTTTTGGCCTATTTCCAACACTTGTCGACCTGTGTCATTCTGGCACGAGTTATTTCCCCTTGACGGAATCTTGCAAGCAAATGAAAACGGTTGACGAATGTGGCATAACACTGATGATCAACTTCTTCGACGACCGAACATGCCTACAGTCTCGAGATATGTGCACCTAAAAGTGATATAGTATTTGATTTAACTTATGTACATCTCTTTCTTCCAAAATAGAAGTTAAAACTTTCGGGTGCAAATATTTCAGTAGTACTGGAGGATTTTCTTCTTGCTTTTATGGTATAGGGATTAGAGATTCATTGACTCCCTTTTCTCACTTCAAGAACTCGTCTGTATATGCATTGGTTGAGTGGTGTATTTTGTTGCAGATGGAAGAGTTTCTAGCGGGACTGTGTGGTCGGTGTGGCATGTGAAACGTGGTATGGGTATTCATTTCCCCCTTTTATTTGCTTCTAAAATCTGAACCATGGAATAGCTGTACCCTCCCATTTCTCTCTGCAACGTGCAGTAGAGTACTCGTTTGTTTTTTGTTTTTGCCGTGCCGGTCCATCGTTATGTTGTGAACTAGATAGTTTCCAAAGACAATTTCCGCTTTATGTAGGCGTATGTAAATGTTAAGTGATTGTATTTCTACAGCTGATTGAACTGATCATCTGTTAATTGACACTCATTGGTTCGGCTCGACATAGTTGCATGAATCTTGGGGAAGTCTTAACCTGCCCATCACAGCGTGGGTGGTTTGCATATAAAAGTCTTATTTATTTATTTTAGTATTTCGTTGAGTGAAGAATTCATTGTATGTGGGAGTTCAGTTTGCTGTGTGCTGTATGCTACTACATTTCTGTGTGAGGGCGTATTATGTTGAACTTGTGAAGAACTTACAGGTAAGTGTGTTTTTGTGTTGTCTGTTGAAGGGCAAGTGCACATGGAGTCCTTCCATAACGTCAGTGTAGTCCCCGGTAACACTTTGGTTAGCAAGTTTTGTGCTTCCTGGGAGCAGAAATTCACAGGTATTGTTTGTTCGGATTATTTATTGTGGTCATTTGAGTTTTGAAAATATTCTTGACTGTACTTGCTACAGATATTATGGGATCCAAAATGAAAGACGTAGGCCCCATTGATGTCTCAAATCTACAATTGCATCACTGCAAATAAATAATGGGATGGACTGGCCAAGGATGCAACACAAGAGATTACAACACATATAAGCGAAGTGGGAAGAGGTGCCGACATACTGGCAGAGCCACATGACTTCACAGTCATGGTTTCAGGCTTTAGGGACCTTATAGACTGAGGTCCTGGATTGTCTCAATCAGATGGGTAAACGCGTTGACCACGTTGGAATGGGGTAAATTATTGGGGGTAGTGGGTTTTATGGTTGTGGAAGTTAAGACTGAGATAGCGGAGTTTGAGACAGAGGCGGGGCTATTATACACGCAATTTGAGATGGAAGATAACTGGTTTAAGTAATCGGGTTGACACACTAACTGAACTGGTAACGGCATCACTTCGGGGTTAAAGGGAGAAGGATAGTTACACAGGGTTAAGAGGAAGACTGGTAGTCTGCTAGTTAGACGATACCAGTTGGTGATATGGAAACTGGTAATCTCCTCCAGCAGTCAGTCGGCGCGGAAGAGCTGACCATTGAAGTAGGTCAATGGCTCCCCGCCAAGTCTTCAATACTGGGTTCAGATTTAATCGAAACACAAGGGGTCACCAGGTACGACACCGGGGTCCATTCAACCAGAGACTGTGATATTGCCATCGCAAAAGCAAATAGGTTTGAATGGGGCCATATTCGATGATGGACTCTTAAGATGATAAGATAGCGCTGGAAGAACGTTGTCTGCAGATAATTATGTTTCCGTACCTACACGTATATCCCGGCAGTCATGGCCCTGTGGGGAGACTGTTCGTGATCAGGCAAGTTGGAATACGATGTCTTATGTGATGCATTACATGTAGTTCAGGGCGATATAGAAAGAGGGAATTTGGCAGATATATCAGCCATGGATAGCGATGACAGTTGTTTATGGTAAAATTTGAATTGGATGAAACAAATAAACAGTGAAACAGGGAGAAATCCCTTAGGAGGCTAACAGAGTGTATGCATGGCAAGGCCATGGAACACTATTATTTTTAGGGAAACGTTATAATGGTGGAGAATGTTCGCATTGAATTAGGCGGCGCTGCCAGCAAAGGAGCAGAGTGCTGGGCATATAGCTTCTGCCTCTAGATGCACTAGGAGCAAGTGAGGTCACTGAATCAGTGACTGTAGAATACTTCCTGAGGGAATAAAGAGAACGCTAGGCCGTGGTGTTTCCATAGGAGAAAGATCCGACCACCATTGAAGATGCCTTATCTTATGTAATCTCATCAATGCACAAAGAGCAGTGATTTCTAAGGGCGTTAGAGCAGTTGTAGCTGATCCATTCGGAGAGAAGGGGTAGATAAGGGATACAGGGATAATAATCTCCTCTGTCGGTCACTGTCTAACCTGCTTAGTTTAGAATCAATTGAAAACCATGAATGATGGTGCCGGGTCCACGGGGGACACAGTTTGCGATATATAGTGTACTACAGTACGTCGAGATGTTACTCTGTCTCGCTCTCAGGGATGAACTGTGTCAGCTCCGGTCAAAGTTGTGTCCGTGCCAGTGACGGCTGTAGTGGACACTACCGCCCACACGGTCAAAGTTGTGCCAGTGACGGCTGTAGTGGAGACTATCGCCCACAGAAGTGTTTGCTATGTTAGGGGTTTGAGGACTGGCCTCGGTTGACTGGTGCATGTCCAGTATGGAAATCTATAGGGACATGTATTGCAGAATCCCAGTGTTTTGGGAATATAGTAAGTTGGAACCTTGTTTTCTGATCATCTGCTGCTAGGGTCAGATTTATGCTGGTTTATGGGACAAGGCCTTCGTTATTGGGAAAATAAAGGTCTTTGCTAGCTCATATCAATAGAAAGTGTTGCGATATTAGGTGCAAGCATCATAACATACATCATTTGTCACAATAATTGCAGTCCCTGTTTGGAATTTCATACGTCCGAAGGACATGGTTTGTCAGTTATGTGGTGACATATCCTATGTGCCACCAGATAGATGTTGCAGTTGGTTTGAGATTTTGAGTTGTCTTGAAAGAAGGATTGGGGGTATTCTGTTCGAGAAGTAATGCTCTTTAGCGAACTGCAGCGTGATGGATAACTGCCGTGTTTCTTGGTGAATAGCAGTGCGTTTTGGAGAACTGTGGTTTATTTTAGATAATTGTGGTGCGTTTTGGCAAACTAGTCTTTTGTGTTAAATGCCGTCATTTTCATCTGACGGCGATACAGCTCACCAATCCCCAGTGTACGAGTTGTCACAGCGAAACAGCTCACCAATTACCAATATACGAGTTGTCAGAGCATTTCCATCATAGCTCTCTAGATTTGTATCTAATACCGCTTATAGCGGTGCAAGGGGCCGTGTGGTCATATCACCCAAGTTGCCACATGAACAGGTACAATAAAAGCGTACCTGAGATACAACACATATCACGAATCGTTAGATTCTTGGTATGTGCTTTAGAATAGGTTAACCTGAAGATTATGCTATGAAGTCATGTGGCTCTGCCGGTATGTCGGCACCTCTTCCCACTTCCCTTATATGTGTTGTAGTTCTAGCGAACTGTGGTGTATCTTGAAGAAACTGTGAGATTTGGTTAACTGTGGTGTGTTTTACGGGAACTGTGTTTGGGTTGTGGGGAGGAGGCTTTGTGGACTGTGTGGTATCCGGGGGATTCGGTGATTCCGCGTATATTTCTGAGAAACTATGTGATGTGTGTGTGTGGATGGAGAAATGGTAAGCTTTTGGAGTTTGATTTATAGTGTGTCTTGAAGCAAATTTGGTATGAGAGTGTGTGTTGCAGGGCAGTCATGTTGGAGACCTAGGGTTGATCCCCCCGTATCTTCGTCATGGATCTCTTGTAGGAATGACCGCTAAGTCTCGCTATGCTTATCAGACATTTTAGTGATTCCCGTGGTGCCACATAGCCACAGACAGGAGTTACGCATATCTTATATCTCCGCATGTGTTAATTGTGAGCTTTGAGTGCTGATCAGCGATACGGATTTGATATTTTTGGGACATCGTGATGTCTTGCCGGCATCATTGAAAACTGTTAACCGCTTCTCTCTTGCAGGAAACAAGCCTATGTTTATGTATACTATGATTGTCTTTTTCAATTTGGTGCTAATACTGTTATATGGAACATGGAATAGGTCTTTGGATTATGGACGCGGATATTCTCTAATGGACGACGGCTGAATTATGAATGACGGACCAGACGCTTGTAATTCTGACGTTTTCTGAGCTTGAGGTCTGTGGACGGTTGGACATTTATTATCTCGTTCTCCTCCACATACACTCGCATTCCCCGTACGTGGGTCATTGTGTGTGCGTGTGTGCGCTGCATGCGTGTGTATGTGGCGAGCGCATGAACACTGTAAGCTCCTTCTAGGAATTGCTGGCAGCTGGGTAAAGACTAGCCCGCAATTAGTAGGGGAGGGATGAAATGTATCATGGGTGTGAGTCATTGTCTGAGAAATTGTTTTTTAGGTATGTCTCAGTTACTGGGGGTATGTCGGCACATCTTCCCACTTCCCTTATATGCGTTGTAATTTGAGGAATTAAAGTGATCATTTAAAAATTTGAGGTGGTCATGTAGCCAACGCTGGTATGCAAATTAAATCTTTGAAGTTAAGATGTAGATTGTGAACAGGAGGCTGGCTTGTAAAGTAGTCTGAGATTTTTATGAATATAGAATAGGGATATCCAATTCACGAGGCTGGCCAAATGTTAGTAACCATTTTAAGCAAATCTGGGTATTTTTAAGGGCAGTCAGTGCATTTTTGTACATGTACATTGCATTTTAGTGATGCTGACATTTAATAGGGAGTTAACATATTTTAGTGCTTGTGATAATAATTGCGGGCAGTGTTGTTAAGGCTTCTGACTGGCATAGGGTAGGGTTTTGACAGGGCATAGTGACGAGCTACGCCTAAAAAAATGTGTGATGGGTGTAGATGGCATGGCATTAAAGTCTCGTGAATAAATATGTGAAAAGACCCGGATACATGAGAATGCATATAAGATAATAGCAAATCGAAGAACCTGATGACCTTTCCTCTGGAGCAAAACCCCGGGAAACGCAAGACAGACATGCTGACAAGAATGAGACAAGAAAGTATGTTTGGTCGTTATGTATGAATGTGGTCCTACTATATAACAACAACATGAACAACAACAACAACGACAACAACAACAACCCGTCAACGTTAATGGTGTTTTCAAGAAACATATCAGCAACGTGTTGTTTCCAGAATCAAACGCAGGCGCTCGTTCATATCTGAAAACAGATTTAATATTTACTTGGTTGATAAGGATGCAGTTGGTTATATCTAGGCTTCGTGAAATTATGTTCTAGTACAGTTACATATTCAAGTGCCTGCTTAGATTGACCGGTGGCTAAAGGTGTCCAGTTCCTACCTGCTAACATTGGGACAGACAAGGTCCCTAAAGAAAATTGCGTGAGAAGGGGCACTAACCCCAGGACATTCTTAGCCACCACACGAGAAGGGGTGTTTCATCTGACATAATGGGAGACAATCCTTTTAGGCGGTTGACCAGTGTTATTCATCGACAACGTTGTACACCAGTATCGGAATACCCCGATTTCTCCTTCATCGTGTACCAGAGAATAATAATAATAAACGGCATACAAATATATCTGATCATTCCCAGTCCAAATTATTTATTCTGTCCGATGCTTTATGATACCCGATGATATATTGATCAAAATTAATATCATCATACATCATTGCCAAAAATGTGATATAAACTAAATTAAACGTGCTGGATGTCTTGATCGCAAAGTCCGCTAGATCCAAATGGGATCGTCTGCGGGCCCAAAGACAAAATGTCAGGATATCGTGCACTGATCTTGGCTAACGAGGGAGTTCGATTCAACCTATCAGCTTGTCTGGATCGAGGAGGTGGGAAAAGAACACCTGTAATGACAAACAAAACAAATAAATACAACATTAACATATAATTCGATGAACAGGTATACAGGATTCAGATGACGGTAGCGTACAGTCTCTGAAAAGAAAATTCCTGATCTACAAATTATGTTTGCATGTACTCTTATAGTTACCTTTAAACGGAAGTTCAATATAATAAAAAGATATATACAATTATTCGCGAAAGCCCTATCTAAATCACCGACAGGTCTGGTCGCGGTCACGGTCTGGTCACGACCGGTCCCTTCGTGGTCGGTTCGACGTATTCGTCGTGTCTCGTCTTACACGGCCTGGCCCTCCAAGCGTTGGTAACTATCAACGGCCTGGGTACGACAATACTCTCCCAGTACAAAGGTTTCTACGGCACCGGCCCGTGGTAAAACACCACAGGACAGGTAAACTAAACTGCACGGCTAACCACGGCAGCAGACGGCACTCCTCGTAGAAAATACCCCATGCATCAGCGACCCCGCTCAACGGCGACTCACTCCGCGACCCGGCTCTAATCATCAAGGTTAGAGTTCACGGCTACAAAGTCCACACAGGATCTGGCGATAAGGACAACGATAAGACCCGGTGGGTGGATAGGCACCTGGTCTAAAAACAATATTTTTCCACTACTGTATGGAACAATATTAATAGGTTGACTATATAACGAAAATACAAGGTCGTCTTGTATGTATATGGGTGTGTGAAAGGATAGACCCTAGCCTTAAGCCGACGGTCACCCAGTATTGACAATATGTACGGATACCAAGTCGTAGCCTTAGCCTGTGACTTGTGAGTGTAAGCGTGAATGTGTATCAACTCCTAGTCTTAAGCCGGTGAGCTGTGTGTATAAATAAATGTGAGCACGGTTAATTGTTTATGTAGGATCAATGATTAATTCAGTATAACTGCAGCCTCTTCACAGGAAAGTAATATCGGCCGAGGCCAATACTACATTTCCCTACCGACTGCAGATATTAACTATATTATAATCTCCAGAGCTAAACCTGCACGACTGTGCAATACGGTCGATACAGGTAGTGATGAAGTTACAGTATGACCACGCTGTAAACGCTAGGCGTCTATACTTTAATTTCCAGAGCTAGACCCGCACGACTGTGAAACATGTAGAGATAGGATCAAAGTACACGCGGCCTGGACTCCTGTGTTATTTAATTAAGCGACCTGGCTACGACTCTTCTCCAGCGCGGCGGCGGCATTCTGTACAATTAATTCGACCGTTTGATTGCAGCTCTTCTCCAGCCCGGCGGCGTCCTTTTGTATAATTACTTTATTTTTACGGCATCTCACCTCGGAATTTCTGTTCATCCCCCTCGTATCGGTGGGAACACGTCTGTATATAGGCCATCCGCTCTTCTACGTATAAAGGTAGAAAAACACATGGAAAGGAACAGCGCCCCCTATACATTTACAGAGACAATGCCGCTCTTTTGGGTGTGAAGTAGAAAATAGTACCACAAGCACTCTCCGTCAGTGGGTGTTTTCCAATGTCCATTTTTACAGGACTCCTCGATCAGTCTATCTGCACTTCTCAGGGAAAATATGGCTATGGACCATAATTCGGAACAGAATTAATCTGTAAATCTCACCCGCCAACTCCCCGAGTAAATTCACACGACAACAGCAAAGTTTACTGGCACGCCTCTACATTCAGCGACATCGTGAAATGGGGTTTCCCTTAAGAGTGGGCGAAGCGTGTTTTCCTCTCAAGGTCTTTTCACAGGCTCAACTGCTCGTTTGAGGTAATTTCACCCGGATTTCGAGGCATTGTCTGTCTCCTGGATCATCGTACACAGCAAAAATAGCGTCAGTACTGTTTCAGTACATTTCTACCAAAGTACTGAAACAGTACTGAAATATAACTGCACTGAAACAGTACTGATATATAACAGTACTGTTTCAGCACTGAAACAGTACTGAAATATTACAGTACTGATTCAGTACTGAAATCGAACAGTACAGTAACAGTACTGAAATATTACAGTACTGTTTCAGTACTGGTTCAGTACTGAAATTTTTCAGCACTTTATCAATACTGTAATATTTCAGTACTGTATCAGTACTGTAAAATTTCAGTACTGAAACAGTACTTAAATATTAAAGTACTGTTTCAGTACTGAAATTTTTCAGCACTTTTTCAGTACTGTATTATTTCAGTACTGTATCAGTACTGTAAAATTTCAGTACTGTAACAGTACTGAAATATTACAGTAGTAAAACAGTACTGACACAGTGATGAAATAGTTCAATGCTATATCATAGCGTGTTTCCCATGAGTGTTTTCCGAATGGAGTTTGATAGAAACAACTTTGCATCATGGGAAATGTTCCAATTTTAGAACACTTGATTGGTCAATTCAAATTTTAAATGGAATCTGTCATATTCATGATCTGTTTTAAGGAAAATGGAAGAAAATTCAACCAATCACAGAGTTTTTGTGAATGTTCATTGCCTCAGAAAGCATTCAATTATCATATTTTCTAGTCAAGAATACCACCTGTGGTTCAGATGGATTTCATCCATTCGTTTACAAATGGATAACAAAATAAAATGACATGAGACATTGTGTTGTTGATCTTTGACCGGTCACAGTAACATCATCGCTCACTCAGAACTTGAAATTTATGAAAGCTAGGGATGTGTGGGATGACCTTCCATCTTCGGGTGACATGTAAGAATGAATCGAGGCTACTTCCTGATGACCTGATGTACATGTAACATTATTGTGCACATGTGTACACACAAATCCTACATCTTTCCCCTTGGACAGTTTTGAACGGCAATGATCTGATTGGCTATAGTGCAAAATGGTAAGTGTACTAGTCTCATCACACTTTACTGTACGAGTCTAAAAGATTCAAGCAGTCCATATCAACTGTTTCATTTTATACCACTTTATTGTATTCACTGTCCATTGAATTTACATGCTGATATTTGCAAAATCATACATAATTCAATTCATTTGAATGGATGTGTTAAACAATCAATCGTTAAAAGAGTACGCTCCATCACAGTAGTACACGACATGGAAGATATATCAACTGATAATAGAAAGAGAACCAAGTACAACTGATACTAGGAAGAGAACAAAGTACAATTTCCAAGATGATTGGAATGATCCGTCCTTGGCAGCCATGATCATGATGATCTGGAAAGCATATATAATCAATGTACAATAACCAGTGATAATGATAGTAATATTTGTTGTAGAGATAAAAATGTCCAAGTTTATCAATGTGCACAAGTGTTTTATATGCACTATAGTCTATAGATATCTCAATTGTCTCCCACAAATCTTTCCTGAGCAGAGAGGATTGGTCAGCACTGTTGAAGGAGCATGAGGACTTTCATGTTCTGATTTTATCACATTGCCTGGTATTACTCTCTGAAAGACAAAAGAAATTATGAAACTGTTACGCTAGTAACATAAGACCAGTTCGGCTTTATTTATGCTATATAAATTGGTTCTTTCAAAAATACTGATGATGAAATGCTGAAAAAAAATGAGTCTAGGGGCACAATAAATTATTACATATATGCAAAATATTTAGATTTTTTTACCACCCCCCTCCCCAACCTTCCCCTACAACTAAAAATCTAGAGTTTGTTTTAGCCACCCCCTCCCCTTCTGTACATAACACTTCATTGGAAGTTTATACTCATGTTTAACATATAATATATTTCCAGTCAACTTCCAAAAAGACTCGGAAACAAATAAATGAAATCCTGCAGGACAATGTATAATATGTCAGAAGTAGTGGGAAAATGAGTACTTTGAACCACAGGAGCAGGGAAGAGGTTTAGATAGGAGGGAGATTTAAGGCCACTAATAAGTAATGGTTCGTTTCCCGTAACCAGCCCTCATCTATATTTTGAGGGCAAATAATTAAAATCCATGAGGGATTTACATTTTCATGAGTAAAACTTGCTCATTTTCTTCATACTTGTATATAATTGGTTTGCAAGTTAATAATTATTAGTTAATAATTATCGCACTCAGCATGTGTATTTTTACAGCCAAAGTTACGAGAAACAAACAATTGAATTACCAGTGGCCTAAAGGAGGAAGAGGCGGTTCAGAGGAGGAGGAGAGAATGTTATAGGGCCAGAGGAGGAGAAGGAAATGGCAGCATCAAAGGTGTAGGATAGAGCAGGTTCAGAGGAGGAGGATAGAGTAGGGTCAGACGAGGAGGAAAGGGCAGGGTAAGGCCAAAAAGAAATATATGTCTGTTTCTGGTTTACCCGACCGAGTCTAAATAAATCGTGCGAGTCTAAAAAAGAATTTCAACAAATTCCTACGAACATGACCAAGACCCCATTTTATGACGATAAAAAGAACATGAATTCCAGGCAAGCACCTGAAAGGTGCATGGACCTCTCAGCTCGATTTTTTAGTCAAGTAGGATATGGTTTGTGTGATTTATGTACGATACCATATATAATAAACTTAGCATAAAATGTTTTCACGCGAGCTGTGTGCTGGGATTACAGCATGCATGAAAGTGTAGCTTTATCAGTGGCAAGGGAAGATTATGCAAACAGGTTATTGACATAGACACAGTGATTGACATATAGGCCAACCCTTATCATTTTTTGGGGGGGAGAAAGCTCGAGGTATGCAAACTGATTCAAAATTGAGCCAGGCTAAAAGTGGGCTCTCCTAATCTTATGTGTTTGTCATTTTCTTCTTTCTTCTTCCGCTTCCGCTCACTTTTTGTTTCCATCGGATAACTTTTAAATGACTTTGTCAATCAACTTCAAATTTATGGTGGACATTGGTCCTGCCTATGATAAGACACCTATTGTTTTTCAGCGGATGGGCGAAACTGGGAACTGGGTTTTTATCGACAAATCTTGTTATATGCAAATTTCCCATTTGTTCAATCTTTTCCGTCGGATAGCTGCTGAATGCCTTCGTCAATCAACTTCTCATTTGTGGTTTATATTGCTCCTGTCTAGCATGTCTAGGAGAAGACACCTATTGTTTTTAACCTCTGTCCGAGACTGGATACTTGTGTTTTATCTACGTTTGTTATTGCATGTATATGCAAATCTCCTAAAATGCAAGTTCCCTTTTGTTCAATCTTTTTCGTCGGACAGCTTCTGAATGCCTTCGTCAATCAACTTTAATTTGTTGTTCCTATTGCTTCTGTCTAGGTGAAGACACCTATTGCTTTTAAGCTCTGTCCGAGACTGGATATTTGTGTTTTATCTACATTTTCTGTTATATACAAATTTTCTATCTGAACCGTGCATACATGGTGAGTGGCTGTCTCTATTTGGGTACCAATTCCATATTCTCATTTGCATAGATATCACATCAGTGATTGGTTCAGAGTTATGACTGTCAAAATAGTCTGAAGCCATTTGCAGCTAAAGTAACTAAACACCCTATGTTTGACCCTAGGGGTCAAATATTTGACCCGAAAGACTAGATACATATAGAAATGCTGAAGAAATTGACCTGCTCTGCATCTGGTTCAGACAGTACAAGAGTTCTTACACCTGAGTTCTTCTTGCCTGAATTTATGTATTTAAAACTTAGCCGGCGACCACACCTGGTGTCAAATTCCAGAGGGTACATGCGGTCGACCTGTATCCTACAATGATTCATTCTTGCACAATATTGTGCCGCCATGATTGACATCTCATAAGACACCTTGGTAGAAATGTCGTTTCACGCCCGTAGTTTGCTCTAAATTTGCGAATATAAATCTGCTGTTCGAAATCAAAATGAAAAAAGCCATCGCTTATCTTCCCCTGATTTTCCAACATTTGGCGGTGTTCGTAACGTCAGTTGTGCTTTAGGCGAACGTCAGGAAACTGTTAAAGTTGAGAGAAAATATGTCGGAAATGGAAAGAGACGAATCGACCGAATGTTTGATTAATACTCTTTCAGTTTAGAGTACTGGTACAGAAACATCCACGGAGTGTAGCAGTGACAGTGATGTAAACGATAATGTGGATGTGCAAACTGAAGAAGTCGCTTTTCCATATCAACATGATACGCTGCATGGTACATGTACTTGCAGTTGCAATCATGGTCAGTTGCATACACATTTTGATCAAGATCAGATTTCCGTTTGTATACAACCAGCTGGTTTCTCAGCATAGAGATCTAACTTGAATTTAAGGTTTTTGTTTGAAAAATATCAGCTTTATTAGGTCTACCATCACATATTAACATCACATATCCTTTGGAGTTCATAATGAGTATCAGGTGTCCATAAAGGATATGTGATATTTACATGGGGAAAACATCTTTGCCTGTGACAGTAATAAAGCAAATTTGTCCTGTTTGGCACGGCACGAAACGTCACATGCAGTTGTCTGGCATGTTTGATACTGGATGGTAGATGTCTGCATGTATATTCAATAAATTATGAAATTTATGACATCTTTTTCTATGTCATAGAGGTCAGCGTATGGTAGAAAATGTGGGATGACCTTCCATCTTCGGGTGACATGTAAGAATGAATCGAGGCTACTTCCTGATGACCTGATGTAACATTATTGTGCACATGTGCAAGATGTGTACACACAAATCCTACATCTTTCCCCTTGGACAGTTTTGAACGGCAATGATCTGATTGGCTATAGTGCAAAATGGTAAGTGTACTAGTCTCATCACACTTTACTGTACGATAAAAGATTCAAGCAGTCCATATCAACTGTTTCAATACCACTTTATTGTATTCACTGTCCATTGAATTTACATGCTGATATTTGCAAAATCATACATAATTCAATTCATTTGAATGGATGTGTTAAACAATCAATCGTTAAAAGAGTACGCTCCATCACATACACGACATGGAAGATATATCAACTGATAATAGAAAGAGAACCAAGTACAACTGATACTATTTCCAATCCGTCCTTGGCAGCCATGATCATGATGATCTGGAGAGCATATATAATCAATGTACAATAACCAGTGATAATGATAGTAATAGAGATAGAGATCATTAAAGTGATCGTAAACCCTCAAGTAAAGTTTCCATCAAATGAAAGACCATTGCGAACAGTGTCGGAAAATATTTATTTTATTTTTTTATGATTTATTACACAGAAAAACTGCAATCTAAGCATGTTTCCATGGTGGTCTGTTGCAATCATATTTAGGTCCATGACGTCACATGCCTTAAACATATATTTAGACTTTGTAGCACTTTCCAATGCTTGATTCAAATATACGGTATGTATACTTTGAGTTTCAAACAGACTCACTGTTCCACATGAGCATGTTTAGATAGGGGAAGATTAAAGGCCACTAATTAAGTAATGGTTCTTTCCCTCACCAGTCCTCATCTAGATTTTGGTGAAAATAATTAAAATCCATGAGGGTCTTGTTCATGAGTAAAACTTGCTCACCTTATACTTGAATATAATTGGTTTGCAAAGTTAAAATTATTAGTTAATAATTATCGCACCAGCATGTGTATTTTTGCCATGTTCGAGCAAACAATTTAAAAACCAGTGGCCTAAAGGAGGAAGAGGCGGGTTGATAAGGAGAGAAGGTTATAGGGCCAGAGGAGGAGAAGGAAATGGCAGCATCAAAGGTGTAGGAAAGACAGGTTCAGAGGAGGAGGATAGAGTAGGGTCAGAAGGAGGAAAGGACAGGGTAAGGCCAAAAAGAAATATATGTCTGTTTCTGGTTTACCCGACCGAGTCTAAATAAATCGTGCGAGTCTAAAAAAAAATTTCAGCAAATTCCTACGAACATGACCAAGACCCCATTTTATGACGATAAAAAAACATGAATTCCAGGCAAGCACCTGAAAGGTGCATGGACCTCTCAGCTCGATTTTTTAGTCAAGTAGGATATGGTTTGTGTGATTTATGTACAATGCGCACGCGCACTGACCGATATAAACAGTTCGGCCAATCAGGAAGTCGGGTTTACGTCAGGTGATCAGTATTTTCGCGGGAGGCCGTTACAGATTCGGAGTGAATGGCATTTTTATCCAATAAAATCGACGTATTTCTATTATGTGCCAGGAATAACCTGTGGGAAAATGAAAGCAGGGTTATTGCCCTTCAATTTGATGCCCGGAACATGGATATTTACGGTCTGGTTTTTGTTGCAGAAGCTTGTCAACAAGGTGCATTTTCACGCGTTTTGACGAACATTTCGGAAAAAACGGGCTCTCTGTTTTGTGTTTGTCATTTTCTTCTTTCTTCTTCCGCTTCCGCTCACTTTTTGTTTCCATCGGATAACTTTTAAATGACTTTGTCAATCAACTTCAAATTTATGGTGGACATTGGTCCTGCCTATGATAAGACACCTATTGTTTTTCAGCGGATGGGCGAAACTGGGAACTGGGTTTTTATCGACAAATCTTGTTATATGCAAATTTCCGATTTGTTCAATCTTTTCAGTCGGATAGCTGCTGAATGCCTTCGTCAATCAACTTCTCAGTTGTGGTTTATATTGCTCCTGTCTAGCATGTCTAGGAGAAGACACATATTGTGTTTAACCTCTGTCCGAGACTGGCTACTTGTGTTTTATCTACGTTTGTTATTATATGCAAATCTCCTAAAATGCAAGTTCCCTTTTGTTCAATCTTTTTCGCCGGACAGCTTCTGAATGCCTTCGTCAATCAACTTTAATTTGCTGTTCCTATTGTTTCTGTCTAGGTGAAGACACCTATTGCTTTTAAGCTCTGTCCGAGACTGGATATTTGTGTTTTATCTACATTTTCTGTTATATACAAATTTTCTATCTGAACCGTGCATACATGGTGAGTGGCTGTCTCTGTTTGGGTACCAATTCCATATTCTCATTTGCATAGATATCACATCAGTGATTGGTTCACAGTTATGACTGTCAAAATAGTCTGAAGCCATTTGCAACTAAAGTAACTAAACACCCTATGTTTGACCCTAGGGGTCAAATATTTGACCCGAAAGACTAGATACATATAGAAATGCTGAAGAAATTGACCTGCTCTGCATCTGGTTCAGACAGTACAAGAGTTCTTACACCTGAGTTCTTCTTGCCTGAATTTATGTATTTAAAACTTAGCCGGCGACCACACCTGGTGTCAAATTCCAGAGGGTACATGCGGTCGACCTGTATCCTACAATGATTCATTCTTGCACAATATTGTGCCGCCATGATTGACATCTCATAAGACACCTTGGTAGAAATGTCGTTTCACGCCCAGTCTTGTTTTCCTTTCTTACGAAATGTATATAACGGTAATAGCCTTACGCACAATCAGCTGATAATCAATCGATCAATCCACAACACTGCGCATAAAACAGCACCGAGTTTCAACACTGCGAAAATATAATTGCGTGTTTTCGATACTTGGAATGAAATACGGCGTATACACAGCAAAAATAGCGTCAGTACTGTTTCAGTACATTCCTACCAAAGTACTGAAACAGTACTGAAGTATAACTGCACTGAAACAGTACTGATATATAACAGTACTGTTTCAGCACTGAAACAGTACTGAAATAGTACAGTACTGATTCAGTACTGAAATCGAACAGTACAGTAACAGTACTGAAACATTACAGAACTGTTTCAGTACTGGTTCAGTACTGAAATTTTTCAGCACTTTATCAGTACTGTAATGTTTCAGTACTGTATCAGTACTGTAAAATTTCAGTACTGAAACAGTACTTAAATATTAAAGTACTGTTTCAGTACTGAAATTTTTCAGACACTTTTTCAGTACTGTATTATTTCAGTACTGTATCAGTACTGTAAAATTTCAGTACTGCAACAGTACTGAAATATTACAGTAGTAAAACAGTACTGACACAGTGATGAAATAGTTCAATGCTATATCATAGCGTGTTTCCCATGAGTGTTTTCCGAATGGAGTTTGATAGAAACAACTTTGCATCATGGGAAATGTTCCAATTTTAGAACACGTGATTGGTCAATTCAAATTTTAAATGGAATCTGTCATATTCATGATCTGTTTTAAGGAAAATGGAAGAAAATTCAACCAATCACAGAGTTTTTGTGAATGTTCATTGCCTCAGAAAGCATTCAATTATCATATTTTCTAGTCAAGAATACCACCTGTGGTTCAGATGGATTTCATCCCTTCGTTTACAAATGGATAACAAAATAAAATGACATGAGACATTGTGTTGTTGATCTTTGACCGGTCACAGTAACATCATCGCTCACTCAGAACTTGAAATTTATGAAAGCTAGGGATGTGTGGGATGACCTTCCATCTTCGGGTGACATGTAAGAATGAATCGAGGCCACTTCCTGATGACCTGATGTAACATTATTGTGCACATGTGCAAGATGTGTACACACAAATCCTACACCTTTCCCCTTGGACAGTTTTGAACGGCAATGATCTGATTGGCTAGCGCAAAATGGGTAGTGTACTAGTTTCATCACACTTTACTGTAGTGTACGAGTCTAAAAGATTCAAGCAGTCCATATCAACTCTTTCATTTTATACCACTTTATTGTATTCACTGTCCATTGAATTTACATGCTGATATTTGCAAAATCATACATAATTCAATTCATTTGAATGGATGTGTTAAACAATCAATCGTTAAAAGAGTACGCTCCATCACAGTGGTACACGACATGGAAGATATATCAACTGATAATAGAAAGAGAACCAAGTACAACTGATACTAGGAAGAGAACAAAGCACAATTTCCAAGATGATTGGAATGATCCGTCCTTGGCAGCCATGATCATGATGATCTGGAGAGCATATATAATCAATGTACAATAACCAGTGATAATGATAGTAATATTTGTTGTGGAGATAAAAATGTCCAAGTTTATCAATGCACACAAGTGTTTTATATGCACTATAGTCTATAGATATCTCAATTGTCTCCCACAAATCTTTCCTGAGCAGAGAGGATTGGTCAGCACTGTTGAAGGAGCATGAGGACTTTCATGTTCTGATTTTATCACATTGCCTGGTATTACTCTCTGAAAGACAAAAGAAATTATGAAACTGTTACGCTAGTAACATAAGACCAGTTCGGCTTTATTTATGCTATATAAATTGGTTCTTTCAAAAATACTGATGATGAAATGCTGAAAAAAAATGAGTCTAGGGGCACAATAAATTATTACATATATGCAAAATATTTAGATTTTTTTACCACCCCCCTCCCCAACCTTCCCCTACAACTAAAAATCTAGAGTTTGTTTTAGCCACCCCCTCCCCTTCTGTACATAACACTTCATTGGAAGTTTATACTCATGTTTAACATATAATATATTTCCAGTCAACTTCCAAAAAGACTCGGAAACAAATAAATGAAATCCTGCAGGACAATGTATAATATGTCAGAAGTAGTGGGAAAATGAGTACTTTGAACCACAGGAGCAGGGAAGAGGTTTAGATAGGAGGGAGATTTAAGGCCACTAATAAGTAATGGTTCGTTTCCCGTAACCAGCCCTCATCTATATTTTGAGGGCAAATAATTAAAATCCATAAGGGATTTACATTTTCATGAGTAAAACTTGCTCATTTTCTTCATACTTGTATATAATTGGTTTGCAAGTTAATAATTATTAGTTAATAATTATCGCACTCAGCATGTGTATTTTTACAGCCAAAGTTACGAGAAACAAACAATTAAATTACCAGTGGCCTAAAGGAGGAAGAGGCGGGTCAGAGGAGGAGGAGAGAAGGTTATAGGGCCAGAGGAGGAGAAGGAAATGGCAGCATCAAAGGTGTAGGAAAGAGCAGGTTCAGAGGAGGAGGATAGAGTAGGGTCAGACGAGGAGGAAAGGACAGGGTAAGGCCAAAAAGAAATATATGTCTGTTTCTGGTTTACCCGACCGAGTCTAAATAAATCGTGCGAGTCTAAAAAAAAATTTCAGCAAATTCCTACGAACATGACCAAGACCCCATTTTATGACGATAAAAAGAACATGAATTCCAGGCAAGCACCTGAAAGGTGCATGGACCTCTCAGCTCGATTTTTTAGTCAAGTAGGATATGGTTTGTGTGATTTATGTACGATACCATATATAATAAACTTAGCATAAAATGTTTTCACGCGAGCTGTGTGCTGGGATTACAGCATGCATGAAAGTGTAGCTTTATCAGTGGCAAGGGAAGATTATGCAAACAGGTTATTGACATAGACACAGTGATTGACATATAGGCCAACCTTTATCATTTTTGGGGGGGGGGAGAAAGCTCGAGGTATGCAAACTGATTCAAAATTGAGCCAGGCTAAAAGTGGGCTCTCCTAATCTTATGTGTTTGTCATTTTCTTCTTTCTTCTTCCGCTTCCGCTCACTTTTTGTTTCCATCGGATAACTTTTAAATGACTTTGTCAATCAACTTCAAATTTATGGTGGACATTGGTCCTGCCTATGATAAGACACCTATTGTTTTTCAGCGGATGGGCGAAACTGGGAACTGGGTTTTTATCGACAAATCTTGTTATATGCAAATTTCCGATTTGTTCAATCTTTTCAGTCGGATAGCTGCTGAATGCCTTCGTCAATCAACTTCTCAGTTGTGGTTTATATTGCTCCTGTCTAGCATGTCTAGGAGAAGACACATATTGTGTTTAACCTCTGTCCGAGACTGGCTACTTGTGTTTTATCTACGTTTGTTATTATATGCAAATCTCCTAAAATGCAAGTTCCCTTTTGTTCAATCTTTTTCGCCGGACAGCTTCTGAATGCCTTCGTCAATCAACTTTAATTTGCTGTTCCTATTGTTTCTGTCTAGGTGAAGACACCTATTGCTTTTAAGCTCTGTCCGAGACTGGATATTTGTGTTTTATCTACATTTTCTGTTATATACAAATTTTCTATCTGAACCGTGCATACATGGTGAGTGGCTGTCTCTGTTTGGGTACCAATTCCATATTCTCATTTGCATAGATATCACATCAGTGATTGGTTCACAGTTATGACTGTCAAAATAGTCTGAAGCCATTTGCAACTAAAGTAACTAAACACCCTATGTTTGACCCTAGGGGTCAAATATTTGACCCGAAAGACTAGATACATATAGAAATGCTGAAGAAATTGACCTGCTCTGCATCTGGTTCAGACAGTACAAGAGTTCTTACACCACAACAAAGAGTTCTGAAGCTTTCTTCTTTATAGCGTTCATTTTTCTGTGTTTTTAATGTTCATGTACAGTTTCAAGGTTAACTGCAAAGGTTTTTCGATTTGCAATACATGTATCTTCTTCGTACGTTGCGATGCTGTTGAAAAAATCATTTGACGAGTTATTTTGAATTTGAGGAGCGTAGTTTGCTCTAAATTTGCGAATATAAATCTGCTGTTCGAAATCAAAATGAAAAAAGCCATCGCTTATCTTCCCCTGATTTTCCAACATTTGGCGGTGTTCGTAACGTCAGTTGTGCTTTAGGCGAACGTCAGGAAACTGTTAAAGTTGAGAGAAAATATGTCGGAAATGGAAAGAGACGAATCGACCGAATGTTTGATTAATACTCTTTCAGTTTAGAGTACTGGTACAGAAACATCCACGGAGTGTAGCAGTGACAGTGATGTAAACGACAATGTGGATGTGCAAACTGAAGAAGTCGCTTTTCCATATCAACATGATACGCTGCATGGTACATGTACTTGCAGTTGCAATCATGGTCAGTTGCATACACATTTTGATCAAGATCAGATTTCCGTTTGTATACAATCAGCTGGTTTCTCAGCATAGAGATCTAACTTGAATTTAAGGTTTTTGTTTGAAAAATATCAGCTTTATTAGGTCTACCATCACATATTAACATCACATATCCTTTGGAGTTCATAATGAGTATCAGGTGTCCATAAAGGATATGTGATATTTACATGGGAAAAACATCTTTGCCTGTGACAGTAATAAAGCAAATTTGTCCTGTTTGGCACGGCACGAAACGTCACATGCAGTTGCCTGGCATGTTTGATACTGGATGGTAGATGTCTGCATGTATATTCAATAAATTATGAAATTTATGACATCTTTTTCTATGTCATAGAGGTCAGCGTATGGTAGAAAATTAAAACTGTAGTAACTCGGCTTGACATCAAAGGTAATGACTTTATCTGAGTCAAAATGAAAGAGAAAAACATTTAGAAAAAAAATCTATTTCAATAAAAAAAAATTATTGAAAATATACGCAGACATGTACAATCCAATATCCCACAGAGATAGAGATCATTAAAGTGATCGTAAACCCTCAAGTAAAGTTTCCATCAAATGAAAGACCATTGCGAACAGTGTCGGAAAATATTTATTTTATTTTTTTATGATTTTATTACACAGAGAAAACTGCAATTAAAGCATGGTATTCTATGGTGGTCTGTTGCAATCATATTTAGGTCCAGTGACGTCACACTGCCTTAATACATACATTTCAGACTTTGTATGCACTTTCCAATGCTTGATTCAAGCTTATAAGGTATGTATACTTTGAGTTTCAACACAGACTCACTGTTCCAATGTGCATGTTTCAAAATCGGGGAAATTAAATCCAAGATTCAAATTGACTTGACACTCATGAGTCACCATCTCCCAGATTTTGGTGAAACATGCACATTGGAACAGTGAGTCTGTGTTGAAACTCAAACTATACACACCTTAACTCCTTCTGTACCGGCATTTTAAACAGTTCCAAACTGTATCAACACTGTCATGAACATGAATGAAGCGAAGATTTACTTATCATCACCTACGTAGTTTCAAACACGATATTCCAAGCTTTCGAACAAGGTATAATATGATGAAAACATTTGTCTAGAAATACTTCATTTTTGTATGCCAATGACAGGTAATCATTGAACTATATTTCTATCGGTACAATTGCATTGAGCTATATTTCTATCGGTACAATTGTACCGATACGGTACAGAGAGGGTTAAGCTTGAATCAAGCATTGGAAAGTGCATACAAAGTTTGAAATATATGTATTAACCCTTGTCCTGTCAGCCAGTCCTATAGCTGGTCGACTTCTGTGTGCCATGCTGTCAAGCAGAGCTGAATTGACTAAAAACCAGCGGCTGTCAAGTCGTTGGATTCGATAAATAAATTGAAGTAATGGATGGTATTTGATGGATGATACATCGTTTTGAACCACTGAACATACATTCAGAAAATATTTGCCATTGTACAGCATCAGAAATATTTAGGACTCATAATTTGGCAAAAATAATGTTCTGAAAACTCACGTGTGTAATTTTATCACGTCCTGCTTGCTACCGATAGACTGTCTTTTTCTGCTTCATCCCGAATAAATAAACCATCTAAAATCTTCTAGATGTCATGATACGTATTCCTGGTTACTCTTCGCATATTAAATGAATATCAAAAATTTATTGAATCTTCCACGTCAACAGGTCAATATCCAGTTGTTTACATGACGTTTGGCGAGCTCATATTCGCCATTGAGTTCAAAAACGTTTCCTTCTCCGCCTGATTCAGTCCAATGCGCACGCGCACTGACCGATATAAACAGTTCGGCCAATCAGGAAGTCGGGTTTACGTCAGGTGATCAGTATTTTCGCGGGAGGTCGTTACAGATTCGGAGTGAATGGCATTTTTATCCAATAAAATCGACGTATTTCTACTATGTGCCAGGAATAACCTGTGGGAAAATGAAAGCAGGGTTATTGCCCTTCAATTTGATGCCCGGAACATGGATATTTACGGTCTGGTTTTTGTTGCAGAAGCTTGTCAACAAGGTGCATTTTCACGCGTTTTGACGAACATTTCGGAAAAAACGGCACTCTGTTTCGCATTTGTGGACTATCTTCACACAATCAGATGTCTTTTTTAGTAAATAAACCAAACTTGCGTGAAATATTTCGTGAAATAATATGTTTTAAATGGAGTGAGCTGTGTCTGGTTCGATTTTTCCCACACGTGGCTCCAAATTGTTTTGAAAGTGGACCAACTTGCAATGGTCATACTGAACGTATATATCCGGAGTCGACACTGGGAACATGACAGTCTGCCAACGTATATACATTTGTATACGGAGTCGACAGGACAAGGGTTAAGGCAGTGTGACGTCACTGGACCTAGATATGATTGTAACAGACCACCATAGAATACCATGCTTTAATTGCAGTTTACTCTGTGTAATAAAATCGTAAAAAAATAAAATAAATATTTTCCCACACTGTTTGCAATGGTCTTTCATTTGATGGAAACTTTATTTGAGTGTTTACGATCACTTTAATGATTTTGCATAAATTAAAGATGGCTGCCTATCCTTCCCGTCTTCAGAGGAACTGCTGTGGATATTCATTGCGAGTCTCTTAATACATCAATGTTTTATACCAAGTTTCATATAGAACACTTAAATGGTATCAGAGATATACATCATTAAAATTTTGCATAAATTAAAGATGGCCACCAAGATTTCCGCCCAATCAGGGAAACTGGTTTGGTCATTCCTTTATGTATCGATAATCTATACCAAGTTTCACACTGAACAGCGAAATGGTTTCCGAGATACACAAGATTCATGGTTTCGCATAAATTAAAGATGGCCGCCAAAGGTTCTACCCAATCGGGTCCAGATTCAATACGGTTCTGGGTCATGAGCATATGGGTGTGCATGGCAAGTTGTATCGATAATCTATACCAAGTTTCACAATGAACAGCGAAATGGTTTCCGAGATACACAAGTTTCATGGTTTCGCATAAATTAAAGATGGCCACCAAAGTTTCCACCCAATCGGGTTCAGATTCAATAGGGTTCTGGGTCACGAGCATATGGATGTGCACGGGAAGTTTTGTGTGCCAAGGGTAAGTCGTTCTAAAGATATCTTGGTAACGAGAAAGCTGTGACAGTTTCGCATAAATTAAAGATGGCCATCATGGCCACCAAAGTTTCCAACCAATCGGGTCCAGATTCTTGTGGCTTGTGGTTGACCACCCAAATTTGAAGTCTCTAGAAGCAACGGTTTGGATTCTAGACCGGTCACAAGAATTGTTGACAAATTTTCCATGACGTTGCCATGGAAACAGCAAAATTCATCACAAATTTCCCAAATTTGACAGGCTTGTGGATGACCACCCAACAATCCTGTATACCAAATTTGAAGTCTCTAGAAGAAACGGTTTGGCTTCTAGATCGGCCACAATAATTGTTGACGACTGACGACCAGACGACCGGACGACCGACCGGATGTACTTGCCGACGACAAGACCCCACAGCCTAATAGGCTGAGGGGTAAAAGAACTCCATAAAATGTATGAAAATGTGTCAAATTCGACCCAGAACCCAGAAAAAATGTATAAAATGATTTTATTGTTTGTTAAATTGTTTCCCATCCAACATGTCCAACAAACATTTTAAAATGGTGACAAAAACAGGGGGTCGACTTACTCGTTTTTTGAAAAAAAATTATCGCCATGAAGGAATCATAATTTTCGCTCCCCGAAAAAGTGCGGATTTTGGCCTGCTAGATTCCGGACATGATGAACTATGTAGTGGCGCGTAGGTGCGATCAACAAGCAATATCCTCATTGGAGAAATGGTTACGTCCAGCAGGGTGACATTATATGGGCCATTTTCATGAAAATGACCCATATATATCAGTTAGTAGAAAGAGAAGAAGAATTGCCATGCTGTCAAAAATGGGCGACCGTCATTATGAAATTATGGAGGGGCCACTTTGTGTGAAACCGTGGCAAGTATGGACTGCACCCTAAGTGTAATTTATTTCAGAAAAATGAAAAATTTGAAAATCAATTTTCCTATTTCTAAGCTTAAACTTACCTTCACATACCTTATTGCTATCGTGTTCTTACTGTAATACATTGCCACAGAAACAAAATAGTCCCTGTGCTCCCCAGTGCCTATGCGCGAGTATCCAGAATCCGAGGAAATATCCAAGGAAAATTCCGAGGTAATGCGTGATAAACTCAAAAGTAGATCCAAGATTTTTCAGATGAATTTGAGAACACGTGTTTCCACTACGACTTGTAGAGGAAAGAAGGAAGTGACATGATCGGACAGATTGGATTCTGGGTACTCGCGCATGGGCACTGAGGAGCACAGGGACTGTTTTGTTTCTGTGGTAAAGTATTACAATAAGGCAATCGCGTAAGAACACGATAGCAATAAGGTATGTGAAGGTAAGTTTTACAGCGCAAGAAATCGGGAAATTTCAATTTGCCAATATCCTTTTGAATTTTCATGAAATATTTATGTTGATTCATAGTTGGGAATTTTCGCCATTTAGGTTACACCTCAAGTCAAGACCCTATCCATATCTGTTTATGGGCCTTCTTATGGTAAGTTTATAAAATCCAGTGATGGTCAAATCATTTACATCATAATTTCCCGGTATTCAGAAATGGTTTCTTCCCATTCTACTTCCGAAATATTCATGGAATGTTGCAAGCGTTTCCCTGATCTTCATAAATCTACATATTAGGCCTACATATTATATACCAATATAATATTTGTGTTGACCACATCACCGCAGCAGAATTGACTGCATCACCGCAGAGGAATACATTGTATATCCAATCACATGACCCAGAGAGGTCACTAGGCATCAAGATGATCTTTTACCACTACTTGCTTTTTTACTACTACTTAACACATTCATAGTATTTGCCACTTCCAGTTCCAGTGTGCAGAGTAGATGTATCTACCTCTCCATTCATTAATTGACATCTGGCAGTATCCCTAACCGGATTGAATTAAAATTTAAGGGTATAAAATTGGTTATTTGGTATAAAATTGGTTATTTGCCATTTACATGTATACATGTGAAAAGGGCTTGTAGACAGAGATAAACTGAACAACTTTTCTGTTCCACAATAATCCACGAGTTATTGTTTTGTCCAGTCAAACTCACAACCAAGACTGGCTGGTAGCATATATATGAAAACAACATTTTGCTAAATATTATATCAGCTAACCAAATATTTTTATTTATGTATTTGAATTCTGTGAGACTACAGTGCAAAGATCATGTATTATCCGTAATTTATTTCTTCAGCAGAATTATATAAGAATGGAGAGATGTCAATTTTCATGATAATTAAAGACGACAGGCACTCCTGGTCAATTAGAATTTGACAATTACCACTCAAAGCGGTGAAAAAATACAAAGGTTTTGAAATTCTCCAATTTACATATTTAATATAGCCTGAAGAATGATAGAAATACCAGAATATCTACTTCACTTTGATTAATTTGTATTATCTTGTCTGCTAGAATCTTTTTAAAAGTTGGTACCACTAGCCCAGCTGAATTCAGATTTGCAAAACGTCATCGCTTATCTTTCATTGATTGTGACGTCATGTCAGACCAGCCGGCCAGAGACTGAACGTTACAAGTATTGATGACCGGCCAGTTGGTCTGATGTGACGCCACAAACCAGCATCAAACAAGGGTAGATAAGCTATGTGAATTTCATTTCTGAAATCGACCGAGCTGGAGCAACTTAGAAGCACTTTTCAAAAGCTACCAGGAGACAAACTACTTCAAATAAAACCAAATGAAGTAGTTAAGTTAATATTTCCATCATTAAATGGGCCATGAAGAATATAAAAAGGAAAATATGAAAACCTTTGCATTTCACCTTAATAATAACTTGGTTTTAAAGGAACAAGTAAATTACTTGCAAGGCAGAAATAAAAGTATCTCCATAAAGTTTCTCCTTACATTGAATTGAAAAATGTGATAGCCGGCCCATTCTCTCTGAGCTTTAAAATTCAATATTATAAAATTATCTCAATATACTTGTACAACAAATACAAATACATGAATTCTCTAATTTGCAAGCAATCATCTTAACATTTCAAAATCTAATCCGCATTTGCATCTTTGTTTTATAGGCCAAAAACAATAGTATGTTAACTTTCCTGTTACCCTACCTAGCTGCCATCCAAAGTACATTGTATTTTATGGGAGTTTTGGTAACATGAAACAACGGGGAAATTGGTCATTTCTGTTCACGTGTCTCTTAAAGTCAATAAAATACATTTGTAAAAAAACAAAATGAAATAAATAAATAACAAAATAAAAAAAACATAATAATGTGTCAACCTACTATAATTTGGGTGGTTTAAAGCAGAATTCGAACAAAACTTGTTTTTGCCTTAAAAACAGTTCAGTTTGTACAATAGAATAAAGCACAGGCCCAAATTAGGAAGTTGTTTGTTTGGGGCAACATAAACTTGCTATTTTTTTCTAATTTTATTTTATTTTATTTTTTTCAATTGTGATAACATACCTGGTGACAACATTGTTTCATGAGAGTAGAGTCCAGAGATGTGCCAAAATAGAGAAAATATTACCATTTTTATGGATCCTGTCTTTAATACAAACATGTAGTTTCCTAGTTTACATATATAATTTCAACATAATTGACCATTTTTCCTAGATGAATAAACGAGAGATCCTGAAGGATCTTGGCGCCCACCATTGTCCGATAATTGTAAGCTAATGACAAGAGGATCTTTTTGTCCATTGTTACTAAGAACAAAGGATTGATTTGTAATTTTGTTTACAGAATTTCGAATCTGAGCAAAAAAGATCGAAAAAGGGACACTGGAAAACAATAAGATCACCTTTTAAAGTTTCATGAGTTTCAAGATTTCTAGAAACTGTACTTGATGTCAGTTGTTATAGTACAAGTGAAATGAGCAAAGTTAGTCTGAAAGTGAATGTCCGGAGGATCCTTTGTCTTCGTTTTGTGGTATTTTTTTTTGCACGTGTCATCAATGGGTACTGGAAGCGAAGACAAATCTCTTCGACCCCTTGGCATGAATCATACTTAAGATTTCATAATTAGGAATGAATTCTGTTCCGTTTACTGAGCTAGTTTGAAATATCTCTTTTAAGATACCATGCTCGAAAATCGTACAACACTTAATACTGAAGGGATCATGCAGTAATGTTGAAACTTCGAAAGTGTCTGAATCCTGATTATCTCCCTTGGATCGAAACACGCAGTAGTCTACAGTTGTCGAGTTGTAACGTTGTGTCACAAGAGTGACGTTCCTTCATGTAGCCGACCCGTCGGCAGACGAAACAGTGGACTAAAGAAAACTGATTTAAAATTTGAACAAATAAATTTTAATTCCGAATTATTTGAACCTCTTGATATGGAAGGTGAAGGTATGGATATTCTCTACAGTCACTATATAGAATATGTCCCACCGTTTGATCCGCCGACTCGTGTGATGCAACGTCACAAATCGGGAATACCGTATTAATTTGAAGCGTAACTTGGATTTTCGAATCGGACCAAAAAAGGTATCTTGCACAACTAGGCCCCATGTGGGACCTGTGTACAAAGTTTCAGAAAGATCCATGAAGTAGTTCCTGAGAATTCACGATAACTATGTTTCAAGGGGAAATCCAAGATGGGCACCTGGTGGCCATATTCAATTTTAGAATCGGACCGAAAAGGCTATTTTGCACAACTAGACCCCAAGGGGAACCTATGTACCAAATTTGAGAAAGATCCATGCAGTACTTCCTGAGAAATCACGATAACAAAGTTGCATGGGGAGATCCAAGATGGTCATCTGGTGGCCATATTGGATTTTTCAAATCGGAAAGAAAAAGGTATCTTGCACTTCACAAGGGGAACCTGTGTACCAAATTTGACAAAGATCCATGCAGTAGTTCCTGAGAAATCGCAATAACTAAGTTTCATGGGGAAATCCAAGATGGCCATCTGATGGACATATTGGATTTTGGAATCGGACCAGAAAAGGCATCTTGCACAACTAGATCCCAAGAGAAACCCGTGAACCAAATTTGAGAAAGATCCATGCAGTACTTCCTGAGAAATCACGATAAAGTTTCATGGGAAAATCTAAGATGGCCGCCTGGTGGCCATATTGGATTTTCCATTCGGACCGAAAAAGTTATCTTGCACAACTAGACTCCAAGGGGAAACTGCGTACCAAATTTGAGAAAGATCCATGCAGTAGTTCCTGAGAAATCGCGATAACAAGGTTTCATGGAGAAATCCAAGATGGCTGCCTTGTGGCCATATTGGATTTTCGAATCCGACCAGAAAAGGTATCTTGCACAACTAGACCCCAGGGGGAACATGTGTACTGAATTTGAGAAAGATCCATGCAATACTTCCTGAGAAATGACAATAACAAGGTTTCATGGGGAAATCCAAGATGGCCGCCTTGTAGCCATATTGGATTTTCGAACCGAACCAGAAAAGGTCTCTTGCACAACTATACCGCAAGGGGAACCTGTGTACCAAATTTGAGAAAGATCCATACAATACTTCCTGAGAAATCACGATAACAAAGTTTCATGGGGAAATCTAAGATGGCCGCCTGGTGGCAATATTGGATTTTCGATTCGGACCGAAAAAGGTATCTTGCACAACTAGACCCTAAGGGGAACCTGTTTACCCAATTTGAGAAAGATCCATGCAATACTTACTGAGAAATGACAATAACAATGTTTCATGGGGAAATCCAAGATGGCTGCCTGGTGGCCATATTAGATTTTCGAATCGGACCAGAAAAGGTATCTTGCACAACTAGACCCCAAGGGGAATGTGTGTATCAAATTTGAGAAAGATCCATGTAGTAGTTCCTGAGAAATCGCGATAACAAGGTTTCATGGGGGAATCCAAGATGGCCACCTTGTGGCCATATTGGATTTTCGAATCAGACCAGAAAAAGGTATTTTGCACAACTAGACCCAAAGGGGAACCTGTGTACCAAATTTGAGAAAGATCCATGCAGTAGTTCCCGAGAAATCGCGATAACAAGATTTCATAGGAAATCCAAGGTGGCCGCCCTGTGACCATATTGGATTTTCGAATCGGACCATAAAAGGTATCTTGCACAGTTAGACCCCATGGGGAACCTGTGTACCAAATTTGAGAAAGCCATGAAGTAGTTCCTGAGAAATCGCGATAACAATAATTGTTTACGGACGGGCGGACGGACTGACGGACGGACGACTGACGACGGACCACGGACGAAAAGTGATTTGAACAGCCCACCATCTGGTGATGGTGGGCTAAAAAACAAGCATTCTGAGAACCCCAACATCTCGCCTTGCGGGGTCATCCGCCGAAGCTGCAGCAGTATTGAAAGCATAAATATAGAGCAAACAATAAGGTCTGGAATAGATGATGTGGTACAGACAATAATGTCTGGAATAGATTATCTGGTACAGACAATAACATCAGTCCCATGTTGGATTACTGCCAGATAGGTCAATCCCGTGTAGGATGGATAGGTTAGTGCCGTGGGATTACTGCTGCATAGGGCAGTCCAGTGAGAGATTAATGCTGGATAGGTCGGTCTCATGCGAGATTACTGCTGGATAGGCCAGTCCTGTGTAGGATTACTGCTGGATGGGCCAGTCCCGTGTGTTATGAATGCTGGATACACCAGTCCCATGTGGGATTACTGCTGGATAGTCCAGTCCCAAGTGGGATTACTGCTGGATAGGCCAGTCCCGTCTGGGATTACTGCTGGATAGGCGAGTCTATTATGGGATTGCTGCTGGATACGTCAGTCTCATATGGGATTACTGCTGCATGGGCAGTCCAGTGTGGGATTACTGCTGCACACGGCAATCCCGTTTGGGATTACTGCTGGATAGGCTAACCCTGTGTGACATTACAGGGATAGGTCAGTCCCATGTAGGATTATGGCTGCATAGGTCAGCGCTGTGTGGGATTATTGCTGCATAGCCATATTGCAGTCCAGTGCGAGATTACTTCTGGATAGGTCAATCCCGTGTGTGAGATTACTGCTGTATAGGCCAGTGCTGTTTGGGATTACTGCTCCCATGTGGGATTACTGCTGGATAGGCCAGTCCGGTCTGGGATTACTGCTGGATAGTTGAGTTCCATATGGGATTACTGCTGGATAGGTCAGTTTCGTGTGTCATTACTGCTGGATAGGCCAGTGCCACTTGGGATTACTGCTGAATAGGTCAGTCCCGTGTGGGGTTACTGCTGGATAGGTGGTCTGACCAGGAAAACATGAGACATGTCCACCAAGCTTTATAATTATCCCACGAAAGGTTCAGCAAACTTTCCATGTACAGATCTACATGTAAATTTTTGCCCAACAAAAACCTTATCAATGGAAACGTAAGAAATACAAAAATTCACATTTAATGTCATATTTCTTAAATAGCACATGCACATCCTCGAATCACAATGAACTTGGGTAGCAAGTGTCAAACTCATCCAATGAAAGCTGACAGCTTCAGCATACTTATGTACATTATCATTGGCAGATTTAGACAAAACCCTCAAAATTTGAACAAAAATCAATATTTCATCTCTTAAAGAGCACAGGAACATCGTCTAATCATATGAAATGTGTGTATCAAGTTTCATAATCATCCGATGACAGCTGACGACTGCAGCAAACCTTCTAAGTACAGATGTGCATGTATACATGTAGAGGCCTACATGTACAGCCTCTTCATGTACAATTCGGCTAAACAGAAAACTCATTTGCCATAATTTGGATCAAAATTAATATTTCATCTCAAAAATAGCACAGGTACATCCTCTAATCATAAGAAACATGTGTACCAAGTTTCGTAATCATCCAAAGACAGCTGACAACTGCAGCAAACTTTCTATGTACATGTACAGGGCTTTATATTACGCTAATTTGGGCACACCCTCTATTAGATTACGCTAATGTGCCCAAATTAAAAATACATGTAAGATGGATTAATAACAGGATGCAAATTGCTGAAAAAGTTTAAAAAGTAACCAGTTATTAATTTCCTGTTGAATACTTGCCAACAAACTACATATTTTGTACATTTTTAGAATTCTTTCTCTCCCCAAACTTCATATAACTTGGGCATATTTAATTTGGGCACACCCTTAAAAGGTGTGAACAACATGTAATATAAAGCCTTGATGTACGTGTATACATGTAGAGGCCTACATGTGCAATTTTGCTAAACAGAAAACTCTATTTGGACAAAAATCAATATTTCATCTCAAAAATAGCACAGGTACATCCTCTAATCATAAGAAACATGTGTACCAAGTACCATAATCATCCAATGACCGCTGACAAATGCAGCAAACTTTCTCAGTACAGATGTACATGTGCAGCACATGTACATCTGTACTTAGAAAGTTTGCTGTAGTGCACTTCAGCTAAACGCAAAACTCTATCATAGGGATTTTAACATTGGAGCACCCCAGGGGCAGTACCCCCAAGTGGAATACCCACCCCCATATTTTTTTATTTTTTTTTATAGATTTTTTTTTTAATTTTTAGATTTTTTTCTAATTTGCTAAGCCAAAAACTCATAAATCATTTCCAGGCTGGGGACATAAAGATGACATGGGATACACCCTCCCATGGAATGGGATGTCCCTAAGTCTTGAGGTAGCAGGTGGAGGGTCTGCAAGTAGGCAGTCTCCACTATAATTAGGATTCCTGCAGTAGCAATTATTACTGGTAGATGTCTGCACTTAATAAATATTGTATTGCACATGTATAATTTATTATTAGAACTAGAGGTTCCGCTTTGACCCTTGAGTTGCCGCTCCGGCATGAAGCCTACGCTGGTTGTTTTTTTTAAGTAAAAACATACGTCTCCCCCAACCTCCCACCTTGCATTGAGTGGGCACAAAATTTAAGGGAAAATGCTAAAAAAGGAATGTAGCAATAAGTATCCTAAACAAAGCTGTGCATCTAAAAATATTAATTACAAAGAAGTGATTTTTATTGTTGCAGTAACCCAGTGAGGAGTCGGGATTTGTCCAGCAATGAGTGGATTGTCAACATCTGCAGCGTCCAACCAATGTGAAATACATGTAATTGTGAAGCATTAACTATTTCAAAACACGAACACCCGACACGGATGAACGCATGCACACACACACCAAAACCTAATCAAATGAGGGGGTTATCCCAATGAAGCTTCTATCCAAGTTTGGTGAAATTCCATCCAGTTGTTCTCATATGTTGGAGACAAGGCCTATATATACATGTACAGGTAAATGGACGGACGGACGGACACAAACCAAAACCTAATCAAATGAAGGGTCCATCCCAATGAAGCTTCCATCCAAGTTTGGTGAAATTCCATCCAGTAGTTCTCAAGATATCATGCAGACAAGGCCTGTATATATATATGTACAAGTATATTTCAGCTATATCACGATGAACCAAATAAGCACCACCCAGCTCAGTTGTTCCTGCTGCTTCAAAGGAGAAATCTTTGAGCAGTATGGAATCAGATACCCTTCATCCACCCTATAAAACACCGAGGACGGCGCACAAGACACAGACAGGATACTTACATGGTGCAATAAAGGCGAGTGATATTACAGTGATAGACATCACATTATCAAGTTTCTGTTGCTTCTTGGCACAATGCATTGAAACAACAGGAAGCTGAACTCAGCCAACCACCTGCGGGAATGTGCTATAAAATGAGTGTAACAATAAGTATCCTAAATCAAGTTGTGCATCTGAAAATATTAATTGGGGAGAAACGATTTTCATTGTTGCAGTAGCCCAATGAGCAGCCGGGATTTAGAAAGCAATGGGTGGTAAAATTTCATGCAGTAGCTTTCGACATATCTTTCCACGTATCTATAGATACATATAAGAAGGATGGCTGTCAGAAAAGGATGGATGCAGACACACACCAACTAAATTGTAATCAGATGAGGAGGCCTTCTTGATGAAGGTTCCATCCAAGTTTAGGGAAATGCTTGGTCAAGTTACCTCGCTTGATGCTTCTCACACTGATAACATCATAAAGTTGAGAACGGATTTCTACCAGTCACTTGCCGCAGGTAGTTTTTTCTACCCGTTACATGGAAATATTACCTGGCGACCAAAAAAAATCCCGAAAAAAGGCGAATAAAACTTTTATTCATTGATTTTCGCAGTGATAAAAAAATTGGTTATTTGTGCTGACCCGATAGTTCATCAAGATGTGGTCGCCTTTGATAAATGTAGCCTGTGTTTTCTGTGTTGTTTGAAATCTGTTGACGAGAACTTAGACATGTGCCGTTGCCCAGGAAAGAGACGATGCGTTACACCTAGTACTGGCGACAAGACAGAACTGCATTCCATGCAGCTGACAACAACATCATTTGTTTACTCGCCACCCATCTTGGTGAGTAGCTTTTTATCACTAGTCACCAAATCATCACTAAAATTAGAATTCTCGAGTCCAGACTACATGCTGGGAACCTTGTTAAACAGGGAAAGGCTAGCCGACAAGCTGTATTGCACACAGTGTTTCCTGGTTTGAAAATCCTCATGTGATGAATGGCTCACTTCTCCAGCACTGTGCAGTGATGAACAAATGTGAACTAACAGAACATCAATATTGCTTGACAATCGTATTGGTATGTTCATAATTGCAAGAGGTGTAGTGGTTGGTACTTACTGAATTTTTTTCCTTTGGGAGATACTTTTGTTGAAGACCAGTATGTTTGGGCAAGAGTTCCATTAGTCTGTGGTATCTGAAGAACAGGGGATGGCTAAGTAAGTGAGGTCATGGTAACTGTAGTAGGAGGACACGACACCAAACCTAAATTGATTTGTTTGGTTACATGAAATGTAGATGTGGTCCAAGAGTGTGCAGCCTCTGGTGGTAGGTTGTTGAATCAGTTGTTGAAGATCACTCAATGGTGATGGAAGCGTCTTAGTTTTAAGCAAATTGACGTTGAAGTCACCTAGTACTATGGTTGTTGGGGTAGCTACTTTGTGTAGCAGAATATGAAGTTGGTTGGAAAGATGCTGCAGGGGTAGATGCGGCGGTCTGTAAATATTGATGACCGTTACAGGTGGTGAATGGATTTCAACTGCAAGACATTCCAGCTGGACATCTGAAGTGTTGATAGAGTTGTAGGCAAGATCTTGATGGATGAAGAGTAGAACACCACCTTTCCCTGGTTGTAACAAACTGCCGGGTATACCTGCAATGCTGGAGTATTGGTCATTTCTGTGCTGTACGAGTAGTGAGTAGTTTGGTAATGGGTTGAGAAAGTTCTGCATTGGTTTTAACCATGTTTCTTGCAAGGCGATGATATCCGCTGTAAGCAGGAACTTGTTGGCGAGAATATCTTGGAGATGCGGGAAGAGTCCTTCGGTGTTGTGACTTATGATCATCAAATTGTTAAGAAAATTGGATGGTTCTGGTGGTAGAAAGAGATCCCATGATGGAATTGAAGATGCTAATGGCATTGTGGAAATAGCATTATGGATTTTTTGGTTGCTATAGATGGTATTTGGATCATAATCCTCTTTGATTAGATATAATCCTTGAAGTGAGGTTAGTCTACTGAGGGCTACATAAGCCATCCCTGGCTGGAAAACCTTATTCAAAGAAACCACAGCTTGATTTGTTGTCATTCCCTGTACTTTGTGGATGGTCACTGCCCAGGAAAGTTTGAGTGGGAACTGATGGCGTGTCACTTGGTATGGTTTATACTGAATTACTTCTGTGTGCGGCTTGATGACGACAGAGTTGGAGTCCACTTGCCTTGGTAATGTTGAGGATTTGCGTGCGTGGGATCCAGCATGGGGATCGTCGAACAGTACACATACAGCTGCTGGTTGGCCTAGAGGTAATGTACCAGGAATTATGGCAGTTACTGTTCCCATGATGCCATTGGTAAGTCAATCAGAGACATCAATGTTGGTGGAGAGCATTACTCTGGCTTTCTGACAAAGGGATAAACATGCTGGGAGTGAGGTGTTTTGCTGATCGAGAGGCTCCTTCCTTCTGTAGCTTTTCTGTGCTTTGGGATCAACTGAAATGTCGACAGCAGTGATAATGGTAGCAGGGTTTTCTTTTTGGACCTCTTTCAGCATGATGTCATTGTGTTGTTGAAGCTGTCGATTTGTTGGGAAAAGGTGCAAGGCTGTAAATGGGTAGTTGGCATCAGATTTGGAAATCAGTCTGGAATTCAAAAGTTGTTGGTCATGTGCATCAATGGGACTTGATTTATTGCGAATGCGCAATCTATTTAGTAGGCTGTCAAATTGCTCGTCCTCTTGTTGTCGGACTACTTCATCTAGTTCCCATATGTGAAACAGACTCCACAGGTCATTCAGTTTGTTCATCTGTGTACAGAGCTGCTTGTCCATTACAGGGGGTAGTTGGTAGAAGTCTCCAACAGCTAATACGCTGATGTTGCCAAAGAAAGTAGCAGGCGAAGCAGGCTGTTTGATTTTGTCTAGTCTTGAGTGGATGGTGGACAGAAGTGATGGTGACACCATCGAGACTTCATCAATGATTAATAGCTGCACGTCTTGTAGTTTGGATCTGAGCGTATTGGCTTGGTCCTCTGGAAGGGTTTTGGCTGTCATCTTGTTGATTCCAAATTGTGAATGTATTGTTTGTCCTCCAATGTTGTATGCTGCAGTTCCAGTTGGAGCAGTCAGCAATACAACTGGGGAGTCTGGGTTGTCACTGGGGGGAAGAATTGTCTTGCAAACTTCATGCTGGATGCAGTGAATGAGATGGGATTTACCAGTCCCAGCACCGCCCGTGAGGAATATATGAAAAGATGGAGAATCTAAGCCGGCTGCCTTGAGTAATGCCCAGTTTCTGACAAAATGAAATAGCTCCATTTGTTTTTTGTTAAGAGATCTCAGGCGAGTCATGTGGTCTTTGGTCGAGAGTCCAGGTTGAGGTTCAATTGTAACTGAAGGAGGTGCCTTTGGTTGATTCTTTTGATGTGGAGCAGATGAATTACTTGTTGAGGCCAAATCAGGAATATCATCAGGGTCAATTTCAATACCTTGTTCCTGTAGATGTTTCCGAAGGATTTGAAGTTCTTCATCTTGATCAGCACGGTCAGGTTCGTGGTTTGATGCAAGATCTGCCCATGCATCATCATGACATGCATCCTGTTGGAGCTGTTGCCATGCATCATCTAATTTCTGTGTGAGTTTTTCAAATGAAGACATATTTTTCAGGGTAGTGGCTTTGTGTTGTTCGAAGATAGCTGCAAACGTATCATTATCTTGTGGTATTATCTCAGCTGCTCTATGTGGTAAATACATACGTATCAAGTTTGAAAAGTAACGTTCCTCATCTTTGTCTTTGTTGAAATGTGGATATCGGACAACAGCTGGTTTGGATCTTCTGGAAATTGTTCCAAGACCACGCTGAAGTGTAAAGGATTTGTGTGTCGACTTTTCCATCTCGATACCATCATCTGTGGATTGTGCATCTTCGTTGGGAATTTGTTCATCTTCATTGGCAATTTGAATGGATGCTGTTCGGCCTACTTTGTAGCAGCTGGCAAAAGTTGCAAGACACATATCTTCAAACTCGGGTGTTGCTGGTCTGGCTAGATAGCGATCAATGAGACTGGTCATCCAGACATTGTCTTCATCAGTGCAGTTCTCCAAGACATCCAGTGGTTTGCTAAGTCTTCAAAAGAAGAAGAGTTGGTGTAAGTTCATGAATGAATATTCCCATAGGAGAAGAAAGGTTATACAGATTGTTGCATTGTGATAAACAGATTGAACAAATGTTTACCTATTTTTGAGAATGTGGCTGGTGGTGGATTAAACTTGCTTTGAAATATATCTTTGATTTTGAGGTTTCCAATTGTTTCAATTTGGCTAAGGGCCGTATGAACCCATGTACTTCAAGATCCTCATGGTACTCATATGAACAGTCAGAATCAAAGCGTGACTGAGATACATCATTCTTAGATGACGACTTTACAACGAATATTATGGATTAAGAATGCTGATCAGCGATATGGATTTGATATTTTTGGAACATCATGTCTTGCCGGCATCATTGAAAACTGTTGACCGCTTCTCTCTTGCAGGAAACAAGCTTATGTTTATGTATACTATGATTGTCTTTTTGAATTTGGTGCTAATACTGTTATATGGAATATGAAATAGGTCTTTGGATTATGGACGTGGATATTCTCTAATGGACGATGGCTGGATTATGAATGACGGACTAGACGCTTGTAATTAAGACTTTTTTTTTTAAATTTCATGTTGTGGTGTACAGACCATGTCAGCAGCAGCAAGTTGTGTTGACATACCTTGCAGTTTGAGAATCTGTTGGGACAAATACAACTTCCCTGCTGGTCTGTTTCAGTTTCATACCGGTGACTCGATATATGGCTTCCATGATGCTGATTTCTCTATGGCTTATGTAAATGTTGCCCAATTGTCTGAGCTGCTGGACTGGCTGCAAATGTCCTTGTTCCGCCTCTTGTTGGGCTCTTCTCAGGAGGTCTCCAAGTTCACGTTCTGCTTTCGAGATGTAACTAACGATATACTTTATGCAACTATATGGATCCAGCACAGGTTGTATATCCATATTACCATTCCAAGCCTTCAGCAGTGGTTCGCTGTAAGGGTTCACCCAAGCTTCAGATGGTTGTCGCTGAAATACTATAGTGTTCCTTTTGACAAGAGCAGAATATGCATTTTCATAGTCTTGTTGAGTGATTCCAGTTGCTTGAAAAATATCCTCTACTGTGGAATCGTCTTCTTGTACCGCTTGTTGAATGGTTTTCAAGGTGTGTTGTGCTTGTTCCTTGTAGACCTCCAATGGCATGTTGTCTGGTGGAGGAGTTGGCTTGGCAATGAAGGTTCTTGTTGACGGAGGTCGTGGATACTTGAATCTGCATGTTTTTGTACCTTTCTTGCATGAACGTGAATGAGATTTGCTGTGCATTTGAACACTTGTAACGATTTCATGCAAAATTGGATCATGCTCTTCATCTGGAATACGACATGTGATGTATTTGTCTATGTACCTTATGAAGTCTGTGTTATCTCCATCTGGATCAAACTTGGGGGCGTCCTTGCACCAGAAGAGGCAATGTATGTGAGGCCAACCGCGACTCTGGAACTCCGTGCGAAAGAAGTAATCTGTGACCTTGCCAATGGGATTTGAAGGAGACAAAATTACACCGCTGATGATATTTTGAACGCGTCGTTCAAACATACGGCATGCTGTGACTGGGTTGGAATTTATGATTTTGCAATGGGTATTCCAGTCAATCTCTTCCGGAGTGGGCTTGCCTTGTTGTACAGAGATAGCTTCGCAGATTTCAGGCCAGCGTCTATCAGCTGCAGAAAAGCTGCAGAACCAAGTCGGTATGTCAAGTTGGCGAATCATGGCAAAGAGATCTCTGAGAGTTTTTTCCCAGTATGGAGAGGATCCTCTAATTGTCTTGAGGAAACGATAGCCTTCATTTGACTTGATCAACTCTTTTCTTCTTTCTGGATTTGTGAGGTCAGACGCAGTTATTTTCTTTCCATCATTGGTTGATGGCGATCCTTTCCTGACAGCAATGGATATAGAGCTGGTGGTTTGTTTCAGTTCTCTAACAAACTGGCCATAGAAGATATACTGTGGATCCTGTGCAAATCTCTGATCAGCACTGAACAGACGAGTGCTAAAGTAGTTCCCTAGTCCGATTTTATTGGGCCGATCTTCATGTATGCCATTTTTTCCATCAGGAAAGTGGTATGGAAAAGCTTGCATTTCCATGTCGAAGACACTTGTTGGAAGATTTCCTTCAGCTGGGGCCACTGAATACAACTGATCTGTGTGGTCAGCCACATGTTGGCTGAGGTCTTCTGGTTGGAGACATGATACCATTGGGCAGCTGGTCTGATGGAGATCTGTATCGTCAGGGGGATCAACTGTAATAGATAAGTTTGGGCATGATAATTAATACAACAGTTATTGTTGATGGAGGGCTGAAGAGGGATGTTATGACTATAGGATCCATTTTGAGAGAATATCTATGTGAAATTTGACAAGACAATATATCAGCAGTATATAGGTAGTCCAATGGGTACTAATTGTGCACCCATGTTGGGTGACATTTCTGTTGTCTTATGAATGACTATATGAAGGCGCTTTCAAAAACCGATCCATTCAAAGCCCGTTCCTTCTCATTCACCAAACGCTATATAGATGATCTTCTCGCCGTGGATAATCGTTATATAAATGACGCAGTGAAGGATTTATATCCACCTTCACTGGATTTGAAGGAAAGTACAGATGGCGTTACAGGCACATCATATTTAGATCTATATCTCTACAAAAATGAAGCGGGCATTTTCTCTCATCGACTTCATGACAAAAGAGACGATTACGATTTTGACTTTGTAAACTATCCCTTTCTGGACTAATATTCCAGGGGGACTTGCATATGGCATATACATATCACGCCTAGTAGCATTTGCTGGATCCTGTGTTGAATGTGACGATTTTAATCAACGTCACAAATCATTGTTGCAGAAACTTATAAAACGGGGCTACACAACCAAATTTGGTGATATATATCGGATGCTGATTTTACGACAACAAAGTTTCATAAGGAAATCCATATTGGATTATTGCATCAGAGTAGAAAAGGTATCTTGCATAACTAGACCCCAAGGGGAACCTATATAGCAAATTTGAGAAAGATCCATACAGTAATTCCCGAGAAATCGCGATAATTTTTCATGAAGAAATGCAAGATGGCCGCCCCTGGTGGCCATATTGAATTTTTGAACTCGACTGAAAAGGGTTTCTTGCATAGCTAGAGCCCAAGGGAAACCTGTGTACCAAACTTGAGAAAGATGCATGCAGTAGTTCCTGAGAAATCGCGATAACAACGTTTCATGGGAAAATCCAAGGTGGTGACCTGGTGGCCATATTGGATATTCAAATTGGACTACACATGTTGTACAAATAGACTCAAAGAGGAATTAGTGTACCAAATTTGAGAAAGATCCATGAAGTAGTAATGACAAGATTTCATAGGCAAATTGAAGATGGTCGCCATGGCAGTCATATTTTAAATCGTATTAACACCGCATGAAGAAATTCTGATGTACTAAATGAGGGGAACATGCATGCCGAGTTTCATCTCAACCGGCCAAGCGGTTTGAGACAAGATGATGTATACGGACGACGCACGACTGATGACAGACAATCAGGCCATGACATTAGCCTATCGGGCCAAAAAGTGCTGTACCCATCATGATGGCCAAACAGGTTTAAAGCTACCCTGGTCTACCGGGAATGGTCGTTTGGGTACGCACTCGTGTTATGCCGGTGCACCGGGAAGAATCGGTGAAAGGGTTTATGGGTTTGAATGGAATATTTTATAAAACTTACCATTTTGTTGCTCTAATGGAACAGGTTTTGGAGTTTGTGTGCTCTCTTGGTTAGGAATTTCAGCAAAAACAGAGGCTTCTTCCGCATCAGTTGGACAAAGCTGCGCTTCGTCAAAGGTAATATCTGGAAGAGTGGTAGGTTTGGTGCCTTAATATCTTGCAGATTTATACAGGAATAGCGGACCTCAAAGGATGCGTCATTGGTGTCACAGCAGTTAACAAAATGATAATTTGCAGATTTACATTTTGAAAATGGGCAGAAATGCATATCCAGCATCTAGGATCTTGAAAATCAGTGGCCTTTGGACCTCCAACTAAAGTGCTAGTATAGTAGTTGTGACAAAGTTATCGACGCATACCAACCTTGGGAGCCTCATTTATAACCTGAGACCATTCAACACATAGACTTTAATGGCTTCTGCTATGGAGAACCCAAAAAGCTGTAGCAAATGCAATCAGGGGAAATTATCAGCAAATTATTCATTTTGTCAGTATTGTTTGTGCGATTGTTTAAAACTTACCTGCATAATTGGGATTGCTGTCCTTGAGATATTGAAGAGCATTGCGGATCTTGGCGATGGAAACTCTTTGGTATAAATGATGCCCCTTATACTCCATCTTCCGCTTCAACTTGACTTTTATTAAAGTTTGATCATTCAGTGGTCTGGGTAGAGTTTTTGTCAGTTTGGTAACATCTGATGGTACGCAGACAACGGGTCCATGTATGCCTTTCAGAAGACCTTTAGGTAGAGACATTATCTTCATAAAGGGGATGACTGGCGAGATGAGATGTCTTTCTAATTGATTGAGATCCTGTAGTTGTGGTGGTAGAGGTGCCAAGAATAAGTTGTTCATGAGAGCTTGGTTGGGTGTTCTTCCAGAAAGCAAATTACGATGACAGGTCTGACATATCCAACTTGTACAGAGAGCACAATTTGCTGTGCATGCTGGGATAGTTTCATGTGTAGGTGTATCGTAGACATAGTTGTCAATGTTGTCAATGTTCTGGTATTTATCACGGTGAAAGTGAATGACCTGTTTTCTGAACAGGAAACGGAAACATACTGTACATGTGTAACATGGGATTTCGGAGCATGCTTTTCGGAAGTTTTTGATGGTATTTTCCAAGCAAGACAAATGTTGAGACTGTTGAAGTCTTTTTGTTTTCATGGCATCCTTTTGTTTTGTTTGTTCCGTCTTCCTGTATGTTGGGCATTGTCTCACTTTTCGTTTGGCATCCTTTTGTTTTGTTTGTTCCGTCTTCCTGTATGTTGGGCATTGTCTCACTTTTCGTTTGGCATCCTTTTGTTTTGTTTGTTCCGTCTTCCTGTATGTTGGGCATTGTCTCACTTTTCGTTTGGCGTCCTTTTCTTTTGTTTGTTCCGTCTTCCTGTATGTTGGGCATTGTCTCATTTTTCGTTTGGCATCCTTTTGTTTTGTTTGTTCCGTCTTCCTGTATGTTGGGCATTGTCTCACTTTTCGTTTGGCATCCTTTTGTTTTGTTTGTTCCGTCTTCCTGTATGTTGGGCATTGTCTCACTTTTCGTTTGGCATCCTTTTGTTTTGTTTGTTCCGTCTTCCTGTATGTTGGGCATTGTCTCACTTTTTGATTGAACTCCCTTTGTTTTCGTTTCTCGTTGTATGTGAATGTTGGGGACCGTCTCATTTTTCGTTTGTATTCGTCCTGTTTTGTTTTTTCCATCTGTCTGTATGTTGGGGATTGTCTCACCTTTCGTTTGTATTCCCGCTGTTTTGCTTTTCCCATCTGTCTGTATGTTGGGGATTTTCTCACCTTTCGTATATATACACCCCGTTTAGCTTTTTCCATGTGCCTGTATGTTGGGGATTGTCTCCTCTTTCGTTTGTATTCCTCCTGTTTTGCTTTTTCGGTTTCCTTGTATGTTGGGGATTGTCTCACCTTTCGTTTGTATTCGTCGCATTTTGCTTTTTCCATCTGCCTGTATGTTGGTGATTGTCTGATCTTTTGTTTGTATTCCCCTTGTTTTGCCTTTTCCATCTGCCTGTATGATGGGCATTGTCTCCGCTTTCGTTTGAGGTGCCGTTGTTTTTGTTGTTCAGTTTGCCTGTACATGGAGTTTTGTCTTGAAATGTGTTTTCTTTTTCTGTCCCTCTCGTTTTCATTTTTGTTATAGGTTGACTGTTGTCTTTGTCTGCGTTTTTTAATGGCTTCTGGATTTGTTTCACCATGGTGATTGGTTTGATTATGGCTGACATTCAGTACAGGATTCGAATCTGAAGTTTGTGACTGGGTTTGGTCAGTGAAATATTTGCCAATGAGATTTGCAGTCCCACAGTCTGAAATTGTTGGGAATTGAGTGATAACTCCTGATACCAAGCAATTGTAAAGATGCCTTCGCAAATAATTTTGCTGTAGAACTGTGTGTTCTGGGCACTGGTCAGTAAGTAGCAAATGAGCGTTTGCTGCAGCGAATACTCCACAGTCTACAGTACATCCTTGTAGTTGTGCTACGATGTAGGTTATTCGAGTATGTGGCTCGTTTTGCATTTGTAATATTGCATATAGAGTTTGCAGTTGTGGCATTAGCTGCTGAATTCTCAGAGGGTGGGGCTGAGAGTCATATATTGTAATCATGCCCTGGTGATGATGAGACACCAAGTAGTGTCCTGGTATACAGTGTATCTGAACTGCAGTTTGACTTGGTTCGACTTTCTCTGTGCCCAAATCTTGACCAGCAAGTGTTGCACCATACAAGTAAGATGGGGGCATAAGGCCAATCAGAAGAGAAAAGTTGTCTAATGCTGCTACATCAAGTTCACCCTGCAGGACGGATACTGGATCAAACCCGTGCAAACCGTATGTCTGTTCAAATGGAATCAGTGGCAGATGTTCACAGGCAGATGGACATTCAATAGAAGCTTGAGGTGTGGCGTTTGCACAGGACAGTGGAGAAACTGTGGCATGGATTCTGCCTCCATGAGGTACAGATTTAGCCAATAAATGGGATGTGGCAGTAGCGGGTTGTATTGCAGACAGATTTGGTCTGAAAAGGAGACAACTATTTTTAGTTGAATAAATTATATGTAGTCATCTTGGACAGTGAGCAGCTCCTTAGTTTAATAAATATTGTAAGAACACAAAATTCAAACATAGTGGTCGGCGTCACACATCAGTGGCACCAGTTTTTGGTGATTATGCAAGCATACTTCATCATAACTAGTGTGGTTGCTAAGGGGCATGTGGACCTCTATACAGATTTTTTGGGTCCATAATACCCACCCAAAATCACTATCTCCCGCTGTACTGGAATTTTTATCAGTTTGGTATCAAGACTGTCATGAACATGAATTAAGAGAAGATATTGTTTCAAAGACCATACTCCAAGCTTTCGGATAAGATATATGATGAAAATATTCATCTAGAAAATCCTCATTTTTGTATGCCAATGCCATTCTTCAAGTTTGAAGTCGATGACACTAATCATTTTCCAGTTATTAGTCAGACAACATCCAACTGCTGAAAATCGAAGATGGCAGCTATCTTGGATACACAGCTGAAAAGCCATTCCAATATTTCTCTCCTCGATGTAAAATCATTCTTCAAGTTTTAATAGTGTTTATGTAGCTTCATATACTACTGTACCGATTTATTTCCTGTGGTCTACATTCTCTTTTGTGAATTCGGTCTTGTGCAGCTCTCTGTGAATGGCTTTTAGATTTGGTTCTCATTCTTGATGAAGGAATTCTGTAAGAAAATACACATGTACATGTATCAAAAAAAGATTACTAAATTGGGGGTTGAGGCAGTATGTTAGTTGAGTGTTCTTGTCATGTGGCAAGTTCATTCCCAGGCAACGGCACTTGTCCGACCAAGTTCTCAACCAATTTCAAACAACAACACAGAAGACACAGGCAACATTCATCATAGCCAGGATGCTGAGGTGTGAAACAAATTTCTTGTATAGAAGATTTTTCAGGTGCAACTAAATAAGTTCTATTCAGGATTCATTTTCTTTGCCCTTGGTAGTACTAGTGATAGGAAATAAAGTAGGCTGAAGTCATCCAACTGATAATGATATTTATTTATATTTATTATTGTTTTCAAAGAGCCTGTAAATGGGTTGTTCTGCCCATTGGTCATCATATTAAAATAAAGAAATAAAATAAATAATTTGGTCTACATTCATTAAGACAGCCACCAACAACTTAATAAATGATTGCACAATGTTCATTAAACAGTGGGAGGTTGGGAAAAACTTTGTATGTGCTTAAGTGACAGGACATTGCACTTGATTTTCACAGGGCCTGATCTTAGGCAGGAATTAAAATGAGACTGTGATATTTTGACAATATGGATTACTTCCCTTGAATTTGATAGACATAAAATTGACAATATAATTATTGATTAGACTTGCCTATTTAGGGCTAAATTACAAAGAAAAAGGACAGAAATACTGCAAGAATTGTCTAATATGGATACTATGGACTAGAATGTAAATTAAAAAAAAAAAAAAAAAAAAATAGCTTCACAAACATCAAGTTGTCAAACCTAGTTCATGGTTTCAAAACCAACCTGGATGAATACCTGAAGGATGGCTATCAATACATCATCTGATGAATAAAATAAGCTGGAGTGTATTAATTAACTAGAATACTTTACATGGACTCCGAAATACAGTTGTTGAGTTATAATTATGAGTTATAATTAAAGTATTATGTCAACAAAGATTTATCAGTGTAGATGCAGCGATGAACTTCGGTTGAGCGATGTCTGATTTTAATACATAGAAATAGTCAACACATAGCATAAGTATGTGTTATCTCATGTTGAGGACAATTTTCTATTTAAGCGTAGACTACCTTTTGCTAAAAAGTAAATATGTATGGAATAGTTGATGTAAATATGAAGACAATATTCAACTGCTTTGTGCAATCTTTTGAACTTATCAAGACTGCCTTTCAGCTGGAAATATGGGAGGGGGTTAATGTAAGGTAGATGTACAATGAGAACATGTGATGGTTCATTTTACAGCGAAATACGAAGCTGCGCATCTGAAAACCCTTCGGCTCTGGGCGCCAGCCATTCATAATGTATTCAATTTGAAGCAAGACTTCAGGAACACCAAGCAGTCAAGTGACAAATATACAGATTATGAAAAAATTTGCCATTAGAAATGGCCTCTAAGGTTTAAGTCGGTATTCATTACATAAGTCTGTTGATGCATTGATGATGTATACCAAATTTTGTCAGAGCATTTGAAAATTATCAGAGATAGAGATCATTAATGATTTCGCATAAATTAAAGATGACCGCCCATCCTTCCCGCCACTCAGAGAAACTGATGTGGTTATTCATTGCAAGTGTCTTGATACATGGATGCTGTATACCAAGTTTCATATAGAACACTGAAATGGTATTAAAGATATACATCATCAAAGATTTCGCATAAATTAAAGATGGCCACCAAGGTTTCCGTCCAATCAGAAACACCAGAACAGCCATTTATAGTAAGTCTATTGATGCATCGATGATATATGCCAAATTTTACATTGAGCACTCGAATGGTATCGGAGATAGAGATCATTAATGATTTCGCATAAATTAAAGATGGCCGCCCACCCTTCCCGCCACTCAGAGGAACTGATGTGGTTATACATTGCAGGTCTCTTGATACATCGATGCTGTATACCAAGTTTCGTATAGAACACTTGAATGGTATCAAAGATATATATCATTAAAGATTTTGCATAAATTAAAGATGGCCGCCAAGGTTTCCACCGAATCAGGAGCACTGGTTTGGTCATTCCTTCAAATTTTCTTGATGCATCGATGATCTATACCAAGTTCACACACGGAACAGTGAAATGGTACCGAAGATACACAAGATTAATGATTTCGCATAAATTGAATATGGCCGCCAAAGTTTCCAACCAATCAGGTCCAGATTCAATAGGGTTCTGCGTCACGCGCATACGGATGTGCACTGCAAGTTTGGTGTGCCTAGGGTAAGTCGTTCTGAAGATATCTTGGTAACGAGAAAGGTGTGACGGACGGACAGACGTACATGACGACGAGAATACCCTTCGGCCAAATTTTGGCCGAGAGGTAAAAACCGGACACCGAACGCTTGTACTAACAATCCTCAAAGTTTATGTGTAAGGGTTTAATTAAGAACACGGTTGGACTGAAATGATGAATGGAATGCTAATTGACCATGTGCCTAAATTGAACACTGATCGGTCTTAGAATCAACAAGCAGCCAGAGGATGCTAGGTCCCCCGCCGAAATGGCAGCAATATTTTTTAGCATTGTTGGTCTCAGGGGATATGCATGAGGGAGGCAACTGCTGCTTCATAGGCGTTGGATGTGGAAGGGTCTTTCTGCCTTCCCAAGTTTTAAGATCAACTCAGAACGATTGACTGAAAGTTGATTGCTTCTGTGATATAGTTTCCATGCAGTGAACATGGTGAAGCACCGAGAAGCATCCCCAAGTGACATCTCAAGGCATTATCTGCAAACCAAATTTGACGAGAAGCTGAAGGCATCCTCAACCTACTGCCCGGAAACCAAATTTTAAATTGCCACCAGCTGTCGCCACCTGTAGGTGCAAGTGAGCGAAATGCAATCCCAAGCATCATCTCATGGCATGGTAGCCTACATGTATTAGCCTATAGTATCCTCTACAGGGGCCGGGCTAATGATCGGCTGATGCAGCAGCAACAACATTTTCCCAGTTAGACGGCAGATTTTGAAATCAAAAACGAGGCCGCGCTATGTCATCAGTCAACTGAGACAGGTGAATGAGTGAGTGAGTAGGATTTAACGTCATTTTCAACATTGTTTCAGTCATATCACGACGGTGCCTACATGTGCCAGAACACGAGAGTGTCCACAGTTCCTATTATTCTGGACACTGATCAGCCCAGTCAGTACAGCACCCGGTCACCCATCCAAGTATTGACCAAGCTCAACGCTGCTTAACTTGATCTGACGAGAACTGAGACAGTCACGTGGTTGTGTATGAAGATTGGGGTGGGTCTTATCTAATAGTGATCCAATGAAAATGCTCGTATTAGTTTAAAATGGCGGGGTCGAATGACCAATCACTGAACGGGAGACAGCTGGAACAGTACGTTGACACTGCATGTCTGTTAATACAGGGGCGTCGGAAGCAAATTCAAAGTGGTACGGCCACTATCATTGCACTTTAGGTGAGGATCCTGGGGCCGCCCAGGCCCCAGATGCTCCTGGGGTCTAGATCGCCGAAGAAGCGTTCTGAGCGATTTCTGGCGTCAATCAAAATCACTCTGCATTGAAGTGTATTTTTAGTTCTTTCCTAACCCTTTTACCATTGAAAACGCAATCGATGGTGGTTTTCTGCGATGCTGAATTACAAATTTTTTTTTATAGTATAGTACTATATCCTAGGCACATCGTGTAGAAGTAACCGAGATGATGCATCGATAATGTATACCAAATTTTACATTGAGCATTTGAACAGTGTCGGAGATAGAGATCATTAATGATTTTACATAAATTAAAGATGGTTGCCCATCCTTCCCGTCACTCAGAGGAACTAATGTGGTTATTCATTAATGCAAGTCTCTTCATACATCGATGCTGTCAATCAAGTTTTGTATAGAACATTTGAATGGTATCAGAGATAAACATCATTAAAGATTCTGAATAAATTAAAGATGGCCGCCAAGATTTCCGCCCAATCAGAGAAACCAGATCTGTCATTCATCGTAAGTCTCTTGATGCATCAATGATGTATACCAAATTTTCCACTGAGCACTCCAACGGAATCAGAGATAGATCATTAATGATTTTGCCTAAATTAAAGATGGCCACCAAAGATTTTCAGTCAATCAGGTCCCGATTCAAAGTATCTGGATGTATTGATGATATATACCTACCTTCATATAAAACAATTGAATGGTAACCGAGATATGTATGCTATCATTATCGATTTCGCATGAATTAAAGATGGCATCCAGGGTTCCCAGCTAATCAGAAAAGCCTGTTTGGTAATTCGTTGAAAGTTGCTTGATGTATCGATGATTTCGTATTGAACAGTTGAATGGTTTCCGAAATATGGATCATTATCCATTTTGCATGAAATTAAAGATGGCTGCTAAGGTCCCAATCAGGTCCCAATTCTATAGGATTCTGGTCCTTGACTAGGCAAATAAGCATACCAAATTTGGAATTCATCAGCGAAACAGTTTTCCGGCTATCTCGCTCACGAACGGACGTACGGACAGACGGACGCACAAGATGATGACAATACC